>NJDD01002408.1:283650-312907 GCA_002245505.1 Calephelis nemesis
TTAAGGCGGTGGTACCAATCCGGGTGAGTCCCTGGGAAACTTTACCATCTAGTCAGATGTCACGAAGTTAGTGACTGTAAGCCTATGCTCGCCTTTTACGAGCTGCCTGGCAGGAAGGCAGATGGTCTATTCTGCTAAGGTGGGTCCGGGCTCCTAACACGGGGAAAAACTTTAAAAAAAATGCAAATTGTAATTTTTATCCGACGCAAAATACAAGGTACATGGCTACAACGTAAGAAAAGCATTCAAATGCTTCCTGCCGACCATTACATACGCTGGCTGGCGACGACATGGTTCGTACTAGGTGAGACATATTCTCTCCAAGTTGGTCAAGGTTCGCTAAGTAGCCACCTGCCTCTCTGCCTGACAGCTCGTAAAATGCGAGCACTGGTGTTCGAGTGCTGTGCAAATAGCTCGGGTTATATTTTTCGGAATAATAACTGTCACGTTCCGATTCAGAGGGTAGGGTAGCCGGTGGACTTGCATAATAGGTCTTCCGTGTCAACCTCAGACAACGACTCACCTGTAACGTCTATGGTGCCTTTATGTCATGTCTATAAATATTAGAATTAGAAAAATATAGTTAAGGTAGATATTATATATGATTTATTCAAAATGTATTATAAGTCGTCAAAAATAGTCATGTCAGGGTCCTGAGTAAAGCGGTAGACTCATTACTCAAGCTTTGGCGGCAACAAGGATATACATGATATACTAATTTTGTTCCTAATCATTTCCTCTGTGGTCTGTGGTGTGTGGTCGCCTCTGTGGTCTAGCGGTTCAGTTGTTGGACTTGACTGCATGAGGTCCCGGGTTCGAATCCCGGATCGGGCAACAAAAAGGAAATTGGGTTTTTCTAAATTTCTAGTTAAAAAAAATGTTGCTCGGGATTGGAAATGTGCCCGGTTGGCGATAGGCTTGCCACCTATCACATTGTAGGACTTAGTATCTTCGGCTAGTCGTGGGTGCCCTGGTTGTGCCTCTGCCTACCCCTTCGGGGATATGGGCGTGAAGATACTAATCATTTCCTTTGTGCACTTTCACCGTTCAAAATTGTACAAAATGTCATCAAAATTGACTAATTTCAACAATTAGGAACAAAATAAAACCATCTTTTCCCTCGAAAATTCAACACCGATGTCTGAATTAATTATTATTATGTATTTATAGTTGGTGTGGTGTTGGTCTATTGCTAATAAGAATATAATCCAACTGTTCTTCTACCAAGCGACTCGCTATATTATTTTTTATTTCATTGTTAGATTTTTCCGAAATCTCGGTTGGTTTTATATCACGTCTTAGTTATGCGTAGCCATAATGTCAGTGTTTGGCATTGTAGTATATAAAGTTACCTAAGCAAAACATCCAAGTATCTGCTTGACAACGCACCTAATATCTTCGGTATCTATAAGTAACGTGTATATTTTCTTCTGCTTTTGCTTTCTAATCTGATAAAACTTTTTTGTTGTTGGTATGTATTTCTATGTGTTAGTATCAATCATACTAATCTTACACCCGTATCGCCAGCTTCCTTACATTAAGCCTTAACATAAACTTGAAAAGGGAAGTAAAAGCTTAAGGTTATGCGTTGTATTTAATCCAATCCTCACAAGCTTTTGTACTTAAAGCTTTAATTTAAACTTTTCTTACTGAAATCGTCAGGTTTATTATTGTGTTATTCATCCTGCCTACTTCGCAATATAAGAAATATTTAAAATTAAAACTTAAACATTCTTTACAAAATGGATATTCGTACTATTAGTACGAAAAATTTGGTGTATAAGCTTTCGTCCTTAAAATATCAAATGAAACTTTCCTTGCTAATTATTAGAGTTATTAATTCTGACTGTGTTATGTGTAGGGATATATATTTATTACTTATCCTACCCTTATCACACGTTTTCTTACTTAAAGCTTTACTTAAACTTTCCTTACTGAAAACCTAAAGATATTTATGTTATTTATCCTACCCTTGTCACACGTTTTCTTACTTAAACTTTCCTTACTGACCCCCTTACTAATAAAACTTACGAACTGAGATCTACGGGTGCGTATTATAGTAGTACTATTTAAATTATGCGCTTCGGTTATATTCGTCAAGCTTCGGAAATACGAATTTATTCTAAAGAAATATCTATATTGAGTTGTTATTACATAATTAATCATTTCGCTTAAATTTAGATTAGGTCAGCCAATTTCAAAATAAGAATATGAAGTGTAAAAAGAGTTAAAAGTGTAAAGTCGAAGCGCGTAATTTAAATGGTAGTACTGTACGCGCCTGTTGATTTGGCGTCTAACTTCATTTTTTGTTAGCATAAGTAAAGTTACACACTAGATCAACGGGCGCGTAAGTTTTATTAATAAGGAGGTTAAAGTCTAAAGTTATTTGTGCCCGACGGGGCACGTCGGGAATCGAACCCGAGCCTTGCCTCTTAAATTTATTCTGGTGTCTGTTTAAGTATTTTTATGTATTTATATCATTGACCTAAACTCATAACACAAACATATAGTTTGCTTACTTTGGGGTTAGATTTAATTTGTGTGACTTGTCTAGGAATATTTATTTATTTATTATTATTTGTAAAAAAAAGCTTAAGGTTACTTGTGCTATTCATCTTACACATATCACACGTCTTTGTAATTAAAGCTTTAAACTTTTAATAAAGGCTATTCGAGTTATTCATTCATTTAATACGATTACTCGGAAACACAACAGCAAAAATGTCAATATTATTTATTAAGGACGGATATCCGTGCTTTTTAACTATAATATCCCGAGGGTGGGTTACTGAGCAGGATATTTTCTTGTCAAGCGAAGTGTGCGCTTAGGGACCTGTCCCTTTGATTTACGTTCAACGGCTTGAACCTACATCAATTTGTACATTTTATATACGAGTTGAAATATAATTTGTGTATTTTATTTTCATCTCTTAAATTTATTTCACCAAATTCTCGCCACATTTCACCAGTTTTTGTTATGATATCTTTATACAAAACTTTCTTGTGTTGTGGATGACAATACTAAGCATTAGAGTACTTTAACATAGAATTAAATGTAATAAAAACATGTATAAAAATATGGACACCTTAATCTTATCAAACAAATGCTTGTCGCTGTTTGGATCCTAACTTGAGCATAGCGAATGACTCGTAGCTTTAAGCGTGTACGCCAAACTATTGTTAAAACGATGGATCTAATTCCAAAATAAGCAAATTATGTGCTTGTGTTATAAGTGTTAGTAATCTATACTAAAACATAGAAATACTTTAATAAGAATCGGAATAAATTTCTTAAATATCTAAGTCCCTACGGACACTTAAATCCATTAGATAAATACCTACTTACACCGGAAACCGAACCCGAGCCTTGCGGATTGGTGGCGTTAGACGCGTACGCTAGTACTGCTTTGTGTCTAAAACAGACGTCCAAAGTAACGGACGAGAATAATAAAATGTTTTGGTGCCTTTTAATAATCTAAGTCAATTATTTTTGTCGAATATTTTCAATGCGTATAACTCACAATTCTTTTTTTGTCATAACCAAATAATATGGCAGTAGCTTTGAAACACCACACCAATAATATTATTGATAATTAGTTATTAACAATATTGTTGCTCTTTATAAGATGCGTGTATTTCTAATCGTAAAATAATAGCAAAATTTATGCATATAAATGCTGTGAAATGTGTATAGATAGTATATAATATCTGATGTGTTATTTTTTGTTACTAGATTTTCTTGCGGTTCAGCTACTCCCGTGTCTTCGGATTCGTCAGACTCCTCACCAGGCCATGACGCCCCCCCTCGGGAACCTCCCCCATCCCTTCCCCTCGACCTCCTTACCGAGATGGAATTCCTCTTTGCAAAAAAGCAACGTCGCGACAGCTTCCCAAATAACACGCACAGTTCTGACCTTAGTCTTCCGGATAAAGCTGTAAGTGAAAATTTTCTACACTAGAATAATGATAATTTAAATTAGAGCCAACCATGTCATATTATTTCTGTACTTTGTAAAGGGCTGCTGATAAGAATCATTTATAAGGGGCACCACACACTAGCGAGCTACAAATTTAATGTGACAGGGTTGTATACATTACTATCTGCAAACTTGTAAGAAAACAGTATGATGTTATGAAAACCTTTTAGTATCTTTTTTACTATTGTCCATTCTAAGTGCTCTTACACACGAGCGGCCTGTCGCCAACTACATAGGTAACTGCAGCCGCCGACAAGTGGCGACGCTTGCAGTTGTGACGACAAGCGTTGTCGCCTGTCGACGGTAAGCGTTGTCACCTGTTGACGGCAGTCGTCGACGTGTTCACTGCTGCCGCCGACGTTTGTCGACGACTGCAGTTACCTATGCTGTTGGTGACATGCCGTTCATGTGTAAGAGCTCTAAGGTTTAATACGAAGTGTCTAATTTTTGAGTTAACGATTTTTTATGGTTGGTTTGTTGTATTGTATGTGGATTACATTTATTTCTTTTTAACCGACGGTGGTTTATTGTTCCTGTAGTCATAAAATAAGTATTTGGCAATTTTTTTCCGGCCCAGACGGGGAGACGTTAGACCCAAAATCATAGGACAGTGACGCTTCTGAATATTGTTAGTGTCTATAGGAGACGGTTCTTTCTTACTTGTTAAACTTATACTTAACACACCTTTTTTGCTGCCGGGTATGCAAAAGTAGGTTAGCTAAACATCGTTCCATTAAGACGTAAAAAGAAGAAACAAACACAATGGCATTTAATAGTGTCTTCACCTCCGTATCCCAAATCCCGACAGGCAGAGATACGACCTTACCCCGTTTACCGATTAGCTGAAGGTAGTTTTATCCCACAATGTGATTGATGGCAAACCTATCACCAACAGGGTTCTCGTCCAATCCCAGGCAATGTTAGTTTTAGTAAGAAATTAAAGAAGCATCCGAACTGGGAACTTAACTACGCAGGAATCAAACTAGATTCCTCCTGTGGTCAAAGCCAACACTGTATCACTAGCTCACCGAGGCAAATAGTATTAGTATGGGCATCAATACTAATAAATGATAAAATAATAATTCGCCCTCGATAAATGGAGATTAAGCTATGTTTCAAACTGCACACGGTGTGCAAATTTGATTAAAATCGGTTAAGTAGTTTAGGAGTCCATCGCAAACAAATAACTTGACACGTAATTTATATAAATTATGATAGAATTGACAATAGATTAGAAAAAAGTACTAATGGCAAAGGTTTTCATTCATAACTTATATAATCCATGAGATAAACTCACAAGCTTTAATAGTAAGCAAGCTTTTTACTAATGTACGGAAGCTATTTATCACCAGCACCAAGGATATGGAGCTTTTTTTAACCGCAAAACTTTCAGACACAGATAATTGTCATTTAATATATATTTGTTACGGAACAAGGTAAATCTTCTTTTTTTCTTGTTCTGAATGATCTAACAATAAATATATATAATCACAAAAACGTCTGTATGTCTGTACTCAAATATATCTCTGCGACACGTGATTTGTTATACTTTTAATTGTGAAAGTTCTTAGCTGTCCCATGTTTAAATTTAGTTATGAGTTACTATTGTTATACTTATTGCAAAAAATACGCATTTTTAATTAGTTCAAACACCTAAATTTTTTATATAACAGTTAAAAAAATAACGTCTAAAATCTAAGTTTCCGATTTTTATGGACTTTTTGATAAAAAAATCACGTAGCAAATCAGAAGACATGATAAAAATAGTAACGTAACAAATCACATTATGCCATTATTTATTGAAAATAAATCATATGGATAAATAAAATAAGTTGAAAAGAAAGTACTTTACACAAATACGAAAAATTTAAACTTAGTAAATCTAAAAAAAACTATTTATTTTTCATTATTATGTCACCCAGGTAAATAAAAAATATGCATTATTAAGTATACAAGATTTAGAGAAAGTTGCTTTTCAGATATTGATCAAATTTGTATTGGACCACTTCCGAGTAATTATTTACGAATCGAATTGCGGAAAATCATCAAAATTTATTTATTCTACTATTTTGAAGTCGTTTTTATTATCTCAACGAAAATGTTTTAACAGACTTTTAAATTGCAGTTAGTGCGATCTGATTAAGACTTTAGAATTACTTTTTAATCGGCTTCGTGAAATAGAGGTTATGTTTTTTTTATACAAGAGGAGGCAAACGAGCAAGTGGGTCACCTGATGGAAAGTGATCACTGCCGCCCACGGACATCCGCAACATCAGGAGTGTCACAGATACGTTACCTGCCTTTAAGGAATGAGTACACTCTTTTCTTGAAGGTTCCTAAGTCATATACGTTTGGGAATACCGCCCTCGGTAACTGATTCCACAAAGGTGTTGCGTAAGTTATTCGACTCTTGTATTTTTTAAGTAAGCTAATCTCTTTCCCTGTTATAACTAAACCGTTTTTTATTTTTTAAAATTATGGGATCAAAGGAAATTCGAAAATTCTAAATATTTTTGTGCATAAATGACTTAATTATTGAAATATGAATAAGTTTTTTTGCAGTTTTGCTGCGCTTATATTTTTTGTACTGTTTACATTTAAATAATTTAAATTAATAATGTTGGATAGAATATTTCTATTAAATTCAAGTTTGCAGACGGTAATAATGGATGAACTAGACTTCCTCATGCCTGTCTTGTATGTCAGTTTGATGCTCGAGTCATGCTTGTTAATTTTATTTAGTTTTTGATATGATGATAACATTTTTGCAACTAAAATTTAAAACTAAATTATGCTATCGAAGTATGATTGTTCTGCTTAAGTGATCTGATTATTTATTCTCTGTAACAACTACACAATATGTCATAACAAAAGCTATTAGCAAATACTGTTGTGCAGGTTAAAAGAAAATGTATAAAAACGCAAAACTATGTTATTTTAATCAGTACTTATTAAGCTCGTTACACACAGTTGAAAAAAATCCGTACGGAATATGGAAACGCTATTCCGTACTCACGGTATTCAAAAAAAATCTACTTAGGGACCTTATTCGTCATTTATTTTGCCGTTTTAATATTTTTGTTCGTTTCCATTTTTCGAAACGGAATTCCGACTATTTGTGGTAGACCTTATAACGTATTTATATACATTACTTACGAATATGTGTCAAACATTATTATATAAGAGTTATATTTTAAAATAAATTTTTCCTATGACAAGATTAATGGAATTGAGCGATGAAAAATATAATTTTGGAGACTTTTTTCTTGTATGAATAGAGGCAGTAGATTTGCACTAGTAGATTAGCGACAGAAATATCATAACTGTAGTGTCATATGCCATGGTTAGCGATAGTCAACTGTCCGCTTGTTCATTACATCGTAAAAAAAAATACATCATATACATTTTTTTCTATCTGCACAATTTGAGATGCTTTTAAACATTGTTACAAAACACTTGTCTTTGTCCGCTATAAATACAACGAGCTTCCACGTTATAGTTGTAATGGTTCATGCGCATGAGCGCTCTTAGGAGCACTATGGCACATTATATAATTTTATTTTGCAGAAAACACTGTCACCACACCCCCCACCCCGATTACCCGAAAGACCCCATATCCCACTCCGATATCCAATCGTTTCAACGAGAAAACTTGTCGATATATCCGACGCCCCAGCGCCCCCGCCGCGAACCACGGCGCCATCTAGCCATTTCATAAGTAACATCACGAAAAACGACTCGAATGTGACCGACTTCCAAACGAGCACGATTCGTTTTACCGATGGCAACGGCAAGGAGAAGTTGAAATTAACGTTGTCCAATCAGAAGAAATCTCAAACTTGTAACGGCTCTAACGCCAGAATAGCACCGCCACCTGTAAACCAGAGACAAGAGCGACCAGTTTTAGATCTTTTACCGAAGGAGAGAACACAAGAGGTAATTTTAATATGTGCATTTGTAATCATATCGATCTTATACTATTTTATACGAGGTACGATTACATAAATGACTAACATCAAGTGATATATATCGAATAAAATTATCGTATGAATATAAATTAATATATTTAACATAACAAGGACACTCCTACATACTTATACTGCATTCTTTTTTGAAAATCTGACTGAATTATTCAAAAATTTGCATAATATTTTGCAAAAGATTGCAGAAAAATACTTAGTTTTTTTGCGAGACAGATTACAGAAGTAACAAACTTTAACTGACTAATTTTCTAACGGACGTTATATACAACGCTTTGTATGAAGTCAAACTCGGAGTTCAAATGCTAAACTGTATTTCTTGATTTGGCAATTATTTTGTCTGTTGTAATGAAGAACTTATAGTGCATCATAAACATTTAATATTTATGTAGTATTTATTACAACTAATATGATAATTTTATTGTTTGAAGGAGTTTTAAATGATATACGAATATTGGAATCTCCGATCTGACCCTGTGATGCACTATGGGACTTTTCGTATACACTCACATTTCTATGGCCTTGCTTTTGTGGCACGCTTATTTATGTGGCACTTACTGGTCTGGAATTTAAGGTTATTATTTTATACTTTCTTGAAATATTCCCATTAGTTTTCCTTTTTGTTGAAATCCAAAAGACTGTATATTTAAAAAAAAAGAATTATGTAACACCTTATTACAGAAATGTCTTTACATACTCTGTCACATTCAGAGACCTTTAGGCTCTGGTTTGCAATGAAAAAAAATGCGCATCATTTTAATTTTGTACTTTAACTTTCGATTTGTATACAAAAATCGCATGGTATAACACACTGCTAGCACTTCTCCATGCGGTGATATTTTCAGATCGGTACGGTGCAGTGTGTAATCCGCCTTAGGCTCGTCTGAGGGATGTATATTCTTTGAAAAAGGAAGAAATAAGAGGTTAATTATCTCACCTTATTTTAAGTTATCAGTATCTTTTAGTAACAAAAAAGAAGATATATTTAGTCCTGTCAAATTAGTGATCACGCGGTAGCTATTAAATCTTAATAATGTAAGATAATAGTGAAAATAGGGCGTGTAAAATAGTAATAGTACTAAATGTCTCATTCTTTAAATTATATTTAGCTAAGGTACGATTATTTAGATAAGGTTTTTCAATGCTTTCTCTATATTCTTGATATCTGTATCAAAGGCGTTCTTCACCGAGCTTTTGTTTAAGTTGCAATGTATGCCTGTTTGTCCGGGTGGAATCTTGCAAGTTGATTTTGATCCACTCTCCCGTTACCGATTGAGCTGAAAATTTGCGTACAGTTATAAATCCGATAAAAATTCGAATTTATTATGACGTGGAGCTGGTCTGACGTTTGAATAAAAGGTGGCAATAGGCAATTTCTAAATTTCCCAACATTATCCTAATATTATATAGTTTGAGCTTATTACATCTTGAATAGCACGTCTCAAGTCTCTCGCTTGGACTATATATAAAAGCCCTCATATAAAATCTTGTCACATTTTTTTTTCAAAACTTATTTTAGGTTTTTTTGTTGTTTGTTTAAAACATTAAATAAATACTCAAGACAAACTAGTCTTCTTAATCTTGGTGATCCCTCGGACGCCGAAAGTGTAGATGGAGAAGATAATGATGTTTATTTAACAAAAAATTGCCATAGTTTGAAATGGAGATAATAATCTTTGCTTGAAAATGCTATTCAATACATTATAACCATATAATAAAATAATTAGATTTTTTATCTGTATTTGTGGTTTAAAATTATAAGGATATATTCAATTATTTATTGTAACTTTTTATTACTTTATTATCTTGTTTATTTATTTTCGTTTCTACATTATAATTCAATTCCCGTGAGCTATGAAGAGTTAGACTTTTGTTATTCTATGTAAGTTCAAAGCTTCCTACATACTTATCGAAAAGATGGGCTATTACTAAGTTTGGGACCATCGTGGGTGGAGCATCAGAAATTCTCAGCTTTTATAAAATGGTCTGGTTTAGGAGGGAACTATAGGATCTTGAGCTTAACGCCGTTATTAATATTAATTAATTAATAATTATAAACATCAAAACTTGGTCTTGCGATCAGAAGTTACAAGATTTAGCTTCAATATCTAAAACTAATACCGTTAGGGATGGTTGTTCATACGTATAGTCCAAGGGTTTTTGAAGTTCATCTGTTTTTAGTTAGTTTATCGTCCGTGTCCCTTTTAGTTTTCATCACTTGCTGCCACACATAGTTTTCCTTGAAAGTTTAGCCCGTAATATATGAGGTAGCAAGTTTCCCGTCCAAATACTTAGAAGTTTTAGAGAGAGAAACATCTTGTAAAGGATATTAGTTGCGATATATTTCGACAACAGTAACATCTTTAAACAAAGGGAATAACTTTTTTAATACAATATTTGCGTCATAGAACTGCAAAAAACCCTTGCCACGGAAGAAAGTTGATCTCGAGAGGGGACCACATAAATTTTAGGAACATCCCATTAGAAGTTTTTATTTATACTTATTAATGTATAAATTTTCATCAATGTTGACGACATTATTGACAATGATGTCTTCAACGTAGACTAAAAATTATGTATTATTAGGTATAACTCGAAAACCACTAGCTGGATCATGATAAAATAGGTATGGGACCATCACGGGAATATGATCTACATTGGCCGAGTGATCGCATAAAGAACGTACAAAAAACGTACAGTCGGGTTGCCAGCCTCCTTATTTTGGAGTCGTATTAATAATAAATATGTTAAATCATGCCAAAAATAAATTAAAAATTTTACATCTGCAGACAAAGGGTTAATTATTTAAGTCATCATAAATGTTAAATTAATGGGAAAATTTCAACTGTCTATTTTGTAATATCGATGATTTAATCGGCAGACATCATAAGTTCAATGGACAAATTTGACAGGATAAAGACGTTTTAGTACTACAAAAATAGCTCAATTTTTTTAGATGGTTTATACTTCTGTAAAAAAACTTGTGCGTAATCTGTCAAAGTCGATTTATGGTATCTGAAAATCTGAGTCATCGATGTGAATCAAATTTAGTTGTGCATATTTATATTAAGTTATGTGAAATCATTGTGCACGTCTTAATGTGTGTATGCATGCTGCACTTTTTTGTTTTGATTCATTATCACTGCATTCACATTAAGTGTTTAGAGCTCCTATTATCCTAGTACTCTTAAAATATAATTGTAGTGATTTTTTTTATAAAATCTATGATTTTTTATCATAAAATTTGTGATTTAACTATGCGAATGCTGTGAAATTTATTTAAAATGATTTTGATTCTTCAGCACAGAATCTATTTAAAATTGTGATATTAGGTGAAGGCTATGTGACATTGACCTGACTTTAGGATGTATAACTTATGAAGAACCTATTTCTTAATTACAAGGAAGCATAATTGTAATTTAGTCATGGTATTTATTTTAATACACATTATACACGTATCGATAAAATTTACTTGTATGTATTAAATATTTTGGAATAAATTATTTTTATATGATTTATTTTTATTTAATTTACTAATTTATTAACAAGAAATGGAACATGGCTTCTAATTCTGCAAAGTTTCACAAGGCGTTGAAGACTAAGTTTTAGTAATGCAGTGTCCTTGATTCATCTAACTTGCTTCCGCTTCAATCAATCCCTTGTATTTTGGGTCATTGAAAATTTTTCATTGAGTTTTTGGTTTCAATTTAAAGCTTTTTGCTACTACATTAATTAAAAGTTCCTGCCTTAGCTAGAAGCTAGTGATTTTCACAAAAAATTGCAATGATTTTTATACAAAAACATTTGTAATAAAAGCCTCATCTAGTGATTACTATGTCTGTACGTATAAATGCTAGAAAGTTTGTGTTTATGGCCTTGAGTCTCGTTTTAAAATCTTCTATTCTTACTAGCGACTTATGTGTATGGATTGTGAATTCGTTGTGGGGCAATACATTATCTTTTTCTCGAGGTTGATAAGAGTTTTTATATTAAAGTGAAAACTTTAAAAACTTAAGTGATAATGAACATTCACACTTATGAACAAACATGTGTGTCAGGCTATAAAATAAATGGAGGGAACGCTAATTTAATTGAAACTATAGCTTCAAGCTATATATAGCGTAGGTGTAAATTTTATTAAAAACTCTCGACGCTTCCCAAGTGGAACACCGTTAATTTTCACCCGGAACCAGAAACTACGGTAACAATGGCTAAAATACTTAACCAGTAACAGAGTTATGTACATGCAATGTCAATTGCGCCCTTAACCTTTTTTTCAGACCCTCTTGAAACATTTTACTTGGGGAGTAAGAACTGGAGAGAACATTTATTTATAGTTTTGTTTTATTTTACATTGTTCTAAAACGACGCCAGAATTTCAAATGGTAAGTTCTATCTATAAATACTGGACATTTGCATTACTTTTTTATTAAAACAAACGACAATGCCGTGAAAAATTGTAGAATTAGATATTCGTGTATATTTTTTAGTTCAGTATAATTTTTCTGTTCCAGTCTTGTTGTTCTGAAGTGGATCTCATAAAACTGGATGATTCGCCAACGAATCTAGAAGATTTTGATCCACTCAAGCTTAGAGATAAACGTGAGAATGTTGATCAGATAAAGACATCTACAGATAGTGCGCTTTTGCACGAATATGGGCTGGATTTCAGCCAGTTCGGTTTGTCGGACTTTACCGCCAGTTCGAGTGCTCAAGATACATCCTCTGTTCCAAAGGGGTGGACAACATTTAATTAACAGCTGTTTAAGTAGCTTATGGCCGCACTCTAAGACGTCAATTACATTTTATCAGTCTTAAAGTTTCTTCCATACAAAATTGTGATTTAATGATGGATTAAATGTTAATTGATTTCTCTGAGTGCGGCCGTTAGATCATACCGTGACGTCTTAGAGCTGTCTTATGTTAATATTCATGTCATGATATATTTTGACTTATTCATGAAATAAGGTCTTTTTGCGTTAACATTCATTCAAATAATGCTGATTTAAGGCGTCACGGTAAAATCCTAATTCTTGCGTTTGCTGTCTTACAGTCTTACATTATGTTTCTTTTTTCTTTTATACATTCGAAAGACATAGTCCATATAGTTATTACATATTATATAAATAGTCGGATTTGTATTGATGCGATATCTTTTTCTACCTTTTTAATAATGTTTATTTTTCTTAAAGCACTCGATTTTTATTTATAAACTATAGTGAAATGTATGTATATAAATGTAATAGGTTTTGGATATGTGAATTCCCAAATATGGTGATAATGTGCTTTGAATTATTATGACCCAATTAAAACTTTGGTTCGTCATTTGTAAATGTGTCATATGGCCATTAGATGATTAAAAAAATTATCTTCACGCACATATCCCCGAAGAGGTAGACAGAGGCACAACCAGGGTACCCACGATTAGCCGAAGATACTAAGTCCCACAATGTGATATCCTATCCCGAGCAACATTTTTTTTTTATTAAAAATTTGGAAAAACCCAATTTTCTTTTGTTGCCCGACCCGGGATTTGAACCCAGGACCTCACGCAGTCAAGTCCAACAACTGAAACGCTAGACCACAGAGGCGATTAATTAATTATTATTAATTATTATTTTACATATAAAAGAAAGTCGTCTTAATTACACGAGATCCCTGAAAATTTTGGCGAGGTAGCTTCGAATTAGGAGAAGGACATAGGATACTTTTTGTTCCGTTCGACTGAAAGGAAACTCGGTAAAACAACATTTTAATTTTTCCCATGCGAAATGAACGGGTGGAACGAAGTTCACCGGAACAGCTAGTATATAAGTTGGGTGGAACGAACTGTTGAAGATACTGCTGCTGAAGATACTGGCGAACTTCGTGCCGAATGTTTCATGCGATTCAAATTCTTTCACCTTTTATTTTTGTTGTATGCTACTATTCGGGTGTAGAGGAATCCAACAAATAAATTTTATTTAAAATCGATACAGCCTTACGGTAATAACTGTTGTAACTGATTCGACTTAGTTTTATATATTTTTTAAATTAGGACGTTATTTTTTCCAAAACAGGTGTTTAATTTTTAAGGCGGTGTTCAGTACATGTTATAAAAAATATCCAGATAAAAAATAACGGATTAAAATGTTTTTTTTTCATTTGATAAGTCAAAAAGGCCGAGTTTATTTCATATATGCTAAGGTATATGAAATAAACTCGGCCTTTTTGGACAGGGTCGCCTTTATAATATACGTATCAAGTAATAAGTTTGTTTCCTACAAATGTTTTTTCTAAAGTTTTAAGTAAAACAATGAATGAGTTTATGCTGTATGCATTGTGCTATGGGAAAAAACCAGAACTCATTTTAATCATGTTATTTTCATGGGGATATCTTTTATTGGATGTGCCGAACATTGCCTAAAAATTTGAACACCTATTTTGGAAGGGCCTAATATAAAAAAAACTGGGTTACTTTGAAAGGACCGGCCAAATTTTAATATAAGGTAGTAAAGGCTTTTTTAAACATTGTTGCCAAATTGTACTATTTACTTTTTTGAACATAAAAAAAATCGTCACAACGTCACGTCACAAGCCTTCGAATGCTACGGCGGTCGGTGGGAACCAGTTTTATAATAAAAAATAATGGTATTTTTTTTATTTTAAATTTTTAATTACTTCGTAGATTGAAAGTTTATCGGTCCCGAATCATTTTTCAAAATTTACCTGGTACTTTAAGTGTTACCCTGTATTTAAAACAAAACGGACCAGTTACAACACTATAGATTCAAATATTATTTTAACAGTATAATTAGTCTTAGTGGGAACATAATGTAAGACAGTAGAACACCAAACGTATAAGGTCGTAATTATCTTATGTAATTATTCGAATAAAAATCTGAGCCAAGCCTTTTGGATAATTAATAAGAATAAATCTATAGTGATTTCTAAGCGCAAGTGGGCTGTGAATGTTGTTCCCAACATCTGTAATTTGCACGTACATATTACTACGCTTTTTATACTAGTGTAATTTAATTTATATCAGTCTAGTTTTTCCTCTGTACATAATGTTACATATCATTTTGTGTATATTTTGTCGTCGAATATTACATATGTGTATATTAGTAATTAGTTCAGTTTAATGTTTGTTGTACAGTGATTTACATTTTATTGTAATTAAATGTGTCAAAATAAATTAAATGAGTATCAAATAATATAATACAATTTTACCAGATATGTTTGGAACTAATTTGTTTAGAGGACTTGGTTGGTAATAAACTAAGAATAATAATATCCGCCTTACTCTAAACTTAAGGCTAGGATATTCGAGCGCTGTTAGCAGTAAGCGCTACACCAACCACCGCGAGGCGATTAAAAGTCCGGTCACATTTAAAAACTGCGAGAGTAGCTACAAATTAGTCATTTAAAAAAGCGACGATTTTGTTATAAAATATTACAGGTACTATTAAAGAAAATAAAAAAAGAAAATAAAGAAGTAGCCACTGAATTATGTTTAAAGCGTCTTTATTTATTTGGCTGATTTTTTTATAAATTTCGAATGAAACCTAAAAAGCGGCGATTTTGCTTTAAAATATTACATACTGGGTATTAAAAAAAAATTGAAAAAAAGAGCCTTGTAGTTTTCAAATGTAACCTGAAAAAGTATCAACTCATTGTTTTCGTATTTTTTTTATTCAAATGAAGTTATAAGTATCGTGTTTCGAATCGTGAATAATTTTCGAAGTACGTGATATATTTTTCTCATAACAAAACAATGCATAAATGATTGTTTAAATTGAATCAAATATAAGTTATTTCGAATATCCTGACCTTAAGTGAACATTCTAATTTTATTAAATTAAAATTATTTAACACTCTTTACTTTTCGACATTAATTTTGTTTTCTAGTTTAATAAATTTAAAATTTGTTTAAAATAGTATATTATGTATTGAAATTACTCATTATTCTAATTTATTAAAATTTTAATAAGCGGAAAAGGTTAATTTTGGTAAGCCATACAATTTTAAGTACAATATAAGAACGTCACATGTCTGCCCTTTCTATGTCCTATTTTGTTCCTTCAAATTGATCTCGATTCTTAGTTATTTTTATTTTAATTTTGTTGGTACAGAGTTACTACCCAAGAATACATTGGTATAAGGATGTAAGTAATTTATATGTAAATTTTATATTGATCCAATTTAATCAAACCATTAAAAAAATTCTAAAAAAAATGGGAGTAAATTTCTCTTTAGTCATTGTATATTATCAATTTCTATAATTGAAAGGACATTTTATTCTTAGTTTATTCTTTGGCGCAATTTTGTCAGTTGTAAGACATATCATGTGAGTGGTAATTGGTATCGCCACAATTTACTTACGGCTGTTGCCAATAACCTATCTACAGATAGAGCTAAGCATACTAAGCTATTGTTGCTAACATATTTTTATTAATTACTTTAGATTTAATTAATTTAATTTTAAAAAAATAAAATAGCGTGAGCTATTCCTTATTACATCAGCTACCTGCTTGTGAAAGTCCCGTCAACATAGGTCTAGCGATTTTAAAATGAGATAATAGAGAATAATCGGAACAAACAGGATCGAAAAAAAAAATTAAAAAATATTTTGGTATGCGTATAGTATATAAATACCATAGGCATAATAAAGTAAAAAGCTGTTATTTTAATATTACAAGCAGACACTTCAATTTTGTTTGTTTGTATAGATTGAAAAATAACTGGTTGCCTAGTAACAGATCCATAGTTGAGCTATCTCTTATCTTAGATAGCTTATTGGCAACTATTGTTAAAGTACAACAAAACTTACTAACATTGTGCCTTCAAACTCACTACAATGCGTTTGAGTATGGAACACTAAAATACATGTTTTCGTTTTATCATTGTTAATTTTAATGTATATCCGTTTAACCACAAAAAACACGTGTTTAACGAAACACTGTAAAAACTTTGATCCAACCAATGACGTGCTTGACGTAGATGACGTGGCAACATGTTATTGGTGCATAACCAATTTTAAATAGTTTTTAGTTAAACACATGTTTAACCAGTACTTGTTAGTTAAACACATGTTTAACCAGTGTTTGTTAATTAAACACATGTTTAACCAGTGTTTGAAATTGTTTAAGTAAGACGGTCATTGTTTTCAATTAATCCCAGTTTCAAAATTAATATACCGTTCGGGAGTTCATCGCTTATTTATGTACTGTTGTCAATTTGACATATTTTACTACATTTACAATGGCGATCTAGTGGTAATTTTGACATATTATGTCAAAATCTACACATAAATAGGCGAAATGAGTTTTTTGGGCGTAAATAGATTAGTTATATTGTAGTTACCGTCAAGGTTTTGCTAGTTTATGGCACTTTGTCCTGTTCTATTTGTTTTGGCCTTAATTACAATCCATTATTAAAAAAAGATCTAATGAAGATATTTTATATTTCTTTATGAGATTTTTATAGCTTATGCTTACCGTTTTAATAAACTCTTTGTTTTGCGTCAAAAATTCGCAAATGTCATTTAAAAGTTAGATATGATGAAAAGTTGGTTGGTTTTCCTATGGTTTGGAAAACTTATTTTACCAAGTGTCATTTCCTGGTGAAATTCTTGGTTGAACTACGTAATGAGATATTAAGCTTGCGGATCGAAGTATTAGTGACAAGTTACCAATTCTTCTTCATCATTGTGTCGTTATTGGCTAAAGATACTATCCACTCATGATACTATGTAGATTTTAGGTTTTTTCCATTTTTACAAGGTAAATAAACTTACTGTGCGAATCTGTAACTACTGGGCAGAGAAGCTTTGATTTGAGTACCCAATGAGATTTTTACTTTTTTTTATACTGGCGACACTTGGTGAAATTATATTAGTATGATTTATAAAAATGACCTGCGACTTTTTTATTTCAAGTGAGGTTAATATCAGAGGTTCCCAAAATATTTCTTGTAACGCCCACTTTGAATAACAGTAATTTTGTAGCGCCTCATTCCATTGTACTCGTCAAAAATATCAATAACATATTTGTTGCCTGGAGTTAAAAAAAACAGTTTTCCTTGCCCCCTCTAGGTTTTCAGTGCCCACACGGGGGCGTTTTCGCCCACTTTGGGAAAGACTGGTTTATATGAGTGTTGGAACAAGTGTTTTTCAACACATTAAAATGATTCATTATAGCTGTTTTATGCTTGCTTTTTTTTTGAAAATCTTGTAGCGAGCAGTGGCAAATTTTTAATGAAATAACGAAATTTTTACTTTGCCCAGTCATACTTACAAACTAGTAAATATATGTAAGTACTATTAGCGAATGCTATCAGAGAATTGTATAGTAAAAGATTCAATTAGAAATTTAAAAAAAAAACCCGACAAGAACTTAATGACCCTTTAAAAAGTAATAAATATTCGAGTTTGTTTGCAGACATTGTTAATCTCGCCACTTTTATCCCCACAGCTTTTAAACGGCTCAACCAATTTTTATCAAACATGTCAAACACTCGCACATAAGTTACCTTTAATACAAAAAAAACAATTCAAATGCCACAGACACACAGACAAACTTATGACACCTCTCTTTTTGCGTCGGAGGTTAAAAATTAATCAATATCAAACAGATTTATGTACTGTTGTCATATTCAAGAAAGGAGTCGATTTGTTCACAAGTGGTTACTTTTAACAAAATTATAATTTTATTTATTCTAATAAGTTGTTCGTCTTAGGTACATAACTCCTTTTTTTAAAAAATAACGCCTTTTTACTTTTAGACTAACTACGAATTGTTTTAACTACGGATTGAAGTTGATTATAGGAACCGGCTATTAGAAAACAATTACTCATTATGCAAGCTTTCTATGTCATGAAATTTATCCTTATATTATAGGTGAAGCTGGATCGTTTGTTTGTTAACATCGTGCTAATGTGTTCTTCCGTTTCATTCTTGTTTGTTATTTTAATACGTTTATATTTCTCGTATTATTAATATTGTTTTACGTTAGATTTTTATATTTTATAAAAAAGATTATCTTAAAGTATTTAATTTTATCGATATTTTTATTTTATTCACAAGTAAATTTTTAAAGTAGTAAATGAACTCTTTGATTATTGTTTACATTAAAATGAAAATGCAGACTTTTATATTTTGACTGTTAACGCTTTTAGGGATTGGTCCAAAATATTTTTATCTGTAAAGATTTCGCACACATGCATACGCAATGAGATGTGTGATTGTGTGTGATTTGCATATATATTGACATAAAGGTGTTATGTTCTGGCGGAAAAAGTGAAGTTTGTATTAGCTCCAGCCAACACAAGAAAAGTTTAACGCTGTGGGAATACGCAAGCATATTTGGGGACTTCAAGTGGAAAATGCATTCGTTATACTTTCTAGAAAAGCAAAATCTCTTAAAAGAAAAAAATATGTGTAAAATACATAAGTCGGCTTTGAAATAAAATATTTTAAACAAAATAATAAAATTAAACTACAATTAATCGTAAGCGACGTTAAAAATATAATTAATAACTAAATATACAATAATAAATGGAAATGCTTATAAAATATATGATTAAAATTTTGCACTTGCCAAAAAATCTAAATGTAGTGTTTAAAGTGTAAAACTGTAAATAATTATTGAAATCATTTTATTCGTAGAATATATTTTTCGACTTCATTCCATGATTGTTATTTATTACATGTTTTTAAAAATAAGATTTGTAAAATATGCTTCATACACCTAAGAATAACGGTTTCGGAGATAAATATTCCAAAATTAATGGTTTGGAAATTATTTAATCTGGATATAAGTGAAATAATATAGGATTTCCGAATGTGAGCATTTTAAGATATATTGATTTGTAAAATGTACCAAATGGATACGTCAAATAAAATAGGATTTCGGAATATTAGCGTTTCGAGTATTATTTGTATAATATACGCTGATATTGGGTCAGAGGAAAGAGGGATTTCAGAATATTAGCATTTCAAGATGTTTTACGAACAAGAAATAATATGTTACTTGGATTTGAGTATAATGAAATACAAACTGTTTATGTCGCCTTGATCTTGTTGTTTGATGTGGATTGAACACTTGAAGGCTGAGTTTCTTAACAAAATATTGAGTTAATAAAGGCTGTCGTGTGAAGACCTTCAGATAAACATATGTCTGTTACAGTTGAACCAAGTATATTTTAAACTTTTTTAAAAGATGCATTTCCAATTTTCCTATAAAGTTACGAGTAATGTAATATTTATTTTTGTATTATTACTATTTTGGATAGGAGTCGATAATATTTTTGAATTGAAATTTAGAACAAATTCATTATCCTCATTTTTTACAGTTTAAATACATTTATATGCTGCTTCAAATATTGTTTTAGTAAATATTTGCTGTGTTATATAAATTGAGTAACCACACATAAAATTAAAAATACCAATAAATAAGTAAAAGCAAGTTATACCAATCAATTTGTTACGGTAAAAAGATTATTGTGTTATGGGTACATAAATGTAATAAAAAACCCAAAAAATATCAAAAAAGTTTATCCGGCAGAAAAGTTTTTTTTTATTTCAAAATTGAATAAATATTTGCACATACTGAAATCGAAATGGTTTAAGTCAGTATTTTTAGTAGAAAAACTTCATTTTTAAATAAAAAAAAGATATGTATATTGGTAAATAATGTTGCATCATTTTTAATATAAAGTTTTCAATAATCACACTATTCGCACATTTATGCTTTTAATCAAATTCTAATATAAGAATTTAAAATATTTTCGTACTGCTGTAACACTAAAAGATGTATCACATTGGAATAACCATCCAAGTAAGCAGATAAAAGAATATGATATAATTTTAATTTATATCCTCTAACCCCCATTTTTAGATCGACAAAACTAATCGCAATGAGAAAACTGGATGCTGGATGCTTACGTACTGAACTTCATTTTAGGTAGAAACTGTTGGATCCGATCGCCAATCTCTTTTTTAGTAACTAATCAAGTGATCAAAGCGATAACTTTAACACTCATGTGGGTTTTATCCTTTTCATATTTTCATCATTTTTCATAAAATATCACCAATTTAATCTGTATGTTCAATTTAATAATTTAAAGTACAAGCTTATGTCAAATGTAAATCTTGTATTGATGTAATATATACCTAATATATAAATTATATTTTTATAAGGTGCTGTATTAAAATGGAATTAGTTGTCTTTAATGACAAGAGATTAAATGCTTTAAATGATGTATTTTTGTTTTTATAATACCCCAAGTAAAGATTCTGCCAGTTTAATGGAATTAGACAGGTGCAGTGGACCTCAAAAAGATTGTGATCAGTCTCCCGAATATAGATGTGTGAGTTGCGGTAAAAATGCGATTTTGAGATCAAAAAAGTTCTGAGTGCTGATTATGTATCTCAGTTGCCATCTCAAAATGGAAAAGTGTACATCAAATGGCTGTTAAATGACGTCATTTGTGTTTGCTGTCTCTATTGTATTTCTTTTGGTCACTGGAGATAGCAAATATAAAACACGTCATTTGACAAGTATTTGATGTACACTTTTCCATTTTGAGTTGGCAACTGAGATATATAATCAGCACTCTGTTCTATCTAGGAAGAAAGTACGTTAAATAAGTTTTGTAGCTAGCTTGCTGCGCCCCGCGGTTTCACCCGCGTAAGTCCCAATCCCGCGGGAACTCCGGAATAAAAAGTAGCCTATATGTTATTCTGGGTCTTCAGCTACCTACATACCCAATTTCATCGTAATCGGCTTTGTAGTTTTTGCGTGAAAGAGTAACAAACATCCATACATCCATACAAACAAACTTTCGCATTTATAATATTAATAGGATGTACTACGTAATTTTAGGTACTCTCGAACACAGTACGAATGGATTAGGTATTATTTAACATACCTATAGTTCCGAAATAGTTCTTCTTTTATAATTATCGCTTTCAATCGTTATTCACCACTTATTTATCCAAATGTCAAATAACCGAAAAACTTCAATAAGTCCGATTAAATAATTTTATGTTTAACTTTCTTGACATCGATTTACTCGTGCTCGAGGCCTAACATCCCGGCCTCAGGTTGGCAACACACCATTACCACCTTTGGTGTCTCTAGGCGGCGTGAATTTCTTAATCCGTCTGCATGTTTGACTTCCATTTCATAAAAAAAATGACGTTCACGAGTACTTTAAATGACTTATCCAATTCCAATTTGTGTGAATTCTAGACTAATGAGTAACAGTGCTGCGCTTAGAATCGGAAGGCTGTCAAATACATGGCTTCTTCGTCTTTTCGCAGGTCTCCTGGTTGTTCCTTTGTCTACTTCTTATGGGATACGGGCGTGTAGATACTCTTAAAAAATTCAAATTGCCTACGGGCATCTGAATTATTCCAAATACACATAAAAAGAGACGTAATCATTTTGCGCCATTAGGCTATAACAGAAGAAAACTATAAGTAAGTAAGTATATTCACGCCCATATTCACGAAGTCGTAGGCCGAGGCACAACCAAGGCACCCACGACTAGCCGAAGATACTTAGTCCCACAATGTAATAAGTAGCAAGCCTACCGCCAATCGGACACATCCAATCATAGGCAACTTTATTTTATTAGAAATTAAAAATATATGATTTCTAGTTTTTTAGTTGCTTGACGCGGGGTCGAACCTGGGTCCTCTAGAAGTCAAGTCCGACCGCTTAGACCACAGCGGAGATTGATAAATATAAATTAAGAAAAATATATGCGTTAAAAATAGTCTACTTGCCTTTACCAGGTATATCTTCAAAAACCAAAACACTACAAATGAATACGTTGCGAATTTATCAACAAAGGTCAATTCTCATCTAAGAAAAGATCACACTGGGTGAGTCTTTGCATAGCACCAAGTATACAATTAGGTACAAGCATTATTACCGGATTGGTACCACCTCCTTATCTATTCCTGCCTCTATAACGTCAGCCGTTGACGTGATCCGGTTCGCAGGATAAGATAGCCGGCAAACTTATTTTTGCACGAGGCCTAACATCCCGGCCTCAAAAAACTCATCACCTTATGTGTCTCTAGGCGATGTAAATTTCTTATCATCAGGAAATCCGTCTGCTTGTTTGCTTCCCAATATCATAAAAACAAAAAGGTCACAATCTTTACTCTATTCACAAGAAAACACGATGCTTCTTCAACTAGTTTTGTCTTAAAACTACCGAGTAATACAAGTTTGTAGGTAATACAATATTTCTTGTGATTGATTTATATCCATGTTATTCTATCTGCGAACTACTGCTAATATATGAGAAAAACTAAACTGAACAATGAGATAGCAGATATTGTTTGGCACTCTTTTTTTCGACGTGTCAGGTTACTTTGAAAAAGTAGAACGCTGTTCAGCAAGTTGGAACTTCTTAATAAGTTACTATACGATAAACAAATTTAAGATCTGGCACAATATTATGGTCAGAAGACATTGCGTGTGTATTAATTTATCGACACTACTAATATTATAAAAAAACTCGCCCACTAATATTCTGCTATCTTAGCTTTCTGGATTATACGGCTGATAAAGCCATAGCAAGGTGGAAGAGTGCTGTGGAGCAGCTCGCCTGGATTAGTAAGTCTGTGCCGGCTCACCTCTTCCTGCCGCGATAGTGTCAGTGCTCGTATTGTGGTACTCCGCTACAGAATTGGGTAGTCGGTATGCTTACACACATGGTAATATCCCGCCCATAAGAAATGCACCCATTACATTGAAGTAATAATAGGCGACAGTTGTCCTTATAGTCAGGCGAGCCTTTTCATTGTTCGCTATCTCAAGAGAAAAACAAATATTCTTATATTTTGAAGATGTATTTATTAAATATCACAATGTTTTACTTTAAACGTAACTAATTCTATCATATATTTAATCAGGGCCGGATTTAGCGGAGCGACCGGGGTAAAGCCCTGGGGCCTTCTCAAACGAGGGACTTTTCCCACATAAGAGACTTCGTAAAAAAATCTTTTAAAAACCAAAATTTCCGTTGATATTTTTACTGATTTGCCTTTACTGACATTACTATTGTAGAAATAAAATAAAATATAATTTTATTTTTAACAAAAATTGAGGCCAAGTCTCCACTCCTTTGTTGTCCATGTTATTCAATACTAAATCCTATACAATTCTAAACCCGGCCCTGTTCTTAATTAATTCTATTACAAACTTAATTAATTGTATTATTAAAACTGCAAATCTATACAGTTGGAATTCTTCGACCGTAAACGTTATTAAAGGAATTGTACGCTGTATTTTTCTTGTCGTCGATTTGATATTTCGCCAAAAGCAATGGCCAGCTCTTGTCCATATCTTGTTCTATGTTTGGATTTGCTTCTAGCCTTTGGCGTATTTTCGCCGCCTTTGCAACGACTTCCGCGTTTAACATATTCTCCAAATATCTCAATTTATGTGGCAGGACTATTTTACTTATCTGTAAGAAAGAAAATCTTGTACGAAAAACTGTGTTTTACAAATCAAAGTGTTACTCGTAAATATGGCCTCAGTATCCGTCGGCACGGAAGTGCGTAGACCAGCGAATCTGGTCGAAACGGAAACGAATCTACAACTTAAAAACAACAGGCTTAACAGTAAGCTTACTTATTCCTGCCGCCATAACGTCAGTGCTTGCCATTGACGATTTCCGGTTAGGAGGATAAGGTGGCCGGTTAACTTAGTTTTGCTCGAGGCATAGTATCCCGGCCTCAGGTTGGCAGCACACCATTACCAGCTTCGGTGATTCTAGGCGGCGTGAATTTCTTACCATCAGGAAATCCGTCTACTTGTTTGCCTTCTAATGTCATAAAAAAGGGGCAGTAGGTAACCTACAACGTTTGTAAGGTACATAAGCTCATGGCTTTCCTGATTAATAAAAGACAACCTTTTTAATACATATACGATATAAGTTATCTTGTGACTGTAAAACATGAAATTTTAACTGAAAACATTAAAAGTAAACTAAAAGACACTAAGTATGTACAAACATCACAAAAAACACGAACACTGTGTCGTATATTTGTTTAAAAGACGTGCCTCATGCACACTCTTATTAGATGAAAGGATGTATGTTTCTACTAATCTCTATTAAGAGTTTTGTTTACCAAAACAACAGATGTATTTTGTTAGATTGATAGTATTTTCGCAACCTCTAGATGTATTGTTTAAGGCCCCACACTTAGCCAGAAGAGCCAATCGCCGCATTCCGCCGTTCCATGATTACTATGAAATATTACGCTCTAAAGTAAACGTCAAGCGACAAATCACTGTTTTTGACACTATAAAAGTAATTTGAAAAAAGTATAAAAACTGAAAAACTTATCTTTTACGTATAGTACTTATCTATGTTTATGTTAATTCTGGTGTCGATATTTTCATAATTGAAGTAGACAGTTGGGTTTTGCTTTCAAAAAAGGGTTAACTTTTTGATTTTTTTCTATCGAGCAAAGTGAAATGAATCGTGTTTTCGAAACATTAGTCTTATAAAGCATATTAATGTTAATCTTGTGTATTATTGTCACCAAGATCCATGATTGCTTTGTATGAAAAAAAAAAATATTGCTGACGTATTTTAGCATACATGGACCCTTAAGTAGAAATATTGCCGCAATCATTTGTAACATCCTCCTACTATATTGATTTAATGTAACATAGGTTTGGGGGATGTTTGGCTTATATGAGTAATCTGTTTACAAAAAAATCTTATTACCAACTTATTCCCTGAATTATAAAAATCAATCTCAGAATTACATCAAATTGTCATTTCGCATTTCGTAGCGTCATTTTGTTCCGCGTTATTAAGTGTTGTTTTTTTTATTTTTTTTACAAACAGCTTTAAAAAGTGAGCAATATTTTAAAATGTTACCATTTTACTCCTGGTGTGTACCTACCACCTAACATATTTTTGAAGTTATACTTCTTTTGGCGCGTTAGGAAATTTTAGTTTTTAGTTAGGTTAGTTAGGAATTTTTACGATGCGCGCGCACACCGTCACGAAAAACCGACATGATGAAGTTAGCTATAGATAACATTTTAGTTTTTCAAAAAAAAGGTACCAACAAAGTAAAAGTAAGTACATCTACGTATGTTTGCGTGAGAACTGACAACTGTATTCACAATATTTCTTTATTTCTATGGTTAGTGTCATTTTGTCTACAAATGTAAAATAAGGCAAAAGATAAAATTTTTAAAAAGTTTTTTATGTTATTACGCCGAGGAAGTATAACTTCTAACGCGTGTACATATAAGTACACACACATTTTTTTTTAAATTGGGTGGGACAAACTACTGATTGTCACACTTAGAGAGGTCAACTAACATTTAATTTATTAAGTCACAATTTTCTATAAAAAGTGTCTCTTTATGACTGACTAAAAATAATAGACATCTTTGAGTGCAGCTGCAAGGGTTTAAAGGTTTTTGCGTGAGTGCATTTTTATGGCAAAAACTGTATCCACAAATATCCAACAACCCTACCATCCAAACTAAACATCACATTGGCGGGCACTGACGATAGGACAGCAAATCGGTAAGGCAGTTTATTACAAAAGTAAAACCTAGTCAAGGTAAACCTAGATGTCTTTAATTGTTTTACGGCTAATGTTAATAATGTATCTCAATCTAATGGATTTCAAGCAATCTAGATAGCTGCGTATCCGCCGGCCTATCCCAGACGTAATTGCCATACTTATCCAGTCCACAGATATGTTATTGGCAAGCGGTAACATAAAAATGGATCAAAATATCAATCTTGGACAGCGAGTTTAGGATTAGGATTGATTATTAATATTGGCCGTTAAAGGTATCTCCGGTATCCGAAAAATATAGATAGGGAGATATGGGGCAAGTAGTGCACATTACAATTGTATTGCACGATGCATTAAGTACCTAATACCTTTCGATTCAAGGACGATATGGTGTCTGTGTATGTCTCTATGAACCGTATTCAAAGAAGTCATTGACCAACCTACCAAGGAGATAGTGTGTGACCTACCTTATTTTTTTTATGATAATGGAAGGCAAACAAGCAGACGGATTTCCTGATGGTAAGAAATTCACGCCGTCTAGAAAAACCAAAGATGGTAATTGCGCGTTGCCAACCTAAGCCCGTAATGTTCAGCCTCGAGCAAAAGTGAGTTTACCGGCTACCTTACCCTCCGAACCGGAACACGTAAGCATTAGACGATATGATGGCAGGAATAGGTAAGGCTGTGGTACCAATCTGGGCGAGTCGCTGCGAAACTCTACTAGAGAGTTGTCATTGTGTTAGTGTCGGTAAGCCTAAGCTTGCCTTTTACGAGCTGCCTGACAGGTAGGCAGATGGTCTATTCTGCGAAGGAGGCCGGACCAACACGGTGAAGCCTTATCACAGGGAAGTGGTGAATAGCTACCCTTATACAAAGTATCATCAAGAATGTTATAGATATCGGGGTAATAATGTCAATAAAAAAACGTCGCACACACTAAAGCTAAGGTTGAGTGATAGTTTACTTAGTCATAATAAAACGTAATTAGGTAGAAAGAATAGTGCGGTACTTTTATTGATGGGTAATACCACAGTACAAATATGAAACAGTATGGAAACTATGTTGATTTAAATAACTTGTTTACAAATAATATATGTAGGTCATTTCATGTTGTGATATAGTGGAATTTTTTAAACTTGACGCAGCTCTTGCTATTGCTGTACCGTTAAAACCTCGTCTATGAGCATGTTTATATGACTGTGCCATTTCGAATGTTTATAAGACTTAGTTTTCATATTGTTTCATATTTGTACGTACCCTAAGCGGTTTTCGCGGTATGAGCGGCGGGATGTTCACGATTTTGTAAATGCTTAAATTAAATGCTCTATGGTTGTACCTTTATTTGTAAACTTTTTAATATACCTTACCTACAAAATAAATATATTTAATTTAAGTTTAAGTGAAGGTTTTATTAACAAGTTACAATTTTCATGCTGTCACATGTTTATACTGTGGTAATACGATGGCGCCGACTGGAAATACTAATTAATTAACCGAACGAATGCGCGGATGTAGTCAGAAATGGTTCCATTGCAACCAACGACTTTGTACTGCTATCACTGGTGAAATTTTAGAGAAAGGAAATTTCACAAAGACTAGAGAGTAATGGGAAATCATGTAAATGATATGATACTCCATTTTCCTCACTCTCCGTATCTATGTGATTGCAAGGAAATAAACCTACGGATCCCCAAATAGGAAACAAACATACCTACTGTATATCTATCTAGTCATTGTATCACGCATGAACGAACGGACGAATTTTGACAATTTTTTTTGTTGTGTTGGTTGTCGCTAGGAGAAAGTTAATATGAACAAACTGAAAAAACCTATTGGATTTTTGAAGTGAAAACTTCTTTAGGCGCGTTGAGCGTTTTGGTAGAGGGTAAAATCTTCGGTCCGCGTCACCGAATGCTAATGATAATAGTATATCTATAGCTATGGAGAGCCAGAGTAGCGCACGCGCAGTAGCCTGTGTACACGTATTCACTAATACATTGACTATTTGATTGTATTATGTGCGCGTTGGACGCTTTTATAAATTTCATATAATTTTTGCATATAGTTTTAATTACTCTCAACTTAATAGTTCCGTTTTCACTTCTATCGGCAGTCCCACGACTGCTACTGCTTTTTTTATACAAGTTTTGGCAAATTGCCACCTTAAAGAGGAAAAATGGCGGCAAAACGTTCCCGCTAGGTGTCACCGTTTTGACAGGCCATCGACCGACTTTTTACCAGGTCTACATTTCCAAGGTTTCGGATTTTTTTGGATAGTTTGAGACCATCCTTTATCCGACGACATCAACACCGTGACTCTAGCACGACGAGTAATATCTTTAATGCGTTATTAAGGCCCAACACATACATTATTACGGAATTCCTTTTCTAATAAATTTTAAAATCAACAAATCTATGGACATACCACACACCTTCAGAATTTTTTTGTACAAAATTTGAGCGGATTTGTATAAGACACCATATTGTTTCGGAATTTCAAACAGGATCATCATCATCATCATCATTAGCTGGAGGACGTCTACTGCTGGACACAAGCCTCAATGCCTTATGAAAAACAAACGAATTTTATTTACTTTCTAAATACTTTAGTCGAAAGAACATGAAACATTTAACAAAATGCAATTACAAAAACAACAATGTCCATGCAAATATTTTACCACACAAGCTCGGAAAAAAAACGGGTCGTTATCTCACTACCTGCTACCCGGTACTACAAAAAGGC
>NJDD01002409.1:4304-29479 GCA_002245505.1 Calephelis nemesis
AATTATCGTCGCTTATAATAATCATAATCATGTAGAGTTACGGTTTGTCGACTGATTTAACTATAAAATAATTAAAATAATCTACGTCAAGAGTCTAGATAAATAATGGGTGATATTTTTTATGCTCTCATCACCTTTGCTCAATGACGAATATACTTTAATATTAGCATAATATTTAACATTCAAAGTCAAATTTTCTTCAAATCTAACGTGTACCATTTGTACTTATACAAGAAACTCATTTATATTTAAAACATATATAAACACTATAGGTATTTATATCGTTACTAATATTATAAATGCAAAAGTCCGTCTGTCTTTGACTGTTACGTTTTTACGGCCAAACTGCTGGGACGACTTTGGTAAAATTTGTTAAAATAAATTATATAATAAAGTATATTATATAAAGTGTAAATATAAGTAAAGACCCGACTTCAAAAGTAGGCTATTTTTCAAAAAACAAACAATAATAATGAGGGATAAAAGTTTAATTGAAAATATGTTCTACTCTGACGAAGTCGCGGGAAACTTAAAGTCGGGTTTGTCATAACACATTGAGCTGGAGAACTGCTGGAACGATTCGAGTGAGATTTGTTTTTAGACAAATCCCTTTACTGAATAGGACAATAGCCATTAAAATGTGAAAAGAAAACAAAAAATTACATGGCACAGGGCGGACGGAATAAAGTAAACGGTGACAAACTTATCGCGAACCGGCCACTTCTTGATCCTGGGCTTCGTTTTTTCTAATTGGAAAACTTAAAGAATACATATTTTTGTTGTCCGACCCGGAGGACCCTTATTCGGGACCTCATGACGTCATATCCGACACCGATTCACTAGATCTCAGACGAAATTAATACTAAAATTACTAAAACAGACGTCGATCATTAAACTCATTAATATTAGAAACTAGCGGCCCGCCCCGGCTTCGCACGGTTATAAGATATACATAATTATACACCTTCCTCTTCAATCACTATTAAAAAAACCGCATCAATATCCGATGCGCAATTTTGAAGATTTAAGCAGAAAAAGGGACATAGGGACAGAGGCAGCGACTTTGTTTTATACTGTGTAGTGATAAGAAATTAAATAAACACGTTTGTTAGTTCGACACTCGTAAAGTTGCGACCTACAGTTATAATACAATTTAATTATATTATTGAATAATTGCTGTTGATTGACAGATTTATTAATAGACTAAGACCTCGACGAACAAACGTAACATATAAGGAACAAAGAAATGGTTCGGAAATAGAGTTGAGGAAATAAGTATCTTAGATTGTTTACATTCAATGCGTTTGACATTCTATCATTGTGGTTACCTAGCTATACTAGCTTTTTACCCGCAACTTTTTAGAGTAAAATAGATTTTCTTACAAACTTTCGTTTTTCAGTAGGGAGTTCGATTTGACTTTGAGTTTAAGTCATTAAATCTAAAAAAGTAGCGATAATTAAACTCGGGTTTCAAACTAAATGCATATTCAAATTTCATCAAAATCAGTACAGCGATTAACCCTTTTCACGTAACAGATATAAAAATGGGTAGACTGGCATTAACAATATTAGTATGGGTGTATCTACTTTCGGGATGTTATAAGTATTAAGTTTTAGATGCTTCTTTTATAATTACTAAGGCTTTATACGAGCATTCAAATCACATTCTTAATTCAATTACAGATACATACGACTCTTATTATGATACGACTTAGTTTTAATTAAGAGCCCTATACCTATTTACATTTATGAAAAGCAAATAAAAAATGACTCAGTTGTTAATTAGTTAAGCGGTAATGAACGACCAAACCGACAATTTGATCAACGAAATGTATCATTATTCATTAGAGTATCTTTACGTCCATATCCAAGAAGAGGTAGGCAGAAGCACAACCAGGGCACCCACGACTTGCCGAAAACACTATGTCCCGCAATTTGATAGACACCCAATGGCATCCAATCACGAGCAACATTTTTTTTTTGTTAGAAAATTGGAAAAACCAAATTTTTTTTGTAGCCCGACCTGGGGTTCGAACCTGGGACCTCATGAAGGCAAGCCCAACATCGGGACCACAGAGACAATTAATTAAAATCAATAATTAAAATCAAAATAATTAAAATTTGAAATACATTATTTTTCAAATTCAAAGCAGTTTATTACATTAAAAAAGTATAGTTCAAAACATAAAATGTTGAAGTTAAAATTTAAAATTTAGTTGAAAACAGTTTATTATAAACGATAATATCTTATTTTATAATAGCAAAAATTTTCCAAAATATACAAGAATTTAGATTTTAGCTTTTTATTCGTATTCTTACTTAATGTTAATTCTAAAACTAGCGATTTAAACGATTAATCTTAGATTCGCGGGCTTATTTACGGCAGGTATTTATGGAAGCGTAAAAAACCACAAAAAATTGTTTTCTTGTTCTTGTTTTCAAAAGTATAATTTTGTCCGAGAGTTTAAAATTAAATTATGAATCTCTGCATGGTATGAGACAAAATCTTTTTTCAACGCTTCTTCTTCTTCTTCATCTTACAATTAATTACACAACGGGTTTTGATGCAATTTCCCTCAACAGACAGAGTAACACACGGAAAATTGTTATAATAAAGCTAATTAACAAAAATAGCACTACATAATGACACATCAGTATGTACATTTTACCAGTAAAAAACCCAGATGGGTTGCTACTTAAAAAAATGTTAAAATATGATAAAAAAAGTATGACTAATAATTTATCGATCGCGTTCCGCTGACCGCATTTCTAGTTTTTTTTGTCCTTAGAATTTAGAAGCATAAGATAAATCTAATTATTTGTCCCTCTTCCATCTGTTTTATATCGTATCCCGGTAAAACTACTACAAGAATTTTGTTCGGATTTCCGTTACTATTCGGTTTAAGCTTTAGTAACTTTAGAGAAGAAAAGTTTCATTGAAATCAGACAAATAGAAAAATATTACGATTAATTTCAAAGCAGGGCAAAGCTGCGCACATTTAAGCATTTAACTTAAAATGTAGTAAAAACCCAATAGAGTTTATTGTGGAAAAGTACAAGCGTTTCTTAACAACAAGAGTCTTGCTGTAAGTGTGGATTTATGTGCGACCTTCCCACATTCACCAGTATAACATAACGTTTCAGGTGTTGGCTGCTCTCGCTGCGCAATCAATCAACATTTCCGTCGGCTTCTGTCAAGGCTTTTCCGCGGTCCTGCTGCCCCAGTACACACACGAGTATCCGGCGATCTCTTACGAACAGAGCTCATGGATCGGTAAGTTTTATTTTCCTTCTTTTCAAGCTTTAGGAGAAACAATGAATGGAATACTTATTATTATTTAGTGTAAATTCAGATTCAAGAGTTTTTAATACTCCTATGTAAAAAAAATACATATAATTCTTGCCTTTAAGATCGATTCACGCCCATATGCCCGAAGAGGTAGGCAGAGGCACAACCAGGGCACCCACGACTAGCCGAAGACACTAAGTCCTACAATGTGATAGGTGGCAAGCCTATCGCCGCCTATCACATTGTGGTCACATTGATTCAGTTAAAAAAATGACTATTTACAATACACATATGTACAACATTTAGTCGGCTTAATTTGAACTGAATCCTCATTATTTAAAAAGGAATTGTGTGTATAATTTATTTACATATTTCCTCAGTGTATTTTTTTTTGGCAAGTCATCACTAAATGACGTAGATCTTTGTTTGATTCAAGTTAATTCTAATGGCAAGAATTACACACCGTCTTCACAAACCAAATATGTTAATGGTGTGTTGCGAATATGTGAATAGAATATCACGCATGAGCAATTTTACCAGCTAGTCCAGTCTCCAAATATGCAAACGATGATGAGATCTGACGTGAAGTAGTAGAAATGGATAAAAGTGGTGGTTAAGAAAGCGCTGTACCAGAAACTACTTTGTTAATTGTAATTATAGTAATAAAGTACCGAGTTAATTAACGACCTAGATGTCGATTAGGCAGGAATAACATTCAACAAAGAAGCTAGTATTAATACGGGAAAATGAGGACACCCTCTATTGTTTCGCTCTTGTGGAAGGAATGGCAGGCGAAATATTGATAAAACAGATATACAATAACAATGTGAATGAGTGTAGGTACCCCGGAGAAACCTAGGTTGACATACCACATTATTTTAACCAAGGATGGTGAATAGATTAAATTATATAAAGTCACTGCCTACCCCGAATTGAATAAAGCTCTTTTTCGAAAGCGCAGTCCGTGCTTAATCACAAAGATACATTCCTCTATGTTGCCATGAAGCACACAATTCCCATACTATATATTTTACTTTGCCCAAACAATATTATATATTAGTCTGGAGTGCGCGCAACCGATAACAATGTTTGGACAGAGTTTAAACCTTGTCTACAGGGCGTGACCACGCGATCATATGCACATTATTACTACACACGTTCAGTCAACATCCGTTTATGGGGGTTATAGAGATTATTGCTGTGTTAACGGATTATTATAAGCTAAATACCATATATGCGAAAGGCAATTAAAACGAATAATAGTTGGTATTGGATAGTTAGGAAACGGGTTTCCTGTTATAAAATGGCCATTTCGCATATAGATAATAAATGTTATTGGTGTGTTACTAATTTGAATTTGGTAAGTTTGCGTAGGTAATTCAACCGACTACTTTACACTAACAAATCACAAAACTCGAACATAACACAATGTCAACGTCACCTTATGCGAGTTATTTAGCACTGGAATACTTCTTTATGTATATACGCCTTACTTATTTTTAGTGACCAGAAGAAATAAAAAATCATGTTTTTGTATAAATTGACCGGACTGATAGTTTTTTGTTTTATTTTCAGCAAGTCTAGGAGTGATATCAAATCCAGTGGGTGCGCTGCTGGGCGGTATGATGGTTGACGCAGTTGGCCGGAGGCTGCTTCTGCAGTCTATAGTACTGCCAAACCTCATAGGCTGGCTGGTCATCGCATTCTCCGAGACCTATGTATTTCTGTGCGTGGGACGGTTCATCACCGGTTTTACTATAGGTGAGTCTAACGATTTGTTCTTACAATATTTAATGCTGGTTACATGCTTTTTTGAATAGCAACAACTGTCTTACTGCCAGACCTCCCGTGTTACCCCCGTGTGTTTACCCCGTGTTGGTCCGGGCTCCTTTGTAGAATAGGCCATCTGCCTTCCTATGCCAGGCAGCTCGTAAGAGGCGAGCATGTGCTTGCCGTCACCAACACTGTGACATCTGACTAGGTGGTAGAGTTTGGCAGCGACTCGCCTGGGTTGGTACCACCTCCTTACCTATTCCTGCCGCCATAACGTCATGACGTGTTCCGGTTCGGAGAGTAAGGTAGCCGGTAAACTTACTTTTGGTCAAAGCCTAACATCCTGGCCTCTGGTTGACAACGGACCATTACCACCTTTGATGTCTCTAAGCGGCGGAAATTTCTTACCATCAGGAAATCCGTCTGCTTGTTTGCCTTCCAATGTCATAGAAAAAAAGACACTTGTTAATTAATTTAGCAATATAAGTCGGTAAGCGGATGATAGGTTCTACATATAACTATGACTTTACAACCCAGAGATATACACATCTATTGGCATCACATATATATAGGTCCCTGTCGGGGCTATCGGGAATTGAATCTAGACTCGCGGTGGTAGCATTTACCTGAAAAAACATTTTAATCAAAACAAGTGTCATACAATGTAAAGGAGACTTATTATTTTATAAGTCTTACAATTTCTAGAAATTCTAAAGTTTTTTTAGTCCCAGGCCTTTTTTGAACCTGTGCCCTTTCGTTTTAAAACAGTTTGTCTCAAGTCTTATTGCTTGTTTTTACTTAATTTCAGGTATGTCAACAGTCTCCTACATATACGTAGCTGAGATAACCACGCCAGAAAAACGCGGAGTCCTAAGTGCTCTTGGACCAGGGCTGGTATCCACGGGTATCTTCGTTGTGTATTCACTTGGAGCATTCGTACACTGGAGGAAAGTTGCCGCGATTTGCGCAGGATTTTCTTTACTGACACCATTTTTGATGTACTTCGTGCCAGAGTCACCCCTATGGCTTGCTTCGAAAGGACAAATGAAAGAAGCTTATAGTTCAATGTTCTGGTTACGCCAAAACAACACAACCGCGCAGCAGGAGTTGATGGAATTTACGAAAGACCGCAAAATAGACCAAACCATGTCGTTCAAGCAGAAACTTGGTTTATTCAAACGTCGCAGTGTTTTGAAGCCATTCGCGCTCCTCATAGTCTTCTTCATCTTCCAAGAAATGTCTGGTATTTACGTCATTTTGTACTACGCTGTTGACTTCTTTAAATCTGTTGGCACCAGTGTCAACGAATTCACAGCTTCTATTATCGTTGGAGGTGTGAGGGTCTTTATGGGAGCTGTTGGTGCTTGTCTTATTAACAGTTTCAGAAGGAAGACGTTGGCTGCTGTGTCTGGTCTTTTACTTGGTGTGACAATGCTTGGAGCCGCCATATGCGATACTATGAACGGTCCACCGCTTATAAAACTTGCATGTGTTTTATTACATGTGTCTTTTAGTATGGTTGGGTTCCTACAGTTGCCATGGATTATGTCAGGGGAGTTGTATCCTCAGGATATAAGAGGAGTGATGTCAGGAGCAACGTCTTGTTGTGCGTATGTTCTTATCTTCTTTAACATTAAGACATATCCTCAGTTAGAAAATCTTCTGTCCAGCAATGGGACGTTGTACCTTTTCGGTATTTGCGCTCTTTTAGGAGCTGCGTATTGTTTGTTATTTTTACCAGAAACTAAGGGAAAGACGCTGACAGAAATAATGAGACAGTTTGATGAAGAGAAAAAGGACTCAGATCCTGAAATAGGTTATGTTAAGAGCAGTGATAGTATTCAGGGAAAACCAGTACAAAGACGGCATAGTGCAGGAGCGTCTATATCTTTAGAGAAGAATAAGGATTTTTCTCAGCAATGGATGTATAGCGGGTATGAAAGAACGAAGGAATGAAAACCCAGTACTTTAGTAGGTTTATATTGATTGAATGAGATTTGATGTCCAATGTTGAGGGCCCAAATCTGCTATGTTTTTTACATTAAACGGGATTAATATAACTATTGCATGGCCAGTTTTATTATATTTTTTCAAGATAATACACATTATTTGCACAATACCAGTCATTTAAAGACGGTAGTTGGTGAAATATTTCAAAACCGACCATGCAATTGTAATTTTTAACCAATGATCGTGTTAATTAAGCGTTTTTTGACGTATTTGTGATTTGTTTGATTGCATTTTGCTTGGATGAGACTATATCCAAAGCTTTTTAATTTAGACCATAATTTATAAGATAATTTTATACTTAATATATTTATGTTAATAGCAATCTTAAGAGTGAACTTTAACTTAATGTGTCAGAATCAGTATTATAGGTATTTTATATGATTAAGACATACATTCCATTGTGATAAGACTAGATATAAGTGAGGGATCGTTCACACATACGGCTTTCTTGTAGCGATTTTTATGTTACCTACAGACGATTATTTTTTTGCGTACCGATACTTGCACTTACTTTACTTGTAGTTGTTTTAGTACTTGAGTTTGGTTTAAATCTTGAACTTTATTTACAATAAAGCTAGGTGTCTATCAAATAACAAGCTAGTAGATAAAAAAAGGTTATTATTTCCTTTTTTCACAAAATTAATAGAGACAAGATAATACAAGAATGAGATAAGTGGTTTTTGTTCACTTGTATACTTATTTACTAATAGAAATAATACAATCAGATTAGGTTGTAAAGAAAATGAAAATTATTAGCAATTTCACGTCTAGTTAGATGAAAATAATCGTGTATTTGTGTCACGTTAAGTTTTATCTTAAAAGGCTTTACTATTCTAAAAAAGACGGAAACATATTTGAAGCTTATATTACAGTCACCAAACATACCCCTCCGCAACTACATTTCGCAATTAGTAAATTCTGTCCACAGCTTTTTTGTTAACGTGACAGCATCATTTCGATAGGAGCAGCAGCATTTGCCAGAGCAGCGTGATGCAAATGCGACTTTATCAAAATGAATGGAATTCTAACATGTAATAGATAAACATAAAAATTGCGACACGAAAGTCGCTAGTGTAAACGAACGTTAAACATTATATGTTGTAAGTCGCAATAATAATTTAAATATCAAAGTTACCTTATACAGGGTATGTGAATGTTTTTATAGTATTTATATATTTTTGTGTACCTCCTACCAAGAGAGATATTTTTGTGATATTTGTGTAAATAAAAGTTTTGTGTTGTTTTTAATATTTGTTTTATTATTTACTTGATTGTTATTTCTAACATTGTTAAAGGTATGACCTGTTTTCATCAGTTTTAGCGTAGTATTAGATTAATTAGTCTGAAGATATCGCAATGAGCTTCAGCGGTAGGGCCATTAGGTAGTGTTCATAGTACCTTATGTTTACTATCACTCTCAATTTCCTCTACATTTCATTTATAAATTAATAATAATACGTAAAATTAAAGTAAAGTATCTTGACGCCCATATCCCCGAGGGGCAACTAGGATATCCAAAACTAGCCAAAGACACTAGACACAATGTGATAAGTGGCAAAATCGCTGACCCGTCATATATCTGACCCCAGCAACAGATATTTAAAAAAAATTATGTGTGTACTTATGTACACGCGTTAGAAGTTCTTCGGCGTAATAAGATAAAAATCTTTTTAAAAATTTTATCTTTTGCCTTATTTTACATTTGTAGACAAAATGACACTAACCATAGAAATAAAGAAATATTGTGAATACAGTTGTCAGTTCTCACGCAAACATACGTAGATGTCCTTACTTTGACTTTGTTGGTACCTTTTTTTTTGAAAACTAAAATGTTATCTATAGCTAACTTCATCATGTCGGTTTTTCGTGACGGTGTGCGCGCGCATCGTATAAATTTACCCTCATCATTTTATCCTAACGCGCCAAAAGAAGTATAACTTCAAAAAATAAAATTGAAAATACACATTTTCTGTTTATTTTATAATAATTAATAACAATGTCAAAAGTCTCCGAAGCCAGCATTTTTTGTATGAAAAGGGTACAGAATGTTGAGGGAGCCAGGCAGATTTGGTCAAGGGTCAGATTTGGCACTCGATACTTACGATACTTACTCGTTTCACTCGTTACTGATCTAACGTTAGCGAATAGATACGCGAGTTGGGTTCACTTCCTGACAGGGCCAGACATTTGTTTGTACAGATAACTGTGTTTTCGGTTTTGAATCTGCCTACTTGTTTACATTATTCCATACAATAAAAAACATCTTAGAATTTTAAGCAGTGACGACGTTAAGGTAATGATGTTGTTTGCAGGCACGATGATTGCAAATTTATCAAATAATTGTACTGCGGAACGTAGATGATAATGTTTTTTTAATAGCAAGCAATCAAGCGAACAAAATTGTCTAACTTTTATTGAAATATACTAGGCTCATTTAGTGAGTTTATCACCTCATCACCAGCTAGTGAAGTACGTGGTTTTTTAATTTAGACTGTTGAATTGTTCGACAGTCGCTCAGACTAGGTAATAGAATCCAGAGGTAGTCGCTAGCCTATGTTCGCCTGTTACTACCTACTCGTTAGCAGAAAAATATTTTGCCTCTACTTTTTTAAGTAGTGCCGAAACATGTTGTGTGTATATTTAGTGCTTATTATATTGTAGCACAAAATGTTGCAGCAAATAACCAGACATATTTGGCCTGGTGTAAGTTTCCTGATGGTAGTAAGTAGGTACTCGTCATAGAAAAGAAGGCGTTGCGCGCTGGAATTTTTAGCCTATTGACGAAATTCGTTCATAGTTTATAATCCTAATCCTAATGCAACACAATAATAGCAAAACAATAATAGCGAATCATGTAAATTTATCAAGGGCGTTAAAAAAAAGTCAAACTTTATCATTCATTTACTCTACTATTGGTTCGGAGAGCCGTTTCTTTTCCAAAATAACGATTAGTTACTTGACTAGTGGGATAATTTGATAATTTTAATTACTACATAGATTGTTATTGTCCATCAGGCGATAGGGTCGTCTCATCAACGTCAATAAAAATATACAGTAATGATGATAACTAATAACTATATATCTAAGTCTATAAATTTTAAAAAAGCAAAAATTTTGCACCAGAGAGTACAGGTTCTTAAAAGTATTACAGATGTTGTATCGCCATCTAGTGGAAAACTTTCAGCCTATTTTATATAATGTCAATGCCTTTAGTGTTGTTTGAACCTTGAAAGCCTTTTAATTTATCAAGATACTAAGAGATGGCAGCACTAATACCAAACATAAATTCGATTTCTAAATTAATGTACTACACAAAATACATTTAAAATTTGGCCTATTATTGTCAACTTGTAAGTTCCTATTTAGCAAAAAAAGCGCCAAAATTAGTTCATCCTGTAAAAAGTTCTCCGGTATCGTACAATATAAATTAAAAACAACCAAAACATACGGATGATTTATAAAACTCCTTCTTCATTGGAAGTGGGTACAATTTGATCGTCTCGTAGGCCGAAAGTTGAAATGTACACGCCTAAACCCATCGAACAACGAACGGCTAAGCTTGGGGTCGATTCCCGTCAGGGGCAGGCATTTGAATGATGAACATCGATGTCTGTATTTCTAGGCCAGACCTAGTATTTTAAGTAATTCTACGTATTATTGTCGTATACACAAGCATATAATTTGCTTGCTTCGGGGTAAGATCAGTTTGAGTAAGTGCTCTTACACACGAGCGGCATCTCATCAACGACATATGTAACTGCAGCCGCCAACGTGTGTGGACGATTGCAGTTACCTATGTTGTTGGTGTCGTGCCGTTCGTATGTAAGAGCTCTAATGTGTCTCCCTAGACATATTCTCTCTCTATATTTATTATTATTAGACGTACCTGGTCTGTGGCAGTCCATATTTGACGCCGACGCCGACTCTCGGAAGCGCCTTGATGACTTTCTTCACGGTAGCTTGGTCCGGCAGAGCCAGGAATACTGAGGCTGAAATTTATAAAAACGTTTTCTTAACATCATAAAATATTATTTTTGAAATTTAAGCATTTAAACTAGCCAACCGATTTTAACCGAACTTTAATGTCAAACATAGAAATTTGAAATTGGAACGTTTAGTGTCTAGAAAATAAATATTTACACCACACACCCAACCGCAAAAAAACAATGGCAATATAAAAACAGCGATAGGAACAGGTCAGGAGTTAGTTACTCCCCGTGTTGGTCCGGGTTCCTTTGTAGAATAGACTATCTGCCTTCCTGCCAAGCAGCTCGTAAAAGGCGAGCGTAGGCTTAACGTCACTATCACAGCGACATCTGACCAGATGGTAGAGTTTCGCAGCGATTCACCGGGATTGGTACCTTACTTATTTCTGCCGCCATAACATCATGACGTGTTCCTGTTGGGAGGGTAAGGTAGCCGGTAAACTTACTTTTACTCGAGGTCTAACATCTCGGCCTCAGGTGGGCAACGCACCATTACCACCTTTGGTGTCTCTAGGCGGCGTGTATTTCTTACCATCAGGAAATCCGTCTGCTTGTTTGCCTTTCAATATCATAAAGAAATAGTATTAAACAGAGGTTGCAGGACTACCACCCAGTCTGGCTATCTGCCTTAGTTGAAGGAATCAGCGATCCTTCCGATTGCTCATTTTTCCACCTGTGGGCTTTAGTGTTATTATCTTCCTACTCCAGTATACCTAGGTTACATTTTCTAAATAGTATCTTAAGTCACCCTGGTTTATCATGTTGATACGTAAGGAACAGTTAGAATTAATTCGAAGATAAAATGGTAATACTTACTTCTGCTGGCCATGAATATCTCGATAGCGGTATTCTGCAGGAGGTACCGACGTGTGAAGACGGCTCGCACTTCGCTGAAGTACCATTTTCCGTGGAGATGTTCGCAGTACTTCAAAACCTGGAATCAATGGAAATAACATTTAATTAATATTTAATTTCAACACAATATGTGTTTCTCACAAGTTTAAGAAGTTATTTATTAGCGACCCCTGTAATATTTTGTTATAAGATAGTAACTAACAGCTTGTCTGATTAGTACCAGTACCTCACTAATTCCTGTCGATATGACACCAGTGCTAAAAGGTAGAGTTGCTGGTAGACACGCACACGAAGCCTCAGATTTCGGCAGTCGAATAACGAATCGATGCACCAATAACATCCATGGTTCCTAAAGGCATCAGGAAGCCGCATCACTCATATTTGATTGCCTTTCTATGTTTAATCTCTGTGGTCTAGCGGTCCAAGTGTTTGACTTGACTTCATAAAGTCCCGGGTTCGAATCCCGGGTCGGGCAACAAAAAAGAAAATGTGGTATTACCAATTTTCTAATTAAAAAATTTTGCCCGGGATTGCATATGTGCCCGGTTGGCGATAGGCTTGCCACCAGTCACATTGTGGGACCTAGTGTCTTCGGCTAGTCGTGGGTGACCTGGTTGCGCCTCTGCCTAATTCTTCGGAGATATGTGCGCTAAGACTTTTTTTATAATATGTTGACAAATGATTCTTTGAAAAAAATAGTAAACAAGGGTCTTGTTACAATTAGGCTTACACTGAATATTTAACCAATTTAATCAGTGTATAAATAAAGAAGTGACATTATTACAAGTATAAAATTTACCAACAACAGTCGTTTTCTAACACACAACGAGTCGTCCTTTCGTCGTTTTCTCAAAAACGACGAAAGTTAGATAAACATCTTACGCCTACACAGATTTAAATGTGTTTCTTGTTAATAGTCCATCTTTAGCGTCGTCAGATTGTGTGTATGTTAAACAGATAAGATTATATCAAACACCCTGACGATATAAAATATTTGAACTACCTATATAATTCTTTTATTGATCAAAAGTGACTTTACGAAGACCTCGTAAAACATCAGTTTAGAAAAAGTAACCTGCAGTCGTATTTCCAAATAAATTTTAGGCCTTACAGAAAAGAATTATTTTTTTTATACTTTCTCACGATTCACCTTGTTGTTCATGTCAGTATTTTATTGGGATTTCCCATAAGTCATTCTGCTTCCTATTCGGACTCATTCTCAGTCCATGCTGTAAGATTATGGAACTCTCTTCCCATTAAAATTTGTGGATGTGAATCCCTTGTTTAAAAACACTGTGTAAAGATAAAAAACCATTTTCTTATGATTTATTAGGTCCTTTTTGTAACGTTTTAGTATGTATTATGGTTTGTGTGTAAATGTATTAAGTAGGTTTATTTTTTGCAAACATATTTAAAAGTAATATTGAGATAGAGACAAAGTAAAAAGAAAAAAATGGCTACATCCTGTCTGCATTTGCAGTTCTATCCTATACTCTACATAATATTACTTTCGTGCTTTTTCATGAGAGTAATTAATCAAAAAAACTAAATATATTTTGAAAAAACTCTTAGTTTCAAACCAGCTATAAAAGTAATTATAATCAATTCGAAATTGGCAACCGCTTAATCAACATACCGAAAGTTAAAAAAGGAAAAGAATTCTTTTAGAAGTCGGTTAAAAAGTGGTTTCTTAGATCTAGATATACCAACTATCCCTTATCCGATTCTCAGTATTTTACCGACTTGCAAAATATCGACAACATGAAATGGGTTTTTTTTTGCAATAACATCAGGACAAACAAACAATTTGTTTAGCGAAAAATGCGAACAGTACCAGGAGAGCACAAACACAAAAGAGTGTCGGGGAATTGCTCTTATGTTGTTTGTCATTAGCTCCCCAGGGGTGTGTTATTAGAGGGTTGCTGAGTGCATTTGTATTGTTGATACCATTATAATAGGTAACGCGTCGATCAAGTGGAGAAAATTAGTTTGAACAAGCAATAAGAACTATTCGATTTATTACCACGATTGTTAAGTAGTTTTAGACACGCTACTGTACTCGAATAATTGCTGTTTTAGAAACCCCGTGTAATCGATTGTAAATCATTAGGTGTAATTAAACTAAATTGATTTAGATTACTAAGTTTTCTTCTTAATAAGCGGCAAAAGAAATGTACTGTATGCTAAAATACATGTTTTTATATTAAAGGTGAATGTGTAGATTGTTATTTATCTTAAAGATCATAATAGATTAGGGGTCTTATTCCGTATCTTTTTAGTGATGATCACTGGGTAAAGTGTACATCAAATAGCTGCCACGTGTTTTATATTTGCTATCTCCTATGACCAACAGAAATACAATGGAGATAGCAAATACAAAAGACGACATTTGGCAGGTATTTGATGTACACTTTACCCAGCGATCATCATCAAAAAGTTACGGAAAAGCCCCATAGAACATCACTTAAAAATGGCATACAAATACAAATGATAAAACCTAAAATGATTCTCCTTAAAGAATTGTTTTGTAATAAAAATCAAATACTAAATTCTAAATTCCCAAAAAAAATAAGAGTTATTCTGATGTCCTTTTAAACGTATACACAGAAAACATAAAATTGCATTAACCAATTCTCCCATCTCCGCAAAATTACAAAATGTATTATATATTATTTGTAAGAATAATTATATTTTTATTAAATAAAACAAATCGGCTTTGTATACTATTACTCGAGAACTGCTGAACCACTTTCAAAGATTTTGGTTGTTTAGATTCGTAATGTCCGGAAAAAAGCACAACGAAAAATCAAGATAAACGTGATACGTGGCATGTGGTTCGAAGTTCGCCGGGTTAACTAGTTATTTATAATTTAAAAGCAAGCAGTTTGTAAGCGTTAAGAACATTGTGACGTCATTAATCTAGTAAAACTCTCGACCAATTAAATCGCAGGATTCCTAATTTCCTGTGATAAAACTAGTAGTTCCTTCTTAAATGTTTAATTACTGTTTTCACAGAAAAAAAACGTATATAACTTTGCCATTATTATTTGAAAGAATATTATTTTCAATACAGAAAGTCATTATTTTGAATCTATTTTCTTCTCATTTTACCAAAATTCAATTGGATTGGGAAAACTATGGATACTAGAACGAAATAACAGCTGGTAGAGCATGCTGTATGGCTTTCAGCCATCCTGTGAACTGTATCATATTTGAGGACAAAAATAAATAATCATAAAGGTCGTGTAAAAATAGGGTATATACATGGTGTGTAGATTTTTTAAAACTAAGATCCCTAACAAAAAGTTTAAGCATTATTTTTGTTAGTTTTGCAATATTCAGAGGGTTAGCGAGCAGCAAGGGTGTGAGGGCGAATATGTCCGGTCCAATTGTATTCCAATTTGTCAAGCCTCCTTTGTACATCCTCCCTATTTGTAATCTGAGGACAAGCACTTTCATTTGTTTATATATATTTATTTGCTTTGGTATCGTCTAGAGATTTTGTTCAAGTATATTTTTTTACTTTAAAATTGCTTACTTCATACTGTTACTTTTTACTAAATTACACGTCTATGTTATGGTTGTTACTCATCCATCTTAATACACAGATTATAGACCAACACATATCTACTTGTACAATGTTCAATCAACAAACGCCTGCCTCTATCAGGAGTCGAACAGTAGCATCGAGACTGTTCAGACGCCATAGGAGTGCACACTAACCAGTCGAGTGTCAACTAACGACAACAAAAAATAAATTTAATATAACAAGAAAAATCATTAATAATAATAATATTGATGTAAAAATAACACTAACCAAACGTGGATAGCGCGTTACTAATCTAAAGGTATAATCTGAAGCTTTTTATATAGGCTTCCTGGCTTCCCCACTTCCCCACCGCCTTATCTCTACCATGAAATTGGCGAGCAAGTTGTGAGTAAAATGTTGCTAGCTTCGTAAATAATGACGTTTGATGCTGAGCACTCTACTTGCCCACCAAGTCCAATGAAGATGTAATAACCATACATCTTCATTGGACTTGGTGGGCAAGTAGAGTGCTCAGCATCAAACGTCATTATTTAGTAGGACTAGACTGTTCTAGGTTGGTTGATAATGGAAGGGTTGATTGGAGGAGTTAATGGCTTTGCTACTCGTCGTTAGGCACCACTCACCAGGCGGAATAGAGTTCTTCGTCGCCAAGACCGGCTCCGACGGTCTAGTGTGGTGTTTTGTGAATTTGTGTTGGGATTGGGAGGGAGGCTGGCATTGGCCTTTACCGGATTGGCGGGATCCGATGATGGGGAGCGGGGGATATATATATATCACCTCTCTACGTTCACGTTCTTTACCAGAACTTCTGTATTTACTATTTGCCCAACGTAATTTATTTCACTGGCAGGCAATGGTCTCTCACATCCCTACGCCAACGTACAATTTCATAACAATGCGTTTGTTGCAATACAATATCACTTCATATAATTAATGAATGGGACGGTTAATATATACGATGAGAAAAACCGTCTGGTTCGGTAACGTGCCCTATCTCTAATGGCTGCCGCTCACGCCAGACCATGAATGAGTTTCGGAGATTGTGGGAACTGGACACGTGCACACACAGATTAACGGGAATGCGGTTACATGATTTATTTTAAAGCATCACTAGTGAATATACTTTATTATGAGATAGAAACTGCCATTTTTTCTTATTTTCTGATTAAAAAAAAATAAAGTAACGAAGAAGATACGTAATCAACCTAATTTGAATCCGTATGATTGCTTTTCTTTCCATAATATGTAACAGTTATCTTCACGTCCGTACTCCCGATAAGGTAGGTACAGGTACAACCAGGGCACCAACGATTAGCTAAAGATACTAGTAATAACTAAAACATAGGTAGTGCCACAATATGATAGGTTACAAATCTGTCGCCAAACGGACACTAAACTTATCCGGTCCTGGATAACGTTGCGTTTATTTTAAAACTAGCCGACCCGTGCCTACTTCGTTAGGCAAGAAACATCACATCTTGCTCGCTTTTCTCCGGCTTTTATTTTTACACTTTTTTGATTTGAAATCGTCTCGGTGATCTAGTGGTCTGGGTGTTGGATTTGACTGCATGAAGTTGCGGGTTTGATTCTCAGGTCGGGCAACATAAAGAAAAGATTTAGTGTCTTCGGCTAGTCGTGGATGCCCTGCTTGTGCTTACTGATTTACATATTCTTTTTCACTGATTTTTTTGTTCAACTTTTATAAAATATAGCAAATTATGTCAGTTCTGAATAATGTAACTTTTTTTAGTAAAAGAATCTTCGTGACCGAATCAGTATTTCCTAGGACCACCCTCTATATACAAAATTTGAAACTTGACCTCAATGATATTACTATACTAGTATAGAAGTACCTAAGTATATATTTACATGTTAAATAATTAGGAATATGCAAACAGTTTGCCAAGATTAGTTCTCACGTATCTCGGAATAAGCATGCGTTATAATCCAGCACTTTGCATGCGTATTGCGTGTTGCCAACGAATAAATTGTCAACTCCCGAGATGCACGGATTACCGCGGGTATCTCTTTAGCATTTATGTAATTCTAGTCTACAGGCTAGATAATTTCACACGAGAATGTGCATGTTTGACTTTGCAATAACTATTAAAATATATTGTACAAGATATTATTAACTGAACATGTTATCTGGTGTGAATGGTGCCACTGAGTGCACTTTGAAGTAATTTTAAGTTAGGGCGCCTAGCATTGTATAATAATTCTGCATTTAAGGGTACTTTATCCGAGATTTGTCAGAAAAAACCATGAAAAGTGGAATAAAAGAGGTCGACATGCGGTCTCCACGGAAAATCTATAATGATATGCGAGCTGATCTTTTTCGTTACAGTGAAATCAAAGAAGAAGAGAGATAATGGGAATGAAAAAAGTTGGTGTAAACACGAATAAGCGTTTTTTCCATTGGTTCGGTTATGTGAAGACAATGGTAGATGAAAGATTGAAAAAACAGATATTTTTTTGTATAACATTGGAAGGCAAACAAGCAGACGGTTTTCCTGATGGTAAGAAATTCCCGCCGCCTAGAGACACCAAAGATGGTAATGGCGCGTTGCGAACCAGAGGCCGGGATGTTAGGCCTCGAGTAAAAGTAAGTTAACCGGCTACCTTACCCTCCGAACCGGAACACGTCATGACGTTATGGCGGTATGAATAGGTAAAGCGGTGATACTAATTTGGGTGAGCCGCTGCGAAACTCTACTACCTAGTCAGATGTCACGGTGTTCGTGACGGCAAGCCTATGCTCGCCTTCTACGAGCTGCCTGGCAAAGGAAGGCAGATGGTCTATTCTACAAAGGAGCCCGGACCAACATGGGGTAAAATAGATATACTTATATCTATGCGGCCGTAAATGGCTTTATGCACCAGAGTCACACAGAGGCGGCTTAGGTTGTCATTCGGTTTTCTGTTACCATAAGGATAGCCGTGCGCTTGTTCGCTGATCGTGGATACGTGCCCGGTTGGCGATAGGGCCGATAGGCTTACCAACTATCACATTGAGGGACTTGTGTCTTCGGCTGATCGTGATGCCCTGGTTGTGCCTATGCCAACCTCTTCCGGGTTATGGACGTGAAGATAAGTAAGTATCTTAGGTACTTCATACTGATTAATGCCATAACAACTTGCATAAGTACCTATTCTGATACAGTCCTAGGAATATTGAAATATACCTTTGACATCGAGTATTTTTGCTCAATCTAGCTGTTATTACGAAAATTAGTTTAGTACTTATAAGTTTATTTATTTTCGAACAAGTTTATCTCTCCAGATGATATACTTGTATTAAAATCGATTGTTTTTTAAAATTATACAATACATGTACCACTACCAAATTACGACTACATGGACAAACATATACTATTCTAAACACAATAGGTATTAAATTCGTATGATATATTTTTATAATGTCAACACGTAAGGATGGTACCAGGCGTACAACGTTGCCGTGGCAGTTGTCGATTGTTATCGTGAGTCATAAATAAGGCCCAGGATAGTGACAAGTGCCCCCATTAAGGACGGGCGTTCAGCGAAAAAACTAGCGACCTTTGTACGGTGTGAAAATAAATAAATATGAAACGCGACAAGAATAATGTCACACCGTATATGGAAACTAAAATAAAATACTGCACACACTACTGGGTACATGTTTAACTTAAGAAAGTATAAGGAGGGAGTTTTGGCGCCATCGGGAGAAAAGATGGTCGAAGTTTTTTCATAATTATTGAATTTCGTGTTAATATTGAGTGAAATTAGTCAATTCTGGTAGCATTTTGTACAATTTTGTTCGGTGAGCACAAATGAAATAATCATTAAGAAATTAGCGTATCTTGTATTTCCTCGTTGCCGCCAAATCTCATTACAGAGCTTGTGTAATGAGCCACCACGTTACCCAAGAGCCTGACATGACTTCCTGACAACTTCTGACTGATGACTAATTATAATTAATTGAAATTGATATAAAATTCGGTGCAAATTTCTACTTGATTAATGGCTAAATACTAACGTGAATGCCAAAATCTAAAGAAAGAAAGAAAAAGTATAAGGAGAACATCACAATATAACCACAAATCATAAATAAATATTCTAACCCGAATGTGAGCGAGTTATAGCGGTATAGGTGTTGGCAACTAATATCGGTACCTACATAGTAATTATACATACGAAATTAAATTTTATAAACACTCAGACCCAAAGATATCTCGATCATATAAATAACTACCCCTGTCCGCAATTGAACCCGAGCCTTGTTGATGACCGGTAGCATCTCGACTTTTTTAGAATATCTATAAAAACTTCCATTCTTTTTTTTAACATTCTTAACATATAGAAAGAGGAATTATAAAAAAATTAAAAAAGTATGTGTATGTGAAAAAAAATTAAAAGATTATTTTTTGTTGGTAATGCACAAATGACATTTGTACTGTGTCCTTAAATTATTGGCCTCAGGTTCCACATACGCCTAAGCATAAGCCTTTTTTAATAAAGAAAAACAATTACATGCTAAATATGAATACGGTCGATTGCAACAAGTATTCCTATGTGTCTAGAAAACCTATTTCTCACCATCGAGCTATTTGTTCAATGTTTGTCTTTCATTACTACAAACTTTTCTCTCAGTAGACCTGATTTTTACGTAGTTCAATCATTTTTTTATTTTGTTTGTAACTCGACTGTGAATTCAGTTTAAATGTTTTCTTATTTGAATTAATAGCCTAGACTTTTTCGTCCTAGATTTGACTTATAAGGACAACAAGTAGCTTGTTGCCTTTTTTAGTTTTAAGATCATAACGTATACCAAGATTTCATCACACTAGGTATCATACATTTTGACTTTCACCCTCTTAACAGTATATAAATTAGAAGAATAAGAATATTTAATTTTAATTAATTAAGAACCTTTTGTTATTTTCGTATAACAAATTAATACAAACCTAACCACAAAAGTAAGCAAATTATATACGTATGTTAGTCTAATTAAATAAATAAAATTATACATTCGTTTTAATAAACACTCATTTGCAAAAAAAAAACACTTTCGTTACAAAATTATTAGTAAGCAAATTGGCATATTTTTTATTTTTTTTCTTCCGACCCTACTTATTTTATAGACAAGGAAAAATGTAAATAAGCGAAATTGTCATTGAATTACATTCAAGATACCGCACGTGAATGTGTCCCTATTAACTATTTTAGATAATGGAACGATGAAAGGTGTTGTATACGATGACCATAATTGGGCACCAGACCTTTATTAGCCTTGTTACGGGACGGTGTTCGGTTTGGTTAGCTTTTAGGGTTCCGGAGCTGGAACAGCGAATATAGAATCATTAAATTTCATACACTTGTATTTTAAAACTATTTATGTTGTTGTAATGAAATATAGTCGAGATGTTTCGGGCGCTTGAATTGAATATTTTTTTATTTTTATATGAAAAGACAGCGAATAAGCGACTCTCGTAATAGTAAGAGATAACCCATGTTGGTCCGGGCTCCTTTGTAGACTAGACCATCTGCCTTCCTTTGCCAGGCAGCTCGTAAAAGGCGAGCATAGGCTTGCCGTCACTAACACCGTGACTAGACTGACTAGGTGGTAGAGTTTCGCAGCGCCTTACCCGGATTGGTACCACCGCCTTACCTATTCCTGCCGCCATAACGTCATGACGTGTTCCGGTTCGGAGGGTCAGGTAGCCGGTTAACTTACTTTTGCTTGAGGCCTAACATCCCGGCCTCTGGTTGGCAACGCACCATTACCACCTTTGGTGTCTCTAGGCGGCGGGAATTTCTTACCATCAGGAAATCCGTCTGCTTGTTTGCCTTCCAATGTTATAAAAAAAACATGGCATACAGCCACCATGAAGTTCTAGACGCGGCGCTGTTCTGTGGCCGGGGTGTCAAGCCAATTGTGTATGTCTACCAGCTACTCGATCCTTCAGACCAGAACATGACACTGTCATTATTGCGGCAGGAATCGGTAAGGCGGTGGATGAACGAGTAACAGCATAGCACTCTACCACAAGTGGTCTTGTTGATAATGATCCACTTAATACATGCTCGCCTCTTAGATGCTGCCTGGCAGGGAGCCAAATGGTCAAGTCTACACAGAAGACCCGGACCAACACGGGATAAATTGGAAAAAAACGATTGATAGTCAACTGCCAAAAAAAGCTTATTTTGTTTTGGCCATGGCAACCATAGTATTTAATTATATTTTTCAAACAATGTTTAATTGGCATGATGCAAGATATTTTTTATATATTATTTTGTAATTATTATAATTATTATTATAAAATTTTCTTATTTTAGGGTTATATTCAACTTGTGTCGTTTGTATTGGGATATTTATTTATAAATTTATTCTGTCTTTTCAGACAGAACAAAATAACTAAAACGTAGTTGCAGTCACTAGTAAAACCTAGGTCGTCTTATTTTTGTTTGATACAGTTCTACGAAACCCGTCTAACGCGTGTGCGACTCGCACTTAGCTGTTTTCTATGCTTCTTGTTACTGGAAGGTGTCGGATTAGGTTTGTTTTTGTGATAATTGGTTCAATTAACGAGATCGTTATATTATAATCCGTGGCTATTTATAACTAAGACGTACCTTTCAATTATGTCTTCTTAGTATTTTTTTGTAAATAAATGAAGTAACTGATGTTTTTGTTCTAATTAATTGTGATAATTTTTACTGGATGTTTTTATGACAATTAATATTGTAATAATTGTCTTGACAATGTTTATTCCTATACAGTTATTGCTTATCTTGATCGATAATAATTGTTGGTAATTTCAAGTTATTTATTACGATGATGTGTTTTAAATTACGCCGTCTCATGTTTCTGAAATTATAAACAAAATAACATTCCCCACTTATAAAAAAATCAGTTAAATTATTTTAAATTGATACTGAAATGACGATGCTACAAAGTGAATAAGTGAAATGCTTTTTTGTTGTGTTCAAAAATGAAAATAATGCATATAAATAATAAATCAAAAAAATAAATTCGAGGTGATCACTTTTACGATGACTGAATTGAAGTATTGCTTGCTTGTACATTTGATATTTTCCATCGTCGACGTTTGGTAAAACTTTCAAATGATATGAACACAACACACTACAAAGAATAAAAAAAAAACTAAAAATTTGGAACACCCCCAACACAAGATCTTAATTTCCCTTTAAAAAAATATCCGAGTATAATAGCAGACATTCTGTTACTCTCCCCACTTTTAACCCCCTTAACTTTTAAACGCCTCAACCGATTTTCATCAAAAATGTCTAAGAACTCTCGCATATAAGTTACCTTTAATTTAAAAAAATCTTACCTAATTGAAATCTCTGCATTCGTTCGGAAGTTATGATGCCACAGACAGACAGACACGTCAAACTTATAACACCCTTTTACGTCGGGGATAAAAACGAAGTCGCTTCCTCTGCCCCTATGTCACTTTGTATCCTTCGATCTTTAAGACTACGCAACGGATTTTGATGCGATTTTTTAATAAATAAAGTGATTGAAGAAGAAGGTTAGGTAAGGAATATATTTTATACCCGTGCGAAGCAGGGGCGGGCCGCTAGTTTCATTCATAAATATTGTTGTTCCTTTGAATATAGGAAGCTTCTACGTTTTTAATCTAGTTTCTCAATTCGACTGCATGTTTCCTTTTTATTTGCTTTTAAATTTTAGTAAGATCGGGCAAGTGGTTTTTGATTTATGCTTAATATGTCTAGTTTTGTTTACTTGGAAGGCATAATATTGAAATTAAAATTAGCTTTGAACTGATCTTGTAAAGTCTTTATACACCCTGATTTTTTAATCACCATCCAAATTTTAATATGTCGATCTTAAGTGAAAATAATTAAATACGTGTTTTTTCTTTTAGTATCCCTCAATACTAAAATATTAATATATGACATCGCAAAGTCGTCTACAAACTACCGTACCTACGCGCTGAGTGCTCTGACATGCTAGATAGCTACCTGCTAGATACCTATTTTTTTTCATAAATGGACTTATTTATAGATACTTTATGCCTAGAAAAAATTTGGATGGTGATAAAAAAATCTTGCTGTATATTAAAAAGTATTGTCTTGTAAAGTCTATTTATATTATAAATAATAAATAAACAAGCCTTTATTCTAATTTCGTATTTCTCGGAACAATAACCAAGGGCAATGGGGATTTATTTTTGTATAAGAAGATACATACATAAAAGATTTGCAAGTTGCTTAACCAATTAAGTAGTAACTTCCTAGTCTTTTCCGTGTTGGTTCGGGCTTCTTTACAGAATAGACCATGTGCCTTCTTGTACCAGGCAGCTTATAAAAGGCGAGCATAGGATTACCGTCACTCAATAAAAGCCCGGTGAAGTTGTAAAAACCGCGAGGTTGGCAACACAATAGTCATACAAAAAAAAATTGTTACTCACCACCGCGACATCAGACTGGGTGGTAGAGTTTCGCAGCGATTCGCCCTGACTGATACCACCGCCTTATCTATTCCCGCCGACATAACTTCAGTGTTTGGCGTTGACGTGTTTCTGTTTTGAGCGTAGGGTAGTCGCTAAATTTACTTTTGCTCAAGGCCTAACATCCCGGCCTCAGATGACAACGAACCATTACCACCTTTGATGTCGCTAGGCGGCGTGAATATCTTAGAATAAGGAAATCCGTCTGCATGTTTGCTTTCCAACATCATAAAAAAAGTATTTTTCATTTCAGAAAAATAACTTACACTGTATCAGGGGTGAGGGACGGATGTATAGACATAATCAGCGGCAAGGGATTTGAATAGTTCCCACAGGGCTTCGGGATATAACATCAAAGATACAACAAGCGGTCAATTCATAAACACTCACTGCTCTGATATTGATGTTTGCACCTGTTGTTTGCTTGTAATTATTTATTAGCGTAGATATGTGATAATTTAAGCATAGTAAAACTGCAAAAAATCTCCTCTTTTCGAAAGGCAGGTAATGATTTCGAGGCGGTGTATATAAATTTTATCAATATTTGTCTTTGTAGTTTATGCTTCTTGTTGTAAGTTTAGTTAGACAACAGTTAATTTGCCGAAAAATGTATACATTTGTAATGCCATGTTCCTGTGTAAAGGGTACAGTAGCCAGTTATTTTAAGTACTATGGCCTACCATCCTAGCTTCGGCTAGGTAATCTATCTTTAACTTCTTTGGAGTTTATGGTAGACAAGTATTTATATTTTTTTAATGTTCAAGGACAGCGAACAAGCAAACGGCGCTTATAGTGGTAAGAGACAACCGTGGCTCACTGACACCATAGACGTTATAGGTGCTTCATTTTACTGAGGCCGGGATGGAAGGCTTATTGTTTACCCTCGTAACCGGAACACGACAACGCCATTATGGCAGGCATAGGTAGTTTATTAGAAGATTACATAGTTGATTGTTTGCCTTGCCTTCCAAGATCGTGTAATGATCGTAAAACGACCTTCTTTTGACGCTGATGACCTTTCTACTACGAATGAAGTTCTATGAACGATTGGTTATAATTAGTGGCAATTCTGATGTGCACTAACTAAAACTATTTTAAGTTATCTCTCGTGCAACGCAAGTAATAGACAGACACAAAACACGTTTAGTAGTGTCAAATTGGTTGAACACGAATTTTCTGCAGATTGCTTATCTAGCTGCTTGGGCATATTTCGATTAAAGCAGTAAAAGTTA
>NJDD01002409.1:29760-42757 GCA_002245505.1 Calephelis nemesis
TACGAATGAAGTTCTATGAACGATTGGTTATAATTAGTGGCAATTCTGATGTGCACTAACTAAAACTATTTTATCTCTCGTGCAACGCAAGTAATAGACAGACACAAAACACGTTTAGTAGTGTCAAATTGGTTGAACACGAATTTTTGCTGCTTATCTAGCTGCTTGGGCATATTTCGATTAAAGCAGTACAAGTTAATATGTTCTGCTTAATTTGAATCGTATAAAAATTTACTCCTGTCTTTATTTCGTTAAAGAAAAAAATACCTAAAATAAGTTTAGACAATGTGCGCCAGAATCGGCACGAATATTTTTACAATAGTATGGATAGTGTGAAACCTCGTACAAACTAAATATACATATTATGACGTTATTACCCATAAATAAGTCGTGTATAGAATAAACAGCCATAAAAACATAATAAAACAAAAATGGTATCGTTTATACCAATTCCAGTAAACGGTCCCGCGACGCAACGGTGGCCGTCAAAAGGAAGTCCTAATTAAATATTCATACATCACAGTCGTCCCGGTTTCGAACCCGCAACCACTAACATTAATAACGCTACTAATGTTAGTAATATAAATTTGCGAATCATCTATCAAAATAACATTCAGATTTTAGTTAAAACTTGAAATCGAATGTGCGCAATTTACTATTTATGCATATTATTTTTGTCTATCCAAACTATCTGCATACAGAATTCCAAACTAATTAAATTATATCAGTTGCTCTTTGTGTTAAAACTAGCTATAATACCCGGCTTCGCGCGGGAGTTGATATGAGATTACGCGGTAGTTGAAATAAAAAATAAACTATGGCGTAATAGTAAAAAAAAATTTTGAAAACATTCGCTCATTTTTTACACTATTTGCTTATAAAAAACATTTTTCATTTTATTGTCTGGCGCAACCACATTAATACATCTGAAGAACTAGAATAATTAAGTTAAATAATTTGATGTCCAGAAAACCATCAGTGGATTACTTTTCGTTTATTGCGATTTTCAAGTTGAGGAATGGAAAAGCCCTTTTATATCTTTAAAAATAATTTAAAACGGGAACTTTCTTGTTCGAGGGGGGATAAAGGGCTATTGCACTATATAAGTCCCTCTTTCGTATCGGGAATCCTTTTTAAGTTTTATCGGCACGTACATTTTATCAACTTAGTTATGATATATAATATCAAGTTAGTTATTATATATAATAAATCATCAATACATATTATAAAACAAAGTCCCCCGCCGCGTCTGTCTGTCTGTTCGCGATTTACTCGAAAAGTAATGAATGGATTTTCATTCGGTTTTCAACAAGAGATAGAAAAATTCTTGAGGAAGGTTTAAGTGTATAGTAAGTTTATGTTTTCGCATTAGTAGGATTTTTATTCTTGAATAACCGAAGCCAAGCGAGGGCGGGCAGCTAGTATAATATATAATGATAAGCAATGCAAATTTAGCAATGTTTCAAAATATACTTTTAAATTTGATTATCTAAAGCAAAAATGGTTTTTATAATGCCAACTTTAGTATACTTATCTAATTCTACCAACCCGTACATTTTAGTCGGTTTTATATTTAGTCGTTATACTTTTTTTTATAATACTATCAAGTTGTGATAACTATCAAAGCAATTTTTATTTTTTATACGGGATACTCATGATATCCCATATAAATAATTAAAAGTGTTAATAATACGCGACGATTTAAATTTAAAATCATATACCTATCTTAAAGCAATCCAATATTTAGGAATGCAGTCCCTCTGCTAAGAATCACAGACATCTAAATTATCAACTTTAATCATAGCGTCTTGTATTTCGAAAACGCAATTAAAAAAGTATTAAAACTCGATAGTAGATCGTATCGTGAGTCAGTGGTAGGGCTTGATTTTCCCTATCCCGCACTTTGTCATCCCGAATGGTTAATAAATTCCCTGTCATCGCATCTCGCCGCTTCTCAGACTATTTCTGGAGTTATGGGATTTTTTAGGGACACATTGCATATGTGTTTCATAAAATTTGGTTCACTATTAGTTTATGTAAACATATTTTAACTAAGCAAATGCAGACGATACTGTTTGAAATCGTCGAATAATTTATTTCAGGATAAGTACTAGTCCAGGTTTCAATTCTGTGGGTTTACTGAATTTCATTTTAATCTTTCAGGCATTTTTCATTGAGTGAAACAGAAAAGAAGATTCACTTGAAAAATAAACTAGATACGTAACAATTTTAAGATATGTCGAACGGCGAAACAAAAATTACGAAGAACTCAGTATGAAATTACGTGATAACATACAGGCGTTTTTTTGTAGAGCGTAAATCGAGAAAAAATGAACGTAATACAAAAATGTAAAGACAAATTCCTCTTACACCTCGATAAATTAGTTTCACTTCAAAGAAAATTAAACATGTAGTTATTTTACAATTTTATAACATCCACAATTTTGTAAGAAAATAAGGAATGTTTCAAGTCACTATAACATCCTTTACCCATATTTTGAATTTTAATTTCTGTCCTTTGTTTCAATGCCACATTAAACATGTCACAGATGGAGATAAAATGAATAAGGATAGGATCAGCGCACGCGCATCAAGTTACGAACGCTGTCATGTAGGCATTATGGGATTAAGGTGGTGTCAGTGAATCGTAATGTATTAGGGCAGCATAAATATTGTGGAGACATCATAAACCACTTCTAATCTCCTGATAATTTTACGAAACGCTTCAGTGACTTTAATGTTTTGTCTTTATGAATTCTCAATTCCTTATACAAAATCTTAACTAGTCTCATTGATACTTATCTTTTTGAAGTGAAACTTCTTTATCGGGGTTGGAAAAAAATTTAGTGTAACATTTTTTTGTTACGCGTCACATTATTCCGTTACGCACCATCTTTGTTCTCATCCCTACCACGCGTGATTTGAAGTATACTTTCTCCAGCAGAGTAGGGATTGGCAATAAACTTTATTTAACCAATTTCTGTAAAGTTGCATATAATAAATTATTTTTTGAAAAATAACGTCATAAAGAATTTTCACTTCTTCACTTCTTACGAGTGTACGCTAGTACACGCACACATTTTTTTATTTTTAGTACTGCTAGTTTTTTTTTTACAGGGTTAATAAGCAAACATCCAGAGGGACTTTTCATAGTGAGGAATAGCCTAAGACCAGGATAAATGTCTCATCTTTTGAAATGACTAAATATTTGTTATACGTAAAAAAATTACATTTTCTTCAATAATCTAAGTGTATTACCGAAATTTTGCGGTTTTTCACATATCGGGACATCTATCGCGCATACGGGATAATGGTCTAAGTCCTAACTAATATGAATTATGTTTGGGATAGATGACTCCACGAAAGGGATAGATGACTGAACGAAAAAATCATTTATCCTAAAAAAACTTCGATCGCATTTTGCCTTTCAATTGCGTTATTGCACAGAGACATGCAACACAGTCAATCAACTAAGCTATGTCATAGTAGGAGAATCTTTTATATAAGATGTCTAAAATAGTGAGCAATTCATCCGCGAAACTAAAACAATTAAAATCAGGTATATATCCTTGAGGCACATAACCACCTCGATTTCACTCTACATGCCGTCTATATGACGTTTAAAAAACGGCAATACTGCATTACAACCACAGGCTGGGATGTTACGCACCTTGTATTAGAAGTTGTATAGATACTCTGCTCTCCAGACTGACAGTACAAAAACGCTCTTTGACGTGGAAAAAAATAAAAACGTGACTATATGTCTTGACGCGACACTCGATAATATTATGTACAGCACCGCGAAAACAGCTTTGTGTATGTCGTTTACAAACGTTTGTTGGTAGTTTTCATACTGTTCGTATATGCATTTTGGGCAGTCACAACGTTTTATTAAATTTATTTATAGTCCGGTGAGAAGTTGTAAAAACCTCGCGGTTAGCCATTTCAAAAAAAAAACTAAATTTATAATAACTGTTACGTTAAATTTAGTAGCAACTACACACAAAATTATTACGGTTTTGAGTGCAAAGCTGCCATGAAATTACAATCACTACTACAATAGCAAGCATTAACATTATACTAAAAATTGCAAGTCATTGTAGATTTTCACTACATCTCCAGAATCATGATGATTCTTACGAGTTCATAATTAACACTTTACCAGAATACTCGGAATATGGAAATAAAGGAGCATTGTGATAGGTCATACTCCATTGGTTCTCTCATGTAGAAAGAATGGCAGATGAAACATTGACAAAACAGATATACAATGCGAATGCGGACTGTGAAGATCTAGGTTGACTATCCGCTAACAAATCATTTGGGTTGCCGTCGATGGAAAACATACGATCGAAAACATTATTTTCATACCAGGAACTTACCAATCAAAAGGAAATAAGTATACTCACAAAAACACATACGCACAGGCGCCATTATGCTAAACAAACACACGTGCTTTACGCACACGTGGCTTGAATTATGAAAAGTCAAAACTGATATTAACTTCCACGGACTGCTAATTAGGCATGGGGCAATTTTAAGTTAGTGATGTGCGTGATTCTATTTTTATTTTATCGGTATTTAACTAAACAATGCTAAAGTTGACAACTCTACTAAGTCCTAGAGACGCGCAGCTTGAGTGTGGGTTTTTATCTTGTGGGTTTTTTTATGTGGGTGGGTATTTATCTACTATGTTTTTGTTTACACGAACCAAGAAGACCCTAAACTTACCTATTGCTTGCACTAACAACAAAGTTGAAATTTCATAAAGTTTGGTCGTCGAAGCTCCGGCCATTGCATTAGTGAAGTTGAACCTAGCAAAAATTTACGCTCAACAAAGACTCGATCTTATAGTGCAGACGCTAGTTTCATAAATTTTTAATAGACATTACTCGTACTTATTTACACTAAGTTCAACAAGGTAGGTATTCAACATTGCACCTTTATAACAGTTTAATTAAAATACTGGTAGGTCAGAAGTTACTGCATTTTTATGGCCACGTGCGTACTACAATTGTCTTTTTGTGTTGAAAATTGCATTATATACAATATTGATTCAGAGTGTCACGATAAAGCTTCTAAAAACCGAATAAGCTGAAAAGTTAAAAGCATTTAGTTTAATTTAAGATGTAGTTTAGTATAATAATATTTAAAACAAACCAGATATACGATGCGAATGAAGATGCAAGAGAGATTGAAATGCCTCGACCAGATCACTCGAGTATTATCCGAGGGTGGTGTCATGAGTCTTTGAAATCGTTGTATTTGTAAAAAAAAATAGAAAATGTAGAGCAAGCAAGGCCAGTACGAGAAATTAATTTGGCTCGCGACAATTCCTGCCTACCCCACAAGGAAATTGGCAAGGAGAAATTATGTATGTGTAAACATATCATCGAGGATATTGAAAGTAATCCATTTGGTTCATGTTCATTTTATTGTGGAATATAATTGTAACTGGAGCTAATATGAACAAATTTAGGCACCTTTTGCTTTTGATGAACTACGATAGTACTTGTTTCCAACAGGATACGATTTAGGAACCTTCAAAACAGGAAGCTTAGGGGTAAGCACCACATTTGTGATTTTTCTGTACTTCCTGGTCGTGCCGGGCGGTGATTTCTTTTTCATCATATGTCGTACGCTCTTCAATGTAAAACAGACTTTGTGAAGAAAGGAGAAGTAAATAAAAATGAGAAGAAATTAAATAAAGATAAGTACAAATCAGATTTTTGTAAAAACTACGCAAGGTATCAGTGACAAATATGGCTTTGCTTTCTGTAAGGTAGCTAGTTTAGTCTTGTTTATTAGGTAGACAGTGACACCTTATCAGTAACTAACACAAACTTTCAAAATACACGACCACAATACGTAAAAACTAAAAAGCAGCTACTACAGCCAACTTTTTGCCTTAATGAAAAATAAATATCTGATGAAATTACATGCATTGATCTAACTTCAAGAACGCAAATTGTGTGATTACTGTGTAGGTAGGTATATATGTCAATAGTTATACCAATACCTACAACACATTATTAATATTAAGTCGTTATATAAACCTGTATAACGGCTAGTCTAGAAATAAATCTTTAACAACGATTATTGAACAAATGCTTGCAATTTCAGGGCTCGACATAGGTTTGGCATGGACGCTAACCCCTCGACCAACAAGGCAGTCAAATAACTGTTTTATTTCCAACAGTAGTGTTACAGTAGGCACAGGAACACAGAACACGAACGGAACAGATTCAGGGACAATTTTATCTCAATAGAGTCAATTATTGTCGACCACATCGACTTATCTCAAAGTGCTTGTTTCGAACGTCGCAGTGACAATTGCTTATTTATTACCAGTGCCGCGCCAACGGCTGTTCCTGATAACGTTATCGATAAATCTAACTGTATCTCGCTATTAATTGAATGAGTGTTTGACGATTAAACGAACACAGCTATAACGTTTAAAAGGTTAATTGGTAGAACACTAGTGTAAATGTAATCTGCCTTCAGACTTACACACACGTAATATATATCTTCACGTTAAATTCCTTGCAGAGAAGGCAGTGTGTTATGAGTGCCAAATGTCACGATTATCAGCTGTTTTCAGACTTTAAGACATAGTTAATTAAGAATAGTTTTAGTTGTTAAATTCTATTTTGCTCGACTTTAATGAATATCGGATCCAGTAACGAAAATAAATGTAGGTACCTAACAAAAATAGTTGTAGGTACAATAAATAAAATATTAACAAATGGTAAAAAATAAAAAAACATTCCCATGAATAATTTACACGAGGTTTAGGACCTACTGATTAGGAAGAAAGTCTAATAATTTATGGTAAGTACCAAATAAAAAAAACAGAGGACCAGCCCTGACAATCCGCAATTGAAGATTTACTTATAACTTTGTTACGATCACCTATATTCCCTACCAGACTTTGACTAAGAAACAAGGGACCAAAACACACCGACAATCCAAACAAAAAGTAAACCAACAAAACAAAGACAAGGTCCTTTTATCTCCATCTTCATAATAATTACTACGGACAGAACAACTCAATTCGCTTATTTGTAGGCGAAATATTCCCTCAAAATCAATACCAAGCACACATTTTCAACATTTATCCCACTGACATACGACGTGAAATCCTGTGCATGTATTTGGAAGCAGAATACGTTGCTCATGTTACAGTCTGCCTGAATCCAATTACCGTACTGCACACAGAAATAACTTTGTATTGCAAAGAAAATAATTATCGAAAAAAACCGCGTCGCGAGAAATTAATATGTATCGATATCGACAGTACATGATTTTGAACTCTCTAACATTATCGTACAGTTGAAATTTGTTTGTTGGGTTGTGATAAGATTATGCTGAGTGGATTCTGGGATGCTTACTCTGGAAGGCGGGGCTATCATCCCCACTTATTATGCAGGGGGCGTTTTGCTGTCAGTTTATGCTGGGCAGTGGGGGAAGACGGATGTCTCTCTGGACCCATCTTTCATACTACACGATAGCAAATTCAATACACCATAAATATCTGTGCGTACTCCAAGTTCTTACTGTCAAGCTGTTGAGAGGCTTTTTTTCTGACAGACGGAACTGTAAACAGTTTAAATGCATTAATAATGGTCCCGTGTTGTGTATTAGTAGGCAGCTCGTAAATTAGGTCCTTGGCTAGACTCATAAGTTTTGTAGTTGTGATTTTAGTTGATGTTAGTGGATATTTGTTGTGGTTGTGATATCCGTGAAACCGTAAAGATATATCCATTTCGAACAATTATGAGGAATTTTGGGTTAAGAAAAAATCGTGTGGAAGTCGATGCGTTTGTTGACCGACTTCGAAAAAAGGAGGACGTTTGACTCCTACATTTTTTTTGTAGGTATGTTAATCGTCTTCGCCGTCATTTCTAAACCGATTTCAAAAATTCTTTTATTTTTTGGAAAAAAGCGTTCTTTTAAGGTAGTTTTATTGACACCAAGTTGTGATCGGATGATGGAATTCCAGTGAATTCAGAAAAAAAGAAAAAGAAAAGAAAATTTATTTATTTGCGGAATATGTGTGTTGAAGTTGTTACAAAATTATTTAAGCTTTCCAACATATACTACCACATTGTGGTGTGCAAATATTTAAATATTTTTAAAAACTGATTATTTAGTTTAAATGACGGGAGTAAACACAATGTTTAAATATTCATTCAACAAATAGTTTTATTCTTATTACAATTCGAATTACAACTTACAAACAATTTTAAAATATTAATAATTTTAACTCTGTCTACCGTAAACTACCAATTCGATGAAAATACTCAATTTTTGTGTACTTCGAAGACGTACCTAATTATTGAAATCGAGATCAGTTTTACAATTTTACTGCGCTTAAATTGTACTAAAGTGATGAATAAGGAGTGCGCGTATTGTGTTTTACATTTTTTTGTGGAGAAACAGGACATAACGTATCCATTCAAAGTCGAAGACTTTTTCTTATAGGGGAACAGTCAAGTGACTTTCAGTTAAGTTTCGATTTCCGTTGGTAAAAAAAATGAACCCAATTAAAGAAAATTCTGCAGCCTGAGGACTTATTACATTTGTTTGACATTCGTAGTTTTAATGCTTCTGTTTATAGGTATCTTCTTTATGCGGTACGATCTAAGAGGTCCCGGGTTCGATACCCAGGTCGGGCAACAAAAAGAAATAATGTTTTTGAAATTTCTAATAAAAACTACGTTTTCCTGTATTAGCACATATGCCCAGTTAATAGGCTTGCTACCTAGATATAACATTGTGGGATTTAGTGTCTTTGGCTATTCGTGGGTGTCTTGGTTATATCTGCTTGCCAGATCGGGGAAATGGGTGTAAGAATAATTTTCTATTTTTCAACAGGTAGGTTTTATTTATGTCTGTAATACGTAAAGGATGGAGAGGTCTGAATCAGAATCAGAATAATCTTTATTCACATGAACCATACAAGTGGTATTTGTGCGCGTCGACATTTTTTAAACTACCACCGGATCGGAATCGCGGCCTCACACTGAGAAGATCCGGAGAAAGAAAGTCAGTGGGCTTGTCTTTTTTTTCAATAATAATATTTACAATATAATCTAGATTAAAAATACTAATTACAATCTGATTTTAACTTAAATAAAAGGTACAAAAAATTACATTACAAATTGCAGTGGGAGATTGAAACCTCTATTCCCAAGCATGTTCATCTTCCAAATACTCTGAGACCGTATAAGACATAATTTTGCTAAATTTTCAATTTTATTAAGGACAACACATATAAGGTTTCTCGGAAACTTACATCGGCAAAATAAAAATAGCCTCTTTGTTTTGTAACCATCACGACAAGAACTTGAGAACAGCCTTCATGAGAATTGTCAACTACTACATTTATATTTACATAAGGTTGAAGATCTTCATAGGATGCATCAGACGTCGGAGATTCACAGAGCCTATTTTTTAACTCCCGACGCAAAACGAGGGGTGTTTTAGGTTTGACGTGTATATGTAAGTAGGTATGTCTGTAGCATTGTTGCTCTTTAGCGGATGGAAGGATTTTTAAAGAATTTTTTTAATTGAAAGATGGCGTGATCGAGATTGTTCTAAGCTACAGTTTATGGAGATCTGTCCACGCGTTCAAATCTTCAGCTCATTTGTAATAATCAGAATTGATATTAGACGTACCATGGTCACTTGAGACCCAATAGTAAAAGCACCAACAAATGCTGATACACCTGGGCTATTCCGTTCTGATGATAGAGTTCGGAGATGGGAGACGTGCCTACCTAACCCTGGTATGAATACTGGTAAACATACCTACCGAGTCTGAAATCAGATTCATCTTAATTAGATCTGTTTATATTTTCTGATGACGAGGACTTGATGACGAGGACTTAATGACAAGGACTTAATGAAAGAACTGACGGCTGTCTGATGGATCATAGTCTAAAAGTTACGGTATTATGATTCGTAATCAAAAAGAGAGGTGTTATATGAGTATGAGTGTGTGTCTGTCTGTGGCATCATAACTTTTAAAGCGGTGGACCGAGTGATAGAAAAGTTTTAATTTTAAGATTATTGTCATATTTGTCATCTACGCTAGGAATCTGAACGATGCTGACAAAGGAATCTGACAAGTGCTAACAAAAATTTCTACCTTTCAAAACAAAGATAATGTTAGTTCAAGCACTTATTCTTCCATTATTGAATTATGCTGATATTTGTTATCCTGATATTACTCAAGAATGCCTTAATAAACTTGAGCGACTGCAAAATGTAGGGATCCGCTTCATTTTCGGCCTGAGGAAATTTGATCATATCTCCATGTTTAGAGAGTGGCTTAAGTTTAGCATGTTTAGTGAGCGTAGAAACCTTCATTGTCTCTGTTTCCTTTACAAAATTTTATTTAATACTGCTTCTCCTGAATATCTGTATGAGCGTTTTACATTTTTACACCCTTTTGATTCTGATTGTCGTCCACACCTGCGTGGAATTTTGAAATTGCCTTGTAGTTCCACTAAGTTGTATAACCATTCTTTTACTTTTAATGCTGTTAAACTCTGGAATTCATTGCCTTATGAAATTCGGAGTATTCAATCATTAACAGTTTTTAAGAAGGCAGTAATGGAGCGTTTTGGTGTGTAATTAATTAGCATGTTGGCACTTTAGTCATAATTAGTAATTTAGTTTGTGTTTTTCTTGTAAAGTAAGTTTTATATTGTGCACTGTATGTTCTACATTTCTTTTATGCATTCTCACTATTTTGGGTTTGCTGGAAGAAATCTCTTTTAGAGATAAGCTCGCCTTTTGTATAATTTTACATATTTAATTGTTTTTTTTTTTACTTTTTGTGTACAATAAAGAATTAAAGAAAGAAAGATAAATAGGTTAACCTATAAATGAATAGATTAGCAAGGATCGGCAGATTTGGCACTCGGCACTCTCTGCTTACCTTGCAGTAGACTTGGTGTGAAAAAATGTATGTCTCTCACTAGAGTTATCGGCACAGGTAATAATATAATCAGATTCTTCATCTACCATACGCACGAGTAGATACGTGCTCTATATTGAGATAAATATAAAAGGTATGACGGGAGTAAATTAAATTTTTACCAAGCCGCATCTTTAACAGCTGTGATAGGAATACATCTGTTGTCTTTGCTAAGCCAAGGTGGGTTGCTAGTTCTTCAGGTTCTGACAACTGCCGAATTTGTAGCGCTTGGTATTGTAAACCACAAAATAAATAACTGTTACGCTTGCGTAACTTGTGATTGTATTGTATTGTATTGCAGGTATTGTATTTTGTACTAGATTTTTTGAAAAAATATTTTTTTAAATATATCATTTATTTTAAAATAAATTTAGATTTACTATAATTTATTTCCTAGATCGAAAAAGAAAACTGCTTTTCTATTATAAAGCCCATCGGAAGAAAAAAGGTCGGTTTTATATCAAGAACTCTTTGATCATGGCTAGGTGTTTATTCCTGCTACCACAACATCAGCTCCTTACCACAACGTGTTTTGGTTGACAGGTAAGGATATCGTGTTTCCATGCACCATTACTTAAGCAACACTACAAAGATATACGATTTTTATGCATTTAAAACCCATCAAGTTAATATTATCTTAACAACTTTAAACTGCAACCGTTTCTGAGAAGCGGCAAAACAATTCATTGCTAGATAATTAATAAGATAAGGAACAGAGCCTTTACGGTGTCAGCAAGGTGGATAATAAGCAGGTGATGATGACATTCAACTGAGTCTTGAGACGGATCGTCTCCTGATATTTTTTAATTGCAACCATTAAAAGGAGCATCGTACAGACATTGCTATTTTACACATTACTAGTTAATAAGTACCTAATAGTCAATAAGTAGGTATATGACTTACAATTAAGTATCTAATTAATTATAAGTCATATAAGTACTTTAAGTCAGAAAAAAAAATCTTAGTATTTTAAGAATGCAACATTTAATGAAAATCATTTCGAACTTCGGCGTATTCCGGTTCGGAGGGAAAAGGTAGCAGGTAACTTACTTTTGCTCGAGGCCTAACATCCGGGTCTTAGATTGGTAACGCACCACTTCCACCTTTGGTGTCTATAGGCGGCGTGAATTTCTTACCATCAGGAAATCCGTATGCTTGTTTGCCTTCCAGTATCATAAAAAAGTAGGTATTATTGTTCTCTTTCTCTCAGTTTGACTACCTGTACCTACACTAAAATACAAACAAAAGATATCTGATCAGTTTATGTCAAACACATTAATGACGATTTTTCAATAATTTATTAAACTAAATAAAAAATATTTTTTTTCAATTTAGTATCTGCTTCATATAAACTTTGACTGTCTCAAATTTTAATCCGCTACTGTTCCCACAAATACCGTTTATTGGAGCCGTATTAATTTACAAAAAAAAAATATTCAAATTAGCTTGGCTAAGAAAAACAGTAGGTAGAATATTTGTATTAAGATTTTATTCCAAACCCAAATTCTACAAATTGTATCGTCTCCATATTGAACCTATTTCATCGGTAGTGCAGTTCAAGGGAATAAAAGGGTAGGCTTTATGGTGGCGGACATCCTGCGGAAGTGGGAGGAGTTGCGAGCAGCCATTTTGAAGTGTCGCGCGTGCGCGTCGGTGACTTTGTAGAGGAAAAATATTATGGTCGAGTTATTGCCGTGGGTTTTATCTGCGGAACAAGATATTGTAAAAAATAGGCGCCAATTATAATTAATTACAGATTGTTTGATAAAATTAACATTAATTAAGAGGTTGTTTAAAACGTAGAACTTTATGAAATACATTCAAACCATTAGGTAAATTTATAGCAAACATTTGAGAAAAATTAGCTTCAAAATGTCAACGGCCAGTGTCAAATATATTTTAACTTTAATAAATATAAACTAATAACATAAATGTAAAAATGTGTTTGTACGGAGTTTACGCCTAATCATTTAGTTCAAAAATTAGGGTAGGTTAGGTGTCTATTTTTTA
>NJDD01002409.1:47297-59882 GCA_002245505.1 Calephelis nemesis
CGAATTTAGCTGCCCATATGTTTATTTTTACTCATCCGTATGACAAAGAATTTGATACGCTAATAAATAACACAAAATTCCAAATCTATAAACGTGTTTTTTTTTTATTTGTATATATACAAATAATATGAAATTAAGCAAAAAGTCACTTGTGAACAAGCATAGTAACAGATAACAGTAGCCTATAGACTCCAAACATGTTTTGGGTGAGTCGCTGCCTTAAGGTCGATTGTTGGGTCAATTATTATTACGGAAGTCTACCGATTATCCTATCCTGCGACCGGTACATGACACTGTCATTATGGCGTCAGGTAAGGCAGTGGTCCCTACCTAGAGCAGTTGCAACACTTAACTCTACCACCAGTGGTCCTGTATAATAATTATCCATTTAATCTTTGCTTGACACTAACTGGTTGCCCAATCGGAAGGCAGGTGGTCTATTCTACATACAGAACCAACACGGAAAATAGTTCCATACCTATTCGTGACAGTAATCGAGTTTTGAGATCCTATATCCAGAGGTATCTGGATACCTACCTACAGAATACAAACTAAACAATCAATACACGCGTTCTACATCTAGATAAAACCTACCTACCTAGTAGGTATTAAATTGTTTTTATATACGGATAGCTCAAAAAATTAATAGATTTTAGGGATTATCTGCTCCCTTTAAGAGAGAAGTTGAATAAGCCATAAGGTCCTGTGTTCAACTTTTAAAATTATTTCCGATATTTTTTCAGCAATAACAATTACCTTTGACTTCAATGTGTCAATAAATTCACTACCTACTAATCAAACTATTTAAAAAAATCGCTGGCTAATTGTTAAATAAACAACGTGTCTAAAAAATATAGTGCCTAGTTACACCTTAGTCAATATCTACGAACTATGACAATACTAATTTACACTAATTTGAATGAGAGCCTAATATTTGAATTGCAGATGAAACAACAAATGAATACTCAAATAAACGTATCTTCCAATTAATTTTCTTAACCTATTAAAATATACGCAACATAATTAAAACGAAAGTAAAAAGTCATCGGATACATTACACCTAATAGAATTGGGTTTGTTTAACTACTGAATTAACGGGGATCAGTCCGACGCATTCATGTAACTACTATTACCTCCTCAAATACGAATACCTATCCCCAAGAGGCGGGGCCTGAGTCGCGATCAATACTTAGATACCACCTCAGGGGTAGAGACGAGTCTCCGTCTCTATCGCACTACCGAGTAACATCGTACGAGCGAATGAAAAAACACACGCTTCTCTGATTCGTCGGCAGTTTTCCCCATGGGCGTACCCCGTCTTTCAACGCTCCATGGACCGACATGGCTCAGTCTGAGAGCGTCTGCGTGTCGTGCGCGTGCGTGCGTGCCATGCGATCCGGGTGAGGCACACAGCCACGATGCTCGTGCCACCTGAAATGATGGCGGCCCAGTCCAAACTAGTCTACCAAATGAACAAGTATTACAATGAACGAGTCGCCAACCGGAAGGCTCAAATCGCGAAAACCATTCACGAAGTCTGCAGAATAGTGCAAGATGTCCTCAAAGAAGTTGAACTACAAGAGCCGAGGTTTATATCCTCCTTGACGGATTACAATGGACGTTTCGATGGTTTGGAGGTTGTTTCTCCACATGAATTTGAAATCATCATATATTTAAACCAAATGGGTGTGCTTAATTTTGTGGACGACGGATCTTTGCCTGGATGCGCTGTTCTGAAACTTAGCGACGGCAGGAAGCGCTCAATGTCCCTATGGGTTGAATTTATCACTGCCTCTGGATACTTGTCAGCCAGAAAAATAAGATCCCGTTTCCAAACTCTAGTGGCCCAAGCTTGCGATAAATGTTCCTACCGTGATTGTGTCAAAATGATTGCGGAAACCACAGAAGTGAAACTCAGGATACGGGAACGTTATATAGTGCAAATAACTCCAGCGTTTAAATGTGCCGGACTTTGGCCTAGATCTGCAGCTCATTGGCCTTTACCAACAATACCATGGCCTCATCCGAACATTGTTGCTGAAGTTAAGACTGAAGGGTTTGACCTACTGTCAAAGGAGTGTTTAACATTGCAAGGGAAGAACTCGGCTATGGAAGGAGATGCATGGGTTCTTAGCTTTTTTGAAGCGGAAAATCGTCTGCTCCAAGGTGGCTGTAGGAGGAAGTGTTTGAGCATTTTAAAAACTATAAGAGATCGGCATTTGGATTTGCCAGGAAATCCGGTCACATGTTATCACATGAAGACGCTTCTTTTGTATGAATGTGAGAAGCATCCTCGTGAGCACGAATGGGATGAAGGAGCTATAGGAGATAGAATCAACGGAATTTTCCTTCAGTTGATATCTTCTTTGCAATGCCGTAGATGTCCCCATTATTTTTTGCCTCACGTAGACTTGTTTAAAGGCAAATCTCCAACGGCTATGGAGAACGCCGCTAAGCAAGTTTGGCGGTTGACGAGGGAGATGCTGACGAATTCCAGAGCATTTGAGAAACTGTGAGTGAGTGAGTGATAGTGGTATAAATATTCGAGTCATATTGGTTAGGTGCGTTAGATTCTTTAAGAACCGTGCTCAGAAGGCAAACGATGGCGTGGTTATGCGTTTTGCCGTTATAATTCCATATGGATCAGACTGTAAGTAGCCGTGATACTACTACTAGAAATAGGTCCTTAATATATTTTGTGATATATTGTAAATAGGTTATTGTTGTACAATTTAGTAATATTTATTTTAAAGAAAATCATGTATTTATTTGACTGAAAAATATGAGTAGGGTGTAAACAATATATTACAATAAATAATATAGAAATTGTGGTTATTTCTTTGTTTTATTGCTCAAATACATTCATCTATGACTAGAAATTTTGATAAATATGCTTAAAATATCTACATAATTTCAACGTTATGTTACTTCGGGACGATTTTGCTACTAAGAAATGAAAAATCATTATTCTAATTCCCAAAGCATGACATAAACTAAAATCCTAGCCGTATAGACAATTCTCAGAGAGTAGTGGAAGTGTTTTAATATTCCAATATCACATTTGTACTTAATACCTACCTATAGTACCATATACCTAGGTACCTCCAGAAAACAGCACAAAAGTATGAAATTCATAAGAAGACTATTAGTCGAATTTTTATTCTATCAGTCGCAAGTTTTATTAAAACTGAAGACTCAAAAGGAACGTCACAACTGTGACATTCAGGCATCAGGTAGATATGGTATATACATACAGTAGGTACAAATACGTTATTCACCGTCAAGTATCTTGAAATAACTTTTGAAAAAAAAAACTTCTCTGACCAATTAAACTTTTGTATTACAATTAATTATATATATTAATAATAGCGTTTTGTGTAATTTTATTAAAACTTTTTGAAGATACTCTCATCAAGGGCAAAAATAAAAAAATCTCTACATCACGTTATTTTCAACATTTTTTAGAAATAAATATTTTTTTTTACCCATGTAAACTTATTAAAAGTGAGCGAAGTAAAAATTGCCAAAAATAATAAAATTGCTACCGGTTCAGAAGGTTATTTTTAATAAGAAGACTTGTAAGACTTACTTGTTTTAAAGGCATTTTAGCGTAATAACAATATCAACAAATCATCATAATGCCATAAATACTGTAAACATAAAAAAAAATATTTTTTATCCGGTAGCGCTATTCCTCAATTTATTGCAAGGAAACTCAGCCCGTAGGCGTAGTTTATAAACAGAACAAACAAATAAGCTTCTTGTTATCTTGATTACTCAACGAATTTAAACATGCAGGGAAAACCACGGGCAAAAAACAATCACTATATATTGTAATAAGATAAAAACCTATCAAAATAATTTAACAATATATAAACGAGAACTAAATGTTTCCTTTTATTTAACTATTAAGTGATACCCCCTGGAGGCTAACTACAAAATACTTTAATAACAATAATTTATTATAAACTAAACGTTTTTTTTTCGGTTAGGCACATTTTTTATTCAATTCACTACTATAGTTAATTGAATGATATAATAAAATGTTAGTTAGTTAGTTAGTTAGTACTGGTGATCGTGACTTGTGGCGCTTTTTGGGAGAGGCCTATGTCCATAAGCGGACGTCCTCCGGCTGATGATGATGATGATGATGAAGATGTAGTTAACTTATTTAAATAGATAGTCGTATTTTATAATTTGCCTCTTTGATCGAACAGTTAGCGAACATGAACAAAGTCACAGTCAGTAATTAAAAAAACTATACCTACACAAAAAATCTTACTTAACAAAACTTTCTTCTTTATTTTAAAGCTCTGATTCTGACAGCTGGCTATGAGAGGAAAATAGGTAAAGTGCGGCCCGCTTGAGATCTGTAGGTATGTGTTTTCAAGATACAGGTCTTTGTTTTTTGGTCCTGTCCTTTAGGTAAAGATTTTTTTTCGGTCATTGTGTTAGTGACAAGAAAGCCGATGCTCACCTCTTATCTGGCAGGTGAAGAGTTGGCCAATGTTCTTCTCCAAATGTCCTCCATTACCATTCATCGTCATATTCACTGCCTCATGGACGGTATAGAAGAAAAAACGTATTTTATTTGGTATCTTAAGAAATTCTAAGTTAAATAAAAATTGCTTTTTTTCTATGAAAAACTTCTTTCTTGTAGCATTTCGCTAACTAAATTGGAAAGTTATTTGTTGGGCTTGAGAGGTGGTTACAGAAAATAATATTTACTAGGTGGTAGAGTTTCGCAGCGACTCGCCCGGATTTGTACCACCGCCTTACCTATTCCTGCCGCCATAACGTCATGACGTGTTCCGGTTCGGAGGGTAAGGTAGCCGGTAAACTTACTTTTGCTCGAGGCCTAACATCCCGGCCTCCGGTTGGCAACGCACCATTACCACCTCTGGGCGTCTCTAGGCGGCGTGAATTTCTTACCATCAGGAAATCCGTCTGCTTGTTTGCCTTGCAACATCATAAAAAAAAATCGCCATTTTTTAGTTTTCGCCATATAGTATTTCAAACGACATCACTATGCTTTGGCATTACGCTCAACAAACCCTTTCACTCGATACCATAACGTTAACGGTTACTATACCCTCCAAAAATCATAAACTGGGATTATTATGGATCCCTTGATTCGATTTAAAACGACGTCACTTTGCCGGTCTCTTGTGCTCATCGAACCTTTTCATTAGACACCATAATCTAAGTTACTACGAATATACATCATTTTTTAGGGTTCGCCATATTGCGTTTAATGTGGCGTCGCTTTGCATTTCACTTCTATATTTTTCATTTAAAACTGAAACCTAGTGATTGTTCATACAAAATAGTTTTTTTATGAAGAACTCGAGTTTCTCATTCGATCCCTAAAATATTAGTCTATGAAAATGTGAAATCGCGTTTCCCATATTGGAAAATGTTGTACTTATGCGAAAATGTTACCGATTACTAGAAATTGAAACGATTTAAATTAGAAGATTCAATTATAGACAGACGCAGGTAATAGTAAAACTCAAGATAAAAAATTAACACTAAACTCATACTAATATAGGTACACTACGAGTATGTCCGCTAACTCTGTCTTAGCAAAAGAACACACGCGGTTGTTAGCGGTTCCCGCGGCAGCGGTCGCCCGCCCGTAGAAACGTTCAAGTTTGATTTAAACCGCGACGGCTACGTGACCGCACAAATTAGCGATCTCGTAAGTTTTAAAATATAACCGCAGTTCCGCGACCGCTGCGAGCGCGGGTAAAAAAAGCTTATAGTAGAAAGCTTTGTCTATACTTAAACTACTACGCATCAGGTCAATTCTTTGAACCGATGCTTTGATGCTTGGGTAATTTACTTCTTATAAATTACCCAAGCATGGAAAAAATGCTTAACCTAATACATCTTACAAAACACAAAGTTATAACTCAACCCTGTAACATGCCTAATAATAATCATAACAGATGCTTTAGTTTATTTATGTGTGTAGATTTGATCTTAATTTTAATTATAATTGTTTCTGTTTGTTAATATAATTACGTCTGTATGTTGTAATTAAAAATGTTCATTCTTGAGTTTTTTAATAACACTTGTACTTTTCCACAATACAAAAAGTGCAAGTGGAAAAGTGGAAGTGATATTTAACAATATAACTCCAACGAGTAACGGAATGTATACCAATCTATGTGTGTATGCATTTATATTTGTTCCTATTTCAATCTTGAAAGAGTCGTTGAAAAAAAGACGGTTTCAAGTTCAGATAAGAAAAAAGTCGATGATAGTACATCGTGTGAGGTATAGTTGAAGGTACTTAAATCTTATAATTCTCTGTTTACCTCTCTAAGGGCCACTTGCACATTTTTTGGTTATATTTAATATTTAGTTAAACTGACAAATAAATATAAGGTGATTAAACAGTGTTAAATACTAAATACTTAACCCAAGAACGTGCAAGTTAGTATCTATTTACTCTTTAATTTTTTTAAGTTTGTTAAAATAATCGTCTAGGATTTATTCCCGTTTCAAGTTCCCCGTGTTAGTCTGGGCCCCTTTGCGGAATAGAGCATTTGCCTTCCTGCCAGGCAGCTCGTAAAACCGGCTTAACAACATTAAAACTGTTAATCGGACTAGATGGTAGAGTTTTGCAGTGACTCGCCCGGATTGGTACCACCGCCTTACCTATTTCTGCCACCATAACATCAGTGCGTGCCTTTGACGTGCTTCGGTTCGGAGGATAGGGTAGCCGGAAAACTTATTTTTGCTCAAGGCCTAACCTCCCTCAGGTCGGCAACGCACCATTGCCACTTTTGGTGTAGAGACACCTAGGCGTCGTGAATTTCGTATTTGAAACAGTCGGGGTTTTTGTTTGAAGTTATGCGCTTGTTTCGCTGAATCTACACAGATGCAATTTTTTAGATGTTAGCTACTCGTATATACAGGTAGGTTATTACATGTTGTATAATTTGTATATTAAATAGTTCTTGTTAAAGGATTTGAATATTAATGGCTGAACAAGCAAAAATTAATTCTAAGGATAATTGCAAATACACAAATATTAACTTAAGGTAAGTATCTTCACGTCCATATCCCCGAAAAGGTAGGCAGAGGCACAACTAGGGCACCCACGACTAACCGAAGACACTAACTAGTCCCAAATTGTGATAGGCGGCAAGCGTATCGCCAACCCGGCGCATATCCAACCCCGGGCAAAGTTATTTTTATAAGAGAATTGAAAATATACATTTCCTAATTTTTTTGTTGCCCGACCCTGGGCCTAGGACAAGTCAAGAAGTCAAGTCCGACGCCAGACCGCTAGACCACGGAGGTGATACCTGTTATATAAGAATTTTAATATAAAAAAAAACCATTTAGGTTGGCTTTATTAACGCATTTCGGCCTATAATCCCTCTACTACTTTTAATGAGAAAGTATGTTCATATGTATGTTCCTTATGTATGTGAGATTTCAGTGAGTATTAGAATAGAAAAATATTATATTGAAGTAAGTAGGTACACAAGCTACTTTCTACAGCGATGGCTCCTTGGTTAATAGTTCCGGTATGGGATTTAACTTCATGAAAAATAGCCTTTTTTCGGGATTGGTTATGTGCCCGGTTGGCGATAGGCATGACACATATCACAATGTGTTACTTAGTGTCTTCGGCTAGTTCGACCCTGGTACCTCTACCTACCTCTTAAGGAATACGGGCGTACAGATACTTCTTACAACTTAATGGGTTCTCTGAGCTACGTAACTTTATTATGCCTGCGAAGTCATGGGCAACAGTTAGTGTTCGCGCATAATGTCTGCAGGTAGGTATAAAAAAGCACTGACTAACTTTCCTTTAATTGAAACCTTAATATATCTAAGATTTATTTGTTTAGGTTCGACAGATAAGGTAGCTTGTAAACTTACTTTCACTCGAGACCTAACATCTCGGCCTCAGGGTGGCAACGCACCATACCTTGGTGTAATACTACCTTGGTGTATCAAGGCGGCTTGAATTTCTAAAAAAATGTCCGGTTCGTCATGGATTTCCATGGGGTCTCTGGCTGGGTCATGGACTACGTTACAACATATAGTAATAAATATTTTCATCAGATAAAAATCGTCTGCACATTAAATATTAAAATCATTATCATATGCAAATATGAATTCATATTTAAACTATTACTATCCGTAGATGGGAGATTGTAAAAATTATCACGTTAAACGGACCAGTTATTACATTATTATATGCATTAAATTGTTAATTATAGATTAACTAATAGATATAAGAATACGCTTTTTAGTACATTTTTATGTATATAATTATGATAAGAATAAGTAGAAATATACCAATAAGCTTCTTCGCGCTGGCCTTGGCCCCTAGATTAGACCACCTGCCTACCAGTCCGTGTCTGGCAGCCAGTTTTTATGGGATTGTGAGGAACAAACAAAAGGCTTTTTCCGATGCTAAGAAGTATACGCCGGTTATAAATTTGATGTTCATGGTGCAATGCAATACATTTTTTTGTATCTTCACGCCCATAGCCCCGAAAGATGTAGGCAGAGGCATAACCAGGCACCCACGACTAGCTGAAGAAACTAAGTCTCACAATGTGATAGCTGGCAAGCTATCGCCAACCGGGCATATATCCAATCCCAAGCAATATTTTTTATTAGAAAATTGGAAAAAGCAAATTTTCTTTTTGTTGCCCGACCCGGGATTCAAACCCGGGACCTCAGGCAGCCAAGTCCAACAACTGGACCGCTAGACCACATAGGCGATTAGATACTAGAAAAAATTTAATAAAGACCCAGACCCAGAAATGCAAACATTTAAATGTTCTTCACACAGTCTGCCCCCGTCGGGAATCGAACCCGAGCCTCGCGGTTGGTCAGTGTGTTAGGCGTGTACGCTAACCACTAGACCAACGACGAGGTCAAAAAGAGCTAATTTATGCTGAGGATTTTGCTGGTCCTTTATGTAGGTAAAGTTGTAAAATCTCTTGGTTGCCAATAAGTTAGTCCTTCATATGAAAACCTGAGTTTGTTTTCCATTAGTTATGGCGCTGCCGCGATGGTGAACGACAAAATTTTGAAATCGATTTGTTTGCAAATGGAGTTCAATCGCCACCGTCATAAACCTAACTTATACTATGTACTTATATGGATACTAGCTGACCCAGCAAACTTCGTATCGCTTGACATTAATGCTTCGATAGTAGCGCAGTCTGTCGGATACAATGTGAAACATTTCATAATCAACAACTACTTTTTATAAAAAAAATAATTAAAAACCATTTTCCAGGAGACCAAATTGTGAATCTAAACCATTCTCAAATTCCCTTGAACACACACAAAAATTTTCATCAACATCGGTCCAGTCGTCTAGAAGGAGTTCAGTGACATACACACGAACACAATAATTATATATATAAAGATGTAAGTAGCCATAGGTCTTAGACTTAAAACCCAGGACCATTCACTACCTTAATCTATCTTTGACAATTCCCTGTAGTTCAAACGCCAGACTACTAACAAAGTTTAAATAACTTATCAGAGATCCATTTCCTGTGAAGTAACATGATAGTTTGAATTAAAATAATAATTATCAAGAAAAAGATAATTAAAATTAAATTTTAAAATGCAACAGAACATGAGCGTAATTTCAAAGTGCATATCAGTAGATAGCTGTAAAATTTATAAAAAAAGATATTGTTATACATTTCAATTGGTCATTCCTCCCATTTAATTAAAAAAATAAATATTTCAATGCATACTAATATAACATATGCGAAGTGTGTATGTTTGTCCTTTCACATCATAACAGAACGATATTATGGTTTGCTTGGGTTTTTTATATGACATGGTATATAAAATAAAAAATGCCTATATGGTAGGCAAACAAGCAGACAGATTTCCGATGGTAAGAAATTCACGTCGCCTAGAGACACCATAGATGGCAATGGTGCGATGCCTACCTGAGGCCGGGATGTTAGGTCTCTAGCAAAATTAAATTTACCGGCTACCATACCCTCCAAACCGTATCACGTCAACGGCAAACATTGATGTTATGGCGGCAGAAATAACTAAGGCTGTGGTACCAATTCGGGCAAGTCGCTGCGAAACTTTACCACCTAGTAGAATGTCACAGTGTTAGTGACGGTAAGCCTATGCTCGCCTTTTTCTAGCTGTCTGGCAGGAAGGTAGATGCTCTATTCTGCAAAGTAGCCCGCACCAACACGATGTGGAGTCCTAACTCCAAACTAAATTTGTGTAATAAAATTTTAAATGGCTACACTTCTCGATGTAAGTATTTATTTAAAATATTTTGTACACCATGTCAACATAATATGTTATACAGAAGGCGAGTTTAATACTACAACCAGCCAACCTATGGGCCAACAGAAAAAAAACCACAAATCAAACTTATACTCGTATATACATTATTGTGTAAACATACATACGTACGTACATGTCTTAACGCCGAGTCCTCATAGTACATACGTACATACATGTCTTAACGCTCGGATAATATCCGATTGATCTGATCGTGAAATGTCAGTCTTGGTCTATATTGTGCAAACATATGTGTAGAAAGATACTATTCTAACTGAAATTTTTACTTAGTCTAAGTAGGAAGTAAATCCCGGATTGGCCTCATAAAAGCGAACGTTCCTTGCGATTGCTTTACGAAGGAAGGGAGGTAGGTCGTTTCAGGGACGTGATGTCAGAGGCCAAAAGAAAGCGGACGTAAGGTAATACGATATGAGGATTTGGAAAGAGTAAGGGAATCGGAACATTGTAATTTAAGATCAATAGTTTCGGAGAACAAAATTAAATACGACTTAAGGTAAAAGAGGGATTTTCATAAAACAATATGGCGAATCACACACTCTCCATACGTTTGTGACGCTGCTTAGCAAAAGTAAGCCATTGAAGCTTTTTTTTTATGACATGGAAGGCAAACAAGCAGACGAATTTCCTGATGGTAAGAAATTCCCGCCGCCTAGAGACACCAAAGGTGGTAATGGTGCGTTGCCAACCAGAGGCCGGGATGTTAGACCTCGAGCAAAAGTAAGTTAACCGGCTACCTTACCCTCCGAACTGGAACACGTCATGACGTTATGGCGGCTGGAATTAAGGCGGTGGTACCAATCCGGGTGAGTCGCTGTGAAACTCTACCATCTAGTCAGATGTCACGGTGTTAGTGACGGTGAGCCTATGCTCGCCTTTTACGAGCTGCCTGGCACAGGAAGGCAGATGGTCTATTCTACAAAGGAGCCCGGACCAACACGGGGGAAAATTGATATTTTGTGAGTAAATTGATATCTTGATATTTTGTAAACTTACGTAAACAGAAAATGAATTTGACCGAGTCATTTAGAAGGCGTTTTTTCACAAGGTATACAGCCCGTGCAAGTGAAGCCAATGATCTGGACGGGTCGAGATATTTATTGAATTTATTTACTTATCTAAATATATATATTTAGATAAGTATTTCCGAGCATTACTATCGTTTACTACAACAACATAATTTGCCAACTTCGGGGTTACATTCGATTTGTGTAATTTGTCCAGATATATTTATTTTATTTTTAATAGATTAATTAAACAAATGATAATCATTATTAACAACAAATGTTATCTTATTGAGTAAAAAAGGTGCCTAAGTATTATCCACGTGTGTTAACCAAATCGTAAGGGATTTTTATGTACCCAGCTCTCTTATATGATATACTTAATGTGCCCGTGACTGTCCGCTTTAATTTTAACAAAAAAAGTTTACAATAAAAGTCGGCTAAGTTACTCCTTATTACAACAGCTACCTGCCAGTGAAAGTCCCTTCACTATCGGTCAAGTCGATTCATATGTTAGCTGGAACAAACAGACAGACAGAATACAAAGGTTTTTTTTATATATGTATCGTAGATACATTCATTTGTCTATGGAGAAAACGGTTATTTCAAAGTAACAAACAGACACGACAATTTAATTTACTTGTATAGGTACATTTCTAAACATGTATATATCACAAAATAAAACACAAAATAAAATACCTAATCTTTAATAACCGTATACTAATTGCATTCACATTCCATAAAACAATGAGTTTTTAAATGAGGTAAACAAGCGTATTGATCTCCCGATTATAAATAATATACATTGCCTATACCACAGGGTAGGTACTTAAAATGCCAATGGTTAGTTGCCAGGATCTTTAACCTTTTGGGTAGGTAACACAAACACAAAATTTAATAATTAGTTCAATCATAATAAAGCTATGTTTTTGACATCAGTAGATGAACATGATATTATAATAATAATTTATTGAAGAAAAAAACCTGTTACAAAGGTATCTAGTTCAACAGTATTTATAAGGTTATACATAAAATTGAAATATACGAAAATGCACTTTGCATTAAGTACGTTGGTACTTTGTAGGTTTCATAATTACTCAACTATCCAAACCAAACATAACACGATGATAGCAAGAACTGACGTTATAGCGCGAGTGACTGGAAAAGTTTGGATGATTGTAACAATCCAGGCGAGTTGTTACTGGAAAATTTCCTAGTCTAGGTGACTAGTAGACATATTTTTTTTTCTTTG
>NJDD01002411.1:19295-39579 GCA_002245505.1 Calephelis nemesis
CTCGCCTAACTGCATCGACGAATCGCGAGGCTCGGGTTCGATTCCCGACGGGGGCAGGCATTTGTGTGATGAACATTTAGATGTCGCATTTCCGGGTCTGGGTGCTTATTAAATTTATTCTGGTATCTATTTAAGTAAGTATATGTAATAGTATCGTTGACTAACACCCGACTAGCAGCCGAGGCCAGTATGGCAGCGTCTGTAGTTTATAGTTATAGATCAAGTGTCACTTTTACCATGGTTTCGCCTAACTACACCGACTAACCGCGAGGCTCGGGTTCCCCGACGGGGGCAGGCATTTGTGTGATGAACATTTAGATGTCTGCATTTCCGGGTCTGGGTGTTTATTAAATTTATTCTAGTATCTATTTAAGTATTTCTATGTATTAGTATCGTTGACTAACACCCATAACACAAGCATATAATTTGCTTACTTTGGGGTTAGGTTCAATTTGTGTGATTTGTCCAGAGGTATTATTATTATTATTATTAACGTATTCCTACTATTTATCTGAGGTGAAATTAGAAAAGAGAAAGTGTATGTTCAGTTTTGACGGCAAAATTGCTGAATTGATTTTAATATTTACAAAAAAATAGTTGAAACTTTGGATAGTGATATCGGCTACATTTTATCTTAAAATTTTAACGAGCAGTGTTGGAGAGCTAAATATCAAATTAGTAGACTACGCGGGCGAAGCCGCGGGTAACAGTTAGTTTCATATAATTCCAAGATCGGTGTAATCCCAATGTCAGATAATTAAATGAGTTGATTAATTATGATGAGGTTCTTGTCAACTGTACAAATTATATACCAATATCAAAATAGATTTAAGTACTTCTTATATTAGACTTATTTTTAAGTAGGCAACTTGTCTATTACAACTTACTGTTGTTTGTAACAGGTAAATAAAACATGATTTTTAACATTTTTTGTCAAAGTCCTATATCGACTGCACTACGGAATATCGAAGTTTGAAATGTCGATGTACTGTATTCATAATGTTCTTCAGTTCGATGTACGTTACTTCGACAGTACGGTATGATGAAGTATTGTATTGAGAATGTTCATGAAATCGACGTAAAGAACTTCGAAAGATCGCTATGTCGGAGTACTGAACATCAAACGTTTTATTTCGATGTAGGTACACCCGGCATAATTGCTTAGAACGGTAAAATGGTAAAATTATATGCGGTAGCAAAAAGTACATCTTAAAATAACATAAAGTAATTTAACCTCAACTCGAATAGAATTGAGGTAAAAAAATATATTTATACCTCAAAAACTAGTTTTTTTAGCAAATTCGCTAGTCATCTATAGCAATACGCATGAGGTCTTTATCAATATCGGCCGCTGCTTTGAACAGGGATGCCTAGAGTGAGTCAAAATTGAGATGATGTTTCGAGCAGGCCTTCTGCTCCAAGTGTTGCCATATTTTGTAATCCAACGGATTCAAGTCTGGACTGAAAGAGAGCCAGTCTCCGTGTCGGATAAATTCAATTTCATGTGGAGTCAGCCCCGTGCTTTTTGCTCTATGGGTTGGCGCAGGCTTATTTGTCTGTCTTCCGAACTTGAGTCCTCATTATATCGTTTGATGGTACGATAAATTAATCTTCTAGTTAAATACAAATTTTTCAGTATATCGGGAATTTGAGTTGGTGTGTAACCAAATCGATGTCTTGTTTAAACGTCCACTCTATATTAATTCATAATACGTCAAATAAAAAAAATACTATATATACTTTTAATAAAAGATTCTAAATATAAATTAAGTAACATTTTTGAGGCCAGAAATTTTAATTCAACATTTTTATTGTGTGCCAAAACTAACGACCCGACCTGAGAATAATATACTTACGTAAAAACTTGATTTTTATTAACATACAATTATTATTTACTTTATTCTGTTATTAGCTATATTATATACTTTCATCAGCAACGTAGCTAAGTGCTATCTGGATTACGTCAAATTTGTATAAAAAAAAATCTTTGTAATCGGACCAATTGTTAAAGGTGTTTTCATTTATTGTAATTTTATACATCACCATTTAAACATACCCCAAGCACTAACAAAAAATAGTTCAACGATTATAAAAAGAATACAAACCATTTTCTGTGGTCTTGGGATCTGGTGTTGACGAGTTAGGTTTTCGGGTTTAAGCCCCGTGCTGGGCAACTCAAAATGCGTTTTTTAAATTTTCTCTTAAGCACAACGCTGCAAGTTAAGTTCCCGATCGAGAAGTTCCCGAAGAGAAGTTGTTAATAGATAAGTCACCAATCATCTTAAAGGACTAAGTACAGAGTAACTTCGGCTAATTGTTGGTGACCTGGTTGTACCTCTGCCTAACTCTTCCAGAATGTGCTCGTCCAAATACTCACAATTTACCTTTATGTAACAAAATCAAAAGGAAGGAAACATTGAAGGCGGTCTAGCGTCTATATAATTTGCTAAAAAACCTAATTTTTCAGGTATAATTTTTTTATCTTAATTCTATTCGAATTGAGGTTAAATTACTTTATGTTATTTTAAGATGTACTTTTTGCTACCGCATATAATTTTACCATTGGTTCTAAACAATTATGCCGGGTGTACCTACATCGAAATGAAACGTTCGAAGTTCAGTACTTCGACATAGCGATCTTTCGAAGATCCGTACGTCGATTTCATGAACATTCTCAATACAATACTTCGTCATACCGTACTGTCGAAGTAACGTACATCGAACTGGTGAACATTATGAATACAGTACATCGACATTTCAAACTTCGTTATTCCGTAGTGCAGTCCCCTATATCTATAATATTTTATTTTATGGCCTCTTTATGGTTTAAGGTTGGTAACGCACCGTTGACACCTTTTATGTCTCTAGGCGGCGTGAATTGCGCCGCCGGATGGCTAGAATACAAAGGCTCTTTCAAATATTGTAAAATAATCGAACATGTATTGGGTATGTCAGAAAAAGCATGAAGGCAAGATAAATGCGGTCGAAATAAGAGCGCTACGGAAAAACTGTGGTGTAACGCTCGCTGACCGTATTCTTAATAGTGAGATCTGACAAAGGGTGGCATTGAAAGGTGTTGGTGTTAAATGAGAAAGGGCATTCTCCGCTTGTTCGATCAAGTGGAAAGAATGTCAGATGAAAGATTGACAATGCAGACATACAATGCGAATGTGGATGGATGTAGGTATCCGGGGAGACCTAGATTGACATTCCACTATCAAATCGCTCGGATATTATCCGATAGTAGTGTCAAGAGTCTTCGACACCTTCGTGTTTTGTATGAATTTTATGAATGTTGAGGCAGCCGGGTATGCCCGGATCGTGAGATTTGGGACTCGACACTTTCTGCCTACCCTGTAAGGAACTTGGCATGAAGATATGTATGTGTGTAAATATAATGAAGTTTCATTGAAGTACAATTTCGTTTAGATTTTTGTTCATTTTAATAGTGGCTGATAAACGTCAAAGTTATGGCCTGAGTGTAATTTAAAATTAAATTGGATAAACAATCAATAATATAAAAGGCAACACAATGGATTATAGAATATTCTTTTGTGTTTATATTATAGTTATTATGGTATGTAGTTAGTTTTAGTCTTATTTATTTATTTAATTCTTTATTGTACACAATTTATAACATAAAACATGGGCAGTGATAAACGGAAATGCACAAAAGGTGGGCTTATTAGAATCTGTGATGAAACAGTGGAAGGCATCATGCACAATAAATAAATAACCTAAACATTATACTAATATAAAAAAAAAAAACTCATAAGAATGACGTAGGTAGGTACTATAAAATATATATATATATATAGACCTATATAATATAAATAAGAAACCTGAAAGTCACAACTTGTTCAATAAGTGTTAAGTTATATTCTTTCGACCGTTTTTTGAAAATGGGCAGGGAAGGGCTATTATATTTCTACTAGCTGACCCGGCAAACGTTGTTTTATCATATAAATTATTTCCAGGAAGAAAATGTTAAGGGTGTACAAACCTTATCAGTTAGGGGTATAAAAAGTGGTTGTTGGACGGTTCTCAGACCTACTCAATATGCTTACAAAATTTCATGAGAATCAGTCAAGCCATTTCGGAGGAATACGGGAACGAAAATTGTGACACGAGATTTTTTATACATGTCTATAGATATAAAATGATACCCTATTTCCCTTGGTCAAAGCATCATGCTTGAACGGATTGCCAGAAATAGGACGTGTGTTCTGTCAATCATGGAGATAATGGGTTGTCTATCTAAAGCTAAGATCTTTTTGATCTTTTTAAGTACCTACCTACCGTCAAAACCAGAATGTGTACATACTTTTAACACACAGTGACCGCTTCGTCAGTCGAAGGGCTAGCTTACTCGCCATATCCACCGACTAACTGCGAAGCTCGGGTTCGATTCCTTGCGGGGACAGGCATTTGTGTGATGAACATTTAAATGCCTGCATTTCTGGGTTTGGGTATTTATGAAATTTATTTCGGTATCTATGCATATCTCTGTATATTATTGAATCTGAGGTTTGTGTTGGCTTCCTGAGGTCCTGGGCACGATTCGCGAGGGCAACAAAAAGAAATTGTGATTTTTCCAATTTTCTGATAAAAATTTTGCTCGGTATTGGATAATATGTGCCTGACTAGCGATAGACTTACCAGCTATCACATTGTGAGACTTCGTGTCTTCGGCTAACCGAGGGTTCCCTGGTTGTATTACTGCGGGGGTACGGTCGTGAAGATACTATTTTTTGTATTTGTATCGCTGACTGACATCCACGGCTCAAGTAAATAATTTGCTTACTTTTGGTGAGATTAAGTTTTTGTGACTTGTCCGATAATATTTATTTATAATTTAACTCTGAACTCTAGTTTGTAATTACAAAGATTATTTTTAAAGCTACACGTATCACTGTCGGAGCAAAACTACTTAAAAGGTGAATTAAAAAGTTCATACGCCGATCTGCTAAACTCAATTATAAATGTTAATACAGAGAAACTTAAAACACATAAAAAACTAAATAGAGTTGATGACATCTTTGGAAAGGGATTCTTGAGAAGTATAGTTGAAGAATTGAAAGATTATCCTAAATCTTTCCTGCTAGATTATTCGGATGTAAGTACCTAAAGTTACATTTATCCTTACTAAATTAAATGTTACTAGCTGTGGTCGCCCGTTGGTCGAAATTCGACCATAATAAATTTGAATGTCTTGTTGATAAGAACACCATCTTCATTTCTTAAGACCAACTACTTTGTTTCCAAACTTTTTAGAGCGCCATCTGTGATCCTTTATCGTTATCACCAATTTATTTGTATGTGTGTGTCAAATGCATGGTAGTGTGGGTAATGTTTTATTTATTGATTTAATGTACCTACTTAATAAGCATTATTATTAAAAAATATTAGCGTTCTGCACTTCTACACATAAACTATAAGTGTGCCAAATTAGATGCTTCTGCGTCCGCGCAATTTTCGTAAAAAGTGGTCCAAAGTTTTGGCATCATGTATTAATAATATACAGATAAAGGCAAAGTCTATACATATTGCGTATGACTTGAAAAGTCTGATCGGATATTATCGGTTCGGATCACGATTAAATTAATATTGGACCATCTCAGAATTATGACCTATCTTTCTAACAAATACCATCAAAATCCGCTGGCTATAAACGGCGTAATCGCGTAACAAACATACAAAAAAAAAACACAGTCGATTTGAGAACCTCCCCTTTTTTGGACTCGGTTAAAAGTACAAGTATATATAAGATGTGAATATATCTGAAGTAAAGCACATATACAACAAAAATGCAGACGAATTGAGAAACTACTTCATTTCAATTGCAGATTGATATTTATGTGCCTTTAATTCTAGTGCCAAAAGATAATTGCCACTTAAATAATTACCGAATATCACTTACATATAAAGTATCTTTACGCCCATATCCCCGACGCGGAAAGCAGAGGCACAACCAGGCACTAAGTCCCACAATGCAAGCCTATCGCCAACCGGGCAGACATCCAATCTTCCATCCAACATTTTTGTTTTCTAAGAAAATAGGAAAAAAACACATTTTCTTTTTGTTGCCCAAACCGGGAATCGAGCCCGGGACTTAATAAAGTCAAGTCCAACACCAGGACCGCTAGATCACATAGCCGATCACTTACATATCGTAACAAAAAGATGTTTTATTAAGTGGAAATCGACTAATATATTTTAAAATATGAATATTTTTTTTTGTTTTAGGACTCTGAATCTGATAATGACGAAACATATTTAAAACAACTCATAAAAAGTGTCCAAGGTAGTAACAAAAACAAACTCAATCTAAATACACATAACTTTTTAAATAATAACTTACAAGATGGCAGAATTGCTAATCGTAATGATTTAGTTTTGGAAGGCGGATACCTGGATGATTACATGGACAAGAATAATAACAATAATGTTGCTAAATTACTTTCTGAATTAAAGCATACTATTGCACATTTAAATAGTATAGAAGATGGTTATTCAGAAAAATATTTACGTGCATGGAGTGACTCAAGTTCTGAAGAAGATAGGGTAGTCAAGGATACTCAATCATTGGAAAATCAAGAGAAACCACAAGCAACAAGAGACCGACCTATAGATTGCACCAGAGGCAGGACATTTTGTAGACGTGCATGCAGGCAAGCGGCTAGAGATTTTTGTCGTACCCGTGAGACCAATGTAAAATATTGTTCATATCGATCTAGATGTAGACGGGCTTGTCGAACGTGGTTTTAACTGAGGATTTTTTATCAAATATTTTCCCGTAATGTTACATAAATTGATGCAATATATGTAAATATTAAATATAAAGAGAGTTAATTTCTAATTCCTTTACTGAAATGTTCAAAATTCGCTATACCTACAGGGTTAGTTGTAACTAACGCATAACCTTTCTTGGGGTGCTATAGTACCTCAAAAGCGACAACTTTTGTTCAATAGCTTGAAGAAAATCGCGAAAAACGAATTTCAAACTTCATTGTCTTCTGACAAAATTAACTGAGAACCAAATTATTTTAACCAAAACTACCCGATTAAGCACAAGACTATTGTATTATACCACATAAGTGATAGTAGGTACTTTCATACTCATAATTAAAGCAATTCGTGCAAAATTATTCCCTAACCATTCCAAAATATCAAAAATTCACAACGTTAATATTCAAGTTTTCATTTCTGCCGGCACTGCCGGAGTGCAACTCGTCTTTTTTTCTTCTATGTTTTGTGACCTCAATGAATTTAAATTTTGATATTTTTCTGCAACTATTATTATTTACAGTACCTTTTGCCCGCGTTGATCTAGGTCTGTTAAGTAAAATAGACCATCTACTTCTCTGCCAGGCTGCTCATAAAAGACGAACACAGTTTAAATATAGGTCATTCCAACAAGATCACTGGTGGTAGTGCTGTGCAGCAATTGCCCGGTTAGGAATTCACCTTCTTAACTATTTCTGAAGCCAATAATAATGTCTCTATCATGTTGCAGTCTAGAGGTCAGGGTACCCTGTAAACTTGCATAATAGGCCGAACATCCCTCCTATAGGACAGCGACGCACATACAATGTGGGTTGTCTAATAGGCCACGGTTGCCTCCTTTAGTTCGTTAGTTTTCCTAAAAGTAACGAAGCGTTGCTCATAGTTATACAAAATGTTTAGAGGTAACAATCGGAAACGAAGTTAGATTGTGTACTCTTCGTACAAAAAACAACCATTCGTAAGCAAAACGGCTCGTTTTTTAAATGCAGGTACCGAGTTCAGAGAGCCGTGTGCTTGTTCGCAGACCTCCTACATAAAAAAAACCAACCATTAAGCTACTCAAATGTGGATGAGTCCGGGATGAATTGGGAGGAATACGGAATTAAATTTATCACATAATAAAAATTCTGAAAGTGAGTATGCAATCCCAGGAAGATAGAGTTCGCCGGGGTTTGGATATGACTTCGCTGCTGGTGATGAGTAAATAAATATTCCTGAACTAATCACAGGAATTGATCTAACCATAATCCTTTGTGGTTATACCCGATGTGGTTTATTCTGTGGCAGGAAACATAAACATACATGCATTTCAAAAACAAAAAGTGCCTTCGTAATCAGTGCGATAAAAATAAAACCTGTGAGAGTAAATTAAAAAGCGAAATTGCACAATAACGTATCAAATTTAATTACGATTAATAAAATTGTTATTGAATGACTGTAGAAGAAATTACCTATCGTGTATTAAACATATAGAAACATGAATTGATTTATCAAAGGATAAAGCAAAAATGTACTATCATGCAATTTATATTTTAAATATTTATTTATTGGTAAGTTGTTATGATTTTACCATACCTTTAGGACACAGACGAGTTTGGGCCTGAAATAGAAGATTTCATGAATCCTCCTTGCTCTTGCTTGTTCTTTCTTCTATATGTATTTTCATAGTTCATATTTACACTAAGTCCCTTGCCTAGTAGGTAGAGAGTATCGAGTAAAAATATTTAAAAGACCTATTAGCTTCCTCCACATTAATTAATCTTATCATACAAACACGCAAACTACTTTGACACATGATGAGATGAAATAGGTAAACGTAAAGTTTTATCCTTATTTTGATCCGGGTTTCCTTTGAAGAATAGACCTGCCTTCCTGCCAGACATTTCGTAAGAGGCGAGCAAAGTTTAAACGGATCTCGTCTCACTGCATCTCGTCCTGGGTGCGGATTATGTATCTCAGTCGCCAACTAAAATGGAAAAGTGTACATCAAATATCTGTCAAATGACGTGTTTTATATTTGCTATCTCCAGTGATCAACAGAAATACAATGGAGATAGTAAACACAAGTAATAATAAATAATAAAAAAAAATATCCCTGGACAAGTTACACAAATTGAATCTAACCCCAAAGTAATCAAGTTATATGCTTGTGTTACGGGTGTTAGTCAACGATACTATTACATAGAAATACTTAAATAGATACCAGAATAAATTTAATAAACACCCAGACCCGGAAATGCAGACATCTAAATGTTCATCACACAAATGCCTGCCCCCGTTGGGAATCGAACCCAAGCCTCGCGGTTCGTCGATGCAGTTAGGCGAGTACGCTAGCCACTCGACCAACGAGGCGAGGCGGCGCCACTATAAATGACGTCATTTGATGTACAATTTTCCATTTTGAGTTGGCAACTAAGATACGTAATTAATCAGCACACTGGTAGAGATCCACTGTCTTACTTATTCCTGCCGCCCAGACCGTGAAGTTTGCGGAACTATAGTGGCTGACGGCTGTCTGTCAAAACTTTTTGACAGCTAAATATACGCAGTTAAAGACGTTTTAGACGGTTGTAAACACGCCTTCCAACAAAGGTAAAAAACTGATCCGATTCCGATTATTACTAAATTTGCATTAAACCTCCGGTCCAGGTGGATGTGAGCCAATGTTTACAACCCTCTAGAACCTCTATTAGAGAACTGCCTCCTTAATCGTCTCTTTGGTCTAGCGGTTCAGTTGTTGGACTTGACTGCATGAGGTTCCGGGTTTGAATCCCGAGCCGGGCTACAAAAAAAATAGGATTTTCCAATTTTCTAATTAAAAAAAATGTTGCACGGGATTGGAAATGTGCCCTGTTGGCAATAGGCTTGCCACCTATCACAATGTGGGACTTAGTGTCTTCGGCAAGAAGTGGGTGCCCTGGTCGTGCCTCTGTCTACCGCTTCGGGGATATGGGCGTGAAGATGCTTTTTTTTATTAGAAAACTGGCAACTACTAATTTTGTATTTTTAGATGGAATGGACGTGCTTAATATAAAAAAATAGAAAGTTCGAAATTTTCATAACTAAAGTGCTAAACAGAATTTGAAATAATTAAACATTAATTAATAATAATACTTAAGTATCTTTCACGAACCTTGTAACACCCCGCCTCGTTGGTCAAATGATTAGCATACACGCCTATTTCCACCATTCGCTATAGTCGGGATTTTAATTTCCGTTGAGATAACCACTTGCGTGATAAACGTGCCGGTAAACTTACTTTTGCTCGAGGCCTAACATCCCAGCCTAAGGTTGGCAATGCACCATTACCACCTTTGGTGTCTCTAGGCGGCTCGAATTTCTTACCATCTGGAAATCCGTCTATTTGTTTGCCTTTCAATATCATAAAAAAAACTTAGATGTCTGTATTTATTTATTTAACACACATGTAAAACATCCCTACTTCGCACATGTGAAATGTATATTATATTGTCAAAGGAGTGATAACGTTGATATATTTTTTTAGCTTCCTTTAAATTCGGCGAACCAAGGAATAGTAGTGATAGACACAAATGGACAAAATGACTTGCGAAATTTATTAGATAATGTCCTTGATATTGTAAGTAAATACATTTCTATCCGTATAACTTAGTTTTTTAATGTTAATGTATACTAATGTTATAAATGCGAAAGTCTGTGTCTGTGCTCTTTTGCGGCTAAACCGCTAAGCCGACTTTGATGAAATTTAATATGCATATAGCTATTGCTCCGAGTTAAAACAAAAGCAAATTTTTTTAAAAACCCAACCTCCCAGCTCTCAGCTTATCGCTTCTGGGGTCTAGCGGTCCGGCGTCGGACTTGACTTCTTGAGGTCCCGAATTCAATCCCCTGGTCAGGTAGAAACAAATACTTAGAAAATGTATATTTTCAATTTTGTAATAAAAATAACGTTGCCCAGGATTGGATATGTGCCTGGTTGTTGATACCATGTATGTCGATATAGTCGTGGGTGCCTTGGTTGTGCCTCTGTCTACCCCTTCGGAGATATGGGCGTGAAGATACTTACTTTTACTTACTTATCTAATGTGTCACTAAATTGTAAAACAATTTCTTTATACAGGATGCTAGCAGAATCATATCAGATCAACGTTTAAGAACATACACAGATAATCAAGATCCATATTCATACACCAATAAAGATACAGGAGATACAGGTGGAACTTATCATTTAGAAAATATTTTACGTTACCCCTATAAATGTAGACTACCACGCCAACGTTGTACGAATGCATGCAGAGCAGTGGTAAAAAAGATTTGTGACGACAACTACAGGTGTCAGAGCCTTGAAAAGTTAATTGGGGATTTAGGATGTGTAAGATTCTGCCTTGAAAAATTTTGAATGTTTGCACCTGATTAAAAATATATTATGTACATACATTTTTGTGATTTTTCTATCCTTTTCAACCTAAACCCAAATTTAGAAATGCTTTAAAGCATTCTTTAATAGAATACCAACAGTTGAAGAAATAAAAACACAGCATGTACATGCAGTTATACTTATTTTCTCTCCTGTGTATTTTTCTAAGCCTTACTTTAAGAGATAGCTTTGTCCAATAGCAAAAAAGTATCTCTTCGCCCATATCTCGAGTAGGCAGAGGTACAACCTGGGCAACCACGACAAGCTGAAAGCACTAAGTTCCACAGCGTGATAGGTGGCAAGGCTGTCACCAAGTGGGCACATATCTAATCTCGAGCAACATTATTTTTTATTTAAAAAAATAATTGGAAAAACCAATTTTATTTTTGTTGCCCGACCCGGGATTCGAACCCGAGACCTCATGCAGTCAAGTCCAACACATGAACCGCTAGACCAAAGAGGCGATAAATAATAATACATATTTTAATTTTCTAATAGCAAAAGGCAAATTGATTGTCTTTTCTTATCGTAAGTAAGTAATTTAATGTGGTCTGACAGAGATCGCTCTGAAGCGATAAGACCGCCTTTGTGCACCTAAGTTAAATATTATAAGTGAAAGAGTGTGTATTATTCTGTAAATTTTGGTGCATAATAAAGTTCATTCATTCATTCATTCATAAGTACCTTCATATACCCATATCCTTGAAGATTTAGACAGAGGTGCAACTATGACATCGACGATTAGCCGAAGGTACTTTGTCTCACAAATGTTTTAACCTATCAGCCAATCGGAAACTTGAACAGTTTGAATTAAAACTAGTGTATCATTTTTAAGTTTTTGGCATGAACGTTAGGATTTTCCATGTATCAAGTCAAGTTTGAATTTGCATCAATTTTATACAAGAGGAGGCATACGAGCACTTGATGGAAAATGATCACTGCCGCCCACGGACATCCGCAACACCAGGAGTATCACAGATGCGTTGCTGTCCTTTAAGGAATGAGTACGCTCTTTTCTTGAAGGTCCCTAAGTCATAATTGTTTGGGAATACCGCCCTCGGTAACTGATTCCACAAAGGCTTCTAAAAAGAATCGTACAGTTGTAGATCGCCACGCACCACGATGATGGGCATGCCACTTTAAATTCTGTCGCGAAGTCCGAAGGTGGAAATCAGCGGCAATCATTAAACCAAACAACTCCTCAGAGCATTCCCCATGACAGATGCGATAGTTTTACCATAAACTACCACCGGTTTCAGACTTAGCTAGTCAGGAGAAGAAAAGGCGAAACAAACTCCTTAGCAACCAAATTCGTTAGTCAACATGCTTCCACACATGGATATTATCGCGGCCATAAGAAACACTAAGAGTAAACCACGGCCCCTTTTTAGAATAAACCGTCTGCTTCTTTGCCTAGAAGCTCGTAGACTAGGTAATAGGGTAATCACCAACAAGACTTCTGATGGTATAGTGGTGATTAGCACGTTGCCTGACTAGAGCTCTACTGCGTTACCTATTCCTGTCGCTAGAATTACAGTGTTTGACTTTGTCGTGTTCCCGTTCCATATGAAATACAATACAAGTAAGTATCTTTACGCCCATATTTTCGAAGAGGTTGGCAGAGGCACAACCACGGCACCACGACTGCCTGAAGACACTATGTCCCACAATTTGATTGGTGGCTAGCCTATTGCCAACCGAGCACACATCCAATCCCGAGCACCAATTTTTTTTCATTAGAAAATTGGAAAAAACACATTTTATTTTCGGTGCCCGACCCGGGAATCGCACCCAGGACCTCATGAAGTCAAGTCTAACACACTATTACATTTATAGATTTAGAATGTACCCTAAATCTATGACTACAACACTACACCATAAGCAACAACACTAGACCATAGAGGCGATCTATGAATCACTATGTCATGTTGAATTAGTAGAGTCTGTGCAACAACGGGAAAACACCCAGACCCGGAAATGCAGACATCTAAATGCTCATCACACGAATGCCCGCCCCCGTCGAGAACCGGATCCGAGCACCGCGGTTGGTTAGTGGAGTTAGGCACACGCACGCCCTTACACCAACGAGGCGGTCAAACAGTATTGTTTGGAGTAAGTAAGAATAGTGATTGAGTTGTCACATCCCTACACCAAAAATGAAGTTTCACTGAGCACCCAAAACCTAACAATATAGAAACAATTCAAAATCTATTGGAAAATTAATTAAAACAGTTACTTTCAATCCATATTTACGACGGAATAAAGAAAATAATTTTAATATCAACTGTGGTTTTCAGTTAAAATGTTTTTTTTGAAATCTGTGTTATTAACGACGATTTTGGTTTGTAATATTTTAAGTGATGCATATCTTCACGTTAAGTCCCTTGCCGGGTAGGCAGAGAGTATGAAATTCCAAGTGTCACATTTGCCTGAGGTCTAATCTCATCTAAAATTCATCAAAATCTTTCGGACTTCTGTCCAAATCCTGTCCTGTCGGTGTTCTGTTCTGTCTTTTGGATTTCTGTTTCTGTCTTGTGCCTTTCTAGGCAGATTATAATATTAATAAAGTATCTTCACGTCTATATCCCTGAAGAGGTAGGTAGGGGCACAACCAGGGCACCCACCACTAGCCGAAGACACTGTTCCACAATGTAATAGGTGGCAAGCCTACCGCCAACCGGGCACATATCCAATCCCGAGCAATATTTTTTTTTTTATAGAAAATTGGAAAACCCTCATTTTATTTTTGTTGCCCGACCCGGGATTCGAACCCGGGACTTCATGAAGTCAAGTCCAACACCTAGACCGCTAGACCACGAGGCGGTAATAATATTAACATTATGGATTTATGAAAAAAGCAAACTAAGTAAGAAAATTATCTTTTAAACAGATATTGAACTTATCCTTGTCTAATGAATATTCAAATTACGATCATCATTTGCTCATCGATTCTTATGAAGGTGAATCTAGCAACGAGGATAGCCCACTATTTTTTGCCAGTTTGACAAAGCACCTGTTTCAGCCAAGTCAAAGACAATTATTAAGAAAGAGAAAAAAAGTAAGTTATACTTAGTTATGGTATCTAATAGGAATTTTGGCGCCATTGTAAAATGATGGTAGTAGTTTTTTCTTAATTATTGAATTTACACATACAGTACATTGAAATTAGTCGACTTTGTTAGCATTTTGTTTAATTTTTTTCAGTGAAAGTACCCAAATGAAATAATCGTAAAGAAATTAGTGTAGGTAGGTGTTTTTTCGTTGCCGCCAAATCTCATTTAAGTTGAGTAATAAGGCCATAGCTTTACTCAAGACTCTGGTATAACTTTTTTTTGTCGACTTTTGACTAATTTTGAATAATTTAAACCCGAACTTTTATATTTCTATTGTTTTGTTTAAGCTTACAACTCAATAACAAATTTACAAAGATTTGTTTAGGTTAATATTAGCACAATGTTCAAGCATTGTAAAAATCAAGTTTCCCTTCAAGATTTATTTGGAAAATCCGTAATCTTTGTAGAGTTAGAGCGAGCTTCATTTACAGTGTGTTCATACGAAGAGTTGTCTTATTATGCAATTTTTGGTATATTCTGTTACGTTAGGTTTATTACTGTACGACACAAATTTCAAAAGAAAAACTCTTGTTAAAATTAAAATTGAATATACCAAAATATCGCACATCACACGTAAGATATGATTTTTTTATTTATTTATTTATTTATTGCATTCAATACACTATTCTTACAGGCTAACCCAATACAATAGTGCAGTAACATTTTTAAAATAACCATTTAAAGAGACATCACATTCTTAATTTTGTATAAATCCAGATCCTTCCAATAACAATTTAACAAGTGTTGAATTTAATGCAACTATATATACATACATTTAATCACACACACCCACACATACATATATACATATGTGCATGCAAATAAATTATATTACATTACATTTATTTATTTAGTTATACGCGCAACAACACAGGCAGCCTCAATTCCGCAGTGGCACTTTTATAAAAATTAGACAAAAAATATGTAAAAATTTATAAGAATAATAATTATGAATAGAGTTCCTAAATCAGTTCGTAGCAAATAACCAACAACGCCACTTTTTTAAATTCAGACTCAGTGCAACAAAGTATATCTGACTTATTTGCAATTCTATTCAGAATACGCATTGCTCGCGTTACCGGCGCCTTACTCAACAAGTTGGTGATTGGATAGTTAGGTACAGTAAGCAAACGAAATATCTGACTCCACTACAGTACTTTGAAAGTACTGTACATACGGGGGTCGGATATTTTGTTTGTTTACTGTATATCAGTAAAAAGACATGCATGTGTGCTCACGCACACAACGCTAAATTATTTCCGACAAAAAACGTTCGTTAGTACGAGCGCTAGTGAACGTGATTCCACGTTTCCACGAGAGACGGCTGGCTCTCTTGTCCTGTATAGTGTATAGGCACGGTAATATTATCTATAAATATTACCGTGGGAGTTTTGGCGCCATCGAGATAAAAGATGGTCGACGTTTTTTCATAATTATTGAATTTCGTGTTGATATTGAGTGAAATTAGTCAATTTTGGTGGCATTGTGTACAATTTTGTTCAGTGAAAGTGCACAAATGATATAATCATAGAGGAATTAGCGTATCGTGGTGTATTCTCTCTTTGCCTCCAAATCTCACTACACGAGCTTGTGTAATGAGAGTCTGACATGGCTTACTGACGACTTATGACTGATGACCACCTAATTATAATTAATATATAATAATTTGATGCAAATTTCTACTTGACGAATGGCAAAATACTAACGTGAAGGCCAAACCTTAAAGGAAGAAAAGAAAATATTACCGTGGTATAGGTATATTATTCCACTCTTTGGTTAAGGCCAATGAACATAGCATAACATGACTTGTTTTTTTTTAAAGTTTCTCATTTTCCTACTCCCGTAAGTTCAAATCGTCAGAATATTTAAACATAGATTTATTGGCATGTAATAAACTCATCGCACTTTAAATCTGCTACGCTCGAGTACATTTTCAAACTAAAAAAATGTCCAGACTACATTAAGGGTTCTAACATTGCCGGGTACAAGGTATCTACCATGTTATCATATTCTGTCACGCTTGAGTAACTGCCCAAATAACCTCTTGGACTCCCCTACCATGGAGATATATACACATATCTTCACGCCGATACCGTTACCGGAAGGCAGAGAATATCGTGTGCCAAATGTCACGATTCTTTCAGACCTGTCTGGCTTCCTTCAAATTTATTACCCTTTTCATACAAACACGCAGGTTTCAGAGACTCTTAACACCACGCTTGGACAAAACTCGATCGATTTGATCGTATAATGTCAACCTATTCTTTTTTAATCTTTGACCGCCTCGTTGGTCGAGGGGCCAGCATAGACGTACTATCTACACAGACCAACCGCGAGGCTCGGGTTCGATTCCCGACGGGGCAGGCATTTGTGTGATGAACATTTAGGTGTCTGCATTTCCGGGTCTGGGTGTTTATTGAATTTATTCTGGTATCTATTTAAGTATTTCTATTTATTACAATCCGAACCAAATTACAAATAATGTGGTTTTTTGCGATTAATGCATAAGTTTTTCTGTATGTTTGTTACTTCTTCACTCAAAAAAGCTAAACCGATTTTCAGGAAATTTGGTACACACATAGAGGGTATCTTGGATTAACACATAGGATAGTTTTCATCACCAAATAATGTTCATGTGGAACCACACGGGCAAAGCCGCGGGCAACAGCTGGTAATAAATAGTTTCGGAGATTATCCCGAACATTCAACTTATTCCTATTTTTTACATTTTTAGCCTTCAAAACTAATATTTTTGCGAAAAAATGACGACTATTCAGACTCTCATATAGTAAGTGACAATTACCAAGAAGACCAAATTCATGTTCATCTAAACACATCTGAAGTACTTAGCCTGGGTAATGTATCCCATCTTCCATTTTTTTCACTAAGAAAAGGGGAGGACCGATGTTTGAACAGTTGTACTGCAAAGTTTGACAGATGGTGTATGGACCATACTTGTAACATTGTTGATGAAATGATGAATAGGAGAAAATGTTTGAGGTCATGTAGAAGATTCATGTTTTAATGTTAATAAATTTATTATTACACAGTTGCGTATTATTTAACTTGTTTTTTTTTTAATTTGCGACAAGCTTTGTTGATAGATAGACTTCAAGTTGTAAGCACGTAGTGATTATATTCCTTTCGTAAGTATGCACCTTCTCCACGCCCATATCCCCGAAGAGTCCCACAATGTAATAGGTTGCAAGCCTACCGCCAACCGGACACATATCCAATCCCGAGAAACATTTTTTTATTGGAAAACTGGAAAAAACACATTTTTTTTGTTGTCCGACCTGGGAATATAACCCGGGACCTCCGAGTCAACTATTAAAAAAATAAAAACGAGAAGGAGGCAATAAAAAAAAGATAACAAAATTGGTCCATCCGTTCAGGCAGGGAAATGTGGATTCATTTTATGTATAAGAATAAAACAGTTGACAAGCATATAGCTTTTTTAATGGCAAAAGACAACTGTTGAATATAGACACCATAGATGCTACTGGTGAGCCTCTGTCTTATGGTCGATATCATAGCAAATTTATCGACTACGCTACCCTATAGCACTGATTTCGACATTGGTAAGCATTGACGCTATGGTATCAGTAATAGGTAAGGCGGTACTACCAACCCGGATGAGCAGCTACACAGTACTCTATCACCTAGTTATGATTGAATGCATTTGTGGAATAACTCAGTGACCTAAAATTTAAAATTACTACCAGGGACGGATTCAGTCTTCATGTAGGGGGTCATATACTTGAGGTTTATTCAAGGCAGACTTCAAATCTGATCTGTTCGATCTAGCTAGACTTCCCCGCCCCATAGCCCCATTGTTCCCCCCTTAGGTTTGGCCATAGATTACTACCATCAGAGGGCCGGTCGTGACATCCCGATCCCGAGATGAACATTATCATGATTTCAGATACTTCCATCAAAAGATACATATGACTAAATATGTCTTCTGATTAGAAGGTTTTGCATGGTCATTGATAAGGTAACTATTTTCGCCTCTGTGGTCTAGTGGTCCGGCGTCGGACTTGACTTCTTGAAGACCCGGGTTCGATCCCCGGAAATTACTCCTATCACATTTTGGGACTTAGTGTCTTCGGACTTCGGCTAGCCCTGGTTGTGCCTCTAATTACCCCTTTCGGGGATAATTACATGAAGATACTACTACTATGTTTAAAAATTATCGAAAAACTTTCCAATAAATAATAAATAAATATCACTGTACAAGTTACAATGATATAATTACAGTTAGGTATGCTTTGTGTTATGTGGTTGGCCATCGATTCTAACATTTTGAAGTACTTAAATAGGTACCAGAATACATTCAACAAACTCCTAGATCCGAAAATGCAGGCATGTGAATATTCATCACACAAATGCCTGGTCTGTCGGGAATCGAACCCAAGCCTCGCGGTTGGTCGGAGGAGATAGCCCCTCGATTAACGAAATGGTCAACCATCACATGACAGTAACGTACCAGTAAAATCTATGGTTACTATGGCAATGATTGGTTGGTTGATTTATTCTTCGCTGGCTTGGGGTTAGATTCAACTTGTTTAACTAGTACAGGGATATTTAAAGCTCTTAGGTAAAAAAGTTAATTAAGGTGCATTATGCAATCGATTGCTGCAAAACTTTTGTTAGCGATCATATTATGTTATTGATTGTGACGTAATACGAATAATAAATAACAAATATTGTGCAATTTTCGCTATTGCTCGAATATACGAATATTGAAAGTTATTATTAATTATTTTAATTTAAATTATATTAAAATAAACCGACTCTGTTATTTCAGATTACACGTGCAAGACTAACGGCAATATTACTAATAAAATTATTGTATATTACTTTCAATTTTGATTGGCAATCACAATTGAATATTAGAAATTGCAGAGCCGGCCGTTGCAATTTTTAGAAGGCAAGGGCCTTAAAGTTTTTAAAAGTAAGACATAAATAAATATAAACTTTTACACAATACAAAACAAAAATCTTGTTAAATATTATTGGATTTGACTAATCTAAAATCCCGGTTGTTCTTTTTGCGATCGAACCTAGGATCTAGGATGTAAATTTTCGAATAACCGTTAAGGACTCTAGTAAACCGTTTCTCCACGCTGCACCCTGCTTTAAGACAAAAAGAGCCTGAAGTGGGCATTATCGAAGAGCACCCTAGATTTGGAGATTAAAAGACCAATATTCCGGTAAAGACAAATAACGCTTTCTAGTTTAATACCTACAATATGCATGCTTCATTGCTTATCCGCTCTTTTGTCACATTTGAATTCCATTTCTTAACACATTTTTTTCTGGTCTATCTTCAAATACATCACCATCGATGGAAATGAAATAACTGGTAAGGTGCGATATACTGATCAAGGCAATTGAAGCCTGAAATACCTAGACGGCTATAATTAAAGCCTAGGATATGTTGTTCACCACACATAGGTAAAGCTACGAAAAAAATAGTTCTTTTTTCGTTTAAGAAAATATATTTCATACATTGGGGACTTTGTGTGTGTTGGGGCCCTTGCGATATGTTCTTGACTTAAGTCCGGCACTGGTGCAGAGTACAAAATGGCAAAAGATAAAATAGATTTTTGAATATGAAAAGAATTATGAATTTAATTCATGTGAATAACTGTTATGAAGCGCTTAATTTTTATACAACTTTTTATTATTTATTTGGTTCGATTTTTATTTTATTTCGATTTGATGTTTAACATACTAAACTTAGCACTAAGGCGTAGCAAATAGTAACTTAGCTCTATGTCGCTACTGTGGTCTAGCGGTCCAGGTTTTGGATTTGACTTCATGAGATCTCTGGTTCGATTCCCTTGTCGGGCAACAAAAAGAAAATGTTTTTTTGCAATTTTCTAATAAAAAAGTTGCTCAGTATTGGTTGTGTGCCGGTTGGCTATAGGCTTGCGGCTTGCCACCTATCACATTGTGGTACTGAGTGTCATCGGCTAGTCAT
>NJDD01002411.1:39622-54281 GCA_002245505.1 Calephelis nemesis
TATGCCTACCTTTTCAGGGATATGGGCGTGAATGACATAGCTCTCATCAGCTGCTCCAGCTGCTCCAGCGACCAACTTCTTCGCATCTTGTTTCCATTTAAAACTGGCTTTTAGTAACATATATTTTTACTTATTAATTCGCACTAGAAACATAGATTCATCAACTCCAACGATATTTTTTAGTGACATTGGAAGGCAAACAAGCAGATGGATTTCCTGATGGAAAGAAATTCACGCCGCACAGTGGGCTGAAAGTCAATCTTCATAGACATAGCAACTTGAATTCTTGAGGTTTGGTTCTTTTTATGGGTATGGGTATTGTTGGTAGTTAAAAGGAATAATCTCATTGAAGTCAATTTGGCATAAAAATGAGTCAGAATTTTTTTTTTCCAAAATAATTTTATGTAGCTAGTATGCAAAATTCGTTTATTTTTTGACCTGCAAGTAAAACCGTTATATCCTCTCAGGTGTCTGTAGCAATAATTATTTGTGATTTATTCGCATACTCAGAATAACAGTTACAGGTGCAGATTTTTTTTTTTAAAATTCGAAAATTTAAAAGTATCTATATTTAATCATTTGACTTATTTTAGTTCCAAAGGTACTACAGACAGTACATACAGACATCATTGCTACAGACACCTGAAAGGATATTACGGTTTTCCTTGCAAGTCAAAAAATAAACGAATTTTTCATACCAGCTTCATACAATTATTTTGGAAAAAAATATTACTGACTCATTTTTATGCCAAATTGACTTTAGTGAGATATTTCCTTATATTAAAGACCAACAATACCCATATCCATTAAAAAAACCTCAAGAATTCAAGGCTGTGATGTTCGGCCTCGAGTAAAAGTATGTTTACCGATACCTTACCCTCCAAACCGGAACACGTCATGACGTTATGGCGGCAGGAATAAGTAAGGCGGTGGTACCAATCCGGTTAAATCGCTGCGAAACTATACCACCTAGTCAGATGGCACGGTGTTAGTGACGGTAAGCCTATGCTCGCCTTTTAGCTGCCTGGCAGGAAGGCAGATGGTCTATTCTGCAAAGAAGCCCGGACCAACACAGGGATTTTTTTTATAAATTAAGTGCTAGATTTTAAAAGAAGTTGATGCTTTCAAAAACTTTTTGGACTGGGAAACGTTCCTGTTACCTATCGTTACTTCCAGTCTTATTAAGACTTTATATCACGCGTAATACTATACCTGCGATAAATAGGTAAAAGTAACTGGTAAACATGGTCGTACTCACAATTCTTTTTTCCTCCTTTTAGTTTATGTGAATGCTCTTACATTGATTCGAATTTTACCATTTTACAGCAATTTGCTCAAGGAAAAATTTATCTAAAGGAGCGCCATGATCTACCAGGATTTCTCAGGACTTTGAACGATGCTGCTTATATTGTAAGTTCGAATTATTTTACTGGAACATTAAACCCGTTTATGTCTGGTTTTAAAGCAAGTGTGCTTTCTCTTATCAAATATTATTTTAAGCTATCTATGATAAATACTCTGCATAATCCACAAAATTCTTGGCGTGAAGATATTTATATATAATAATTTTAACTGTTACTTTTCATTTCAAAAGAAGAGACGATTTGTACATCAAGGAAGTGTATTGGGACCTCAACTTTATTTAGTTTACATAAATATTACTCTAACGTATACCAATAAATCGTAAAACAGATAACTCTACAAATACATTTTTATGCTATTTGACGGTAAACAAGCAGACGATTTCCTAATGTTAAAAATAAACCAAAGGTGGTAATGGCGCGTAGCCAACCTGAGGCCGGGATGTTAGGCCTTGAGCAAAAGTAAGTTTATCGGCTAACTCACCTTCCGAACCGGAACACATCAGCTTGCCGACGTTATGGCAGCAGGAATAGGTAAGGCGGTGGCTCCAATCTTGGCGAGTCGCTGCGGAGCTCTACCGTCTAGTCAGATGCTCGCCTTTTACGAGCTGCTTGGCAGGAAAGCAGCTGGTCTAGTTTGCAAAGGAGCCCGGACCAACACGGGGGAAAACCACTTAATCTTCTCATTTTTCCTTGAAATCATGTAACATCAACTAGTGTTGGACAGTTCAGACTTGTCCCTGTGTTGGTCCGGGCTCGTTTCTAGAATAGACCATCTGCCTTCCTGTCAGGCAGCTCGTAAAAGGCGAGCATAGGCTCACCGTCACTAACACCGCGACACCTTACTAGGTGGTAGAGTTTCGCAACGACTAGCCCGGTTGTACCAATCCACCGCCTTACCTATTCCTGCCGCCATAACGTCAATGTTTGCTGTTGACGTGTTCCGGTTGGAGGATAAGGTAGCCGATAAACTGACTATTTGCTCGAGGCCTTACATCCCGGTCTCAGGTTGGCAACGCACCATTACCACCATTGGTGTCTCTAGGCGACGTGAATTTCTTACCGTCAGGAAATCAGTCTGCTTGTTTACCTTCCAATATTATAAAAAAAATACATATAAAAAAAATACACCCATTGTCCATGAGTTTTTATTTTCTTAATTTTACTTATTTCTCTAACAATACTTAGTTATAAATATAAATAAATAAATATTTAAATACTAACCCAACAGAAATCACCATTTAATGAGAAGAGAAAAATAAACATCAAGAATCAAGACATCGAACCTTATGAATCAGGCTCAACAAGTGATGATGTTTCCGACGAAGATGATGGATTTGACGATTTAAATTTAGACGAGAAAGTGAAAGACGTGTTACGAAAGAGATGGAATTCCAAATGCGATAAAAAAGCATCTAAACTATGCAAAAAGGCCTGCGTAGCTGCAAGCAGAAATGCATGTAGAGTGTATGATTGTAGGTCACGTATGAGAAAGAGGTTTAAAAAGGAATGTAAGATTGCTTGTAAGTCGAAATTTGTAGATAACAATTCTGATTAAATAAATGCCATTTTTGAAATACATTTTTAATGACTAGTCAAACTGGTAAACTTGATAACTTGACATTTTCTATCTTTCCCGTTTGTCTCTTCATATGACCAAACAATCATATTAACCAATGTAACAAAAAAGTATTCGCAAAATTAGTCGATCCTTCAAGCATGACCCAATGACCACGCGAATGGGTATTTACTTTTATATAGATAACGGATGAATAAGTATTTTACAAAACCAATTTTAATAAGTCAGTATGATTCGCGTTAGAAAAAAACTTTATGTTAACAACAAAATTAAAATTATTAGTTATTATTTATTTTAATTTTAAAAAAGTAAATTGTCTTTTTATTATTCGCTATTCCACTCTTGATTCTCGTTATATACCAATTTTCCTACTAACTGACCTAGAACAGAAATGACCTATGTCTTTTCAACACTACTATACATGCAACAGCCACACGACCTACCACGATACTCAGGTAAGTCTTTACGTATTTAATCAAGTTTATACTGAGCAAGCAGGCCCGTTTTTTTTTAAATATTCTAGAAAATTAAACCAGCAGTAAATCTGATTTTTCTTTCTGATCTTTATCTGAACTAATTTTCATACAAATCGCCTATTGTCTGTAATAAATAACAGTTTAAAAATCTAAACAGATGCTTTTATACCAAACCGAAATAAATAGTAGAAAACAAATTTCTTTAAGTTCAAATAAAAGAATATGAAACTAAAAATCGTTAAAAATCGTAGGATGCTTGTTAAGATTTTTTATTATAATTTCACTGTTTTCAATATTTGTAAATAAAGTTCTTTTTCCACACATTTCGATTGGTCACAATTTTTTCTTAATTCGCACTTATGAAAAATGATTTTCTACATTTATGTCAGCTACATGTAAAAGCGTTTTCTTAACTATTATTTAATGTTTGCTTTATATTCTTTAACGATGAAAAGTAAACAATAGTGGTGAAACAGCCTACCTTAGAACATCTTATTTTTAAAAATCACATAAATTTATAGAAATTATATAATTTGTTGAATAGCAACAAATTAAATAAATTTCCTTACATAAATTTTAAAGAAAGAAAAAAAAATAAAAAATTTCGCCCCAGACAGGATTTGAACCTGTAACCTTTCGTCTCAAGCCGACGAATGCTCTAACCAATTGAGCTACTGAGGATTCAAGTCCCGTTCAAGTCAAGTGGGGCGAAATTTTTTCTTTCTTTAAAATTTATATAAATTTATCCCACGCACAGGGCAAGTGCTAAAAAAAAAATAAAAAAAAAATACGATAAATTTCCTTACTATGAGAAACACGATAACATGTAAAATTCGAAGTGGCAACAATCTTACATCAGAAAAGTTTTGTTGCTCATTATATTGTTGTTGCTTTGTTATTTTAAAGCTATGATATCTCCTAAAATATTCATCGAGATAAAATGACGGCAACGGTAATTTCGTTTCTATTTAAATGTTTGTGACAATAACATATTTATTCGGTTAAGGATTAAATATCTGGATGGCCGCGCTTAGCTCGGTATTTTTTTAAATGACTCCTAGCTAGATCGACTTATCGCTCCCAAAACCCCCTATATACATACTAAATTTCATGAAAATCGTTGGAGCTGATTCCGAGATTCCAATTATATACATATACACAAGAATTGCAGAGCAGCCGAGGCCAGTATGGCAGCGTCTATAGTTTATAGTTATAGATCAAGTGTCACTTTTACCATGGTTTCGCCTAACTACACCGACTAACCGCGAGGCTCGGGTTCCCCGACGAGGGCAGGCATTTGTGTGATGAACATTTAGATGTCTGCATTTCCGGGTCTGGGTGTTTATTAAATTTATTCTAGTATCTATTTAAGTATCTCTATGTATTAGTATCGTTGACTAACACCCATAACACAAGCATATAATTTGCTTACTTTGGGGTTAGATTCAATTTATGTAAGTTGTCCAAGGATATTTATTATTTTTATAATTATTAGGGGTTTCATAAAACCACACAATCTTTTTTGTCATTAAAAACTGCTGGTAAAAATCAATATACTTCTGTCCAGTTTTCCAGAGGAAATAACAGCGTGCTTTTTATTCTTGCCGCAGTTTCAACCACAACTGCTAAAAGTTTTCCAATCCAAGCTGGTAAACATTACCTAAGAACTTCGATGGGAAATGAACGCCAGTCAGACCTACCACTATGGTTCTTCCGTAGAGGCACAAAACTTGAGGAAAACTTTTCAGCTTTTAATGATTCAATCGATCAGTTTGCTGAAAAAAAGGCAAGTAGATCTATTCTCCACGTGTTGGTCCGAGTTTTTTTTGCAGAACAGACAACCTACCTTCCTGCCAGGGAGTTCGTAAAAGACGAGTATAGGCTTACTGTCACTAGCATATCTATATTATCTGACTAGGTGGTAGAGTTCCACAGGGCCTCTCCCGAATTAGTACCACCGCCTTGCCAATTCCTGACGCCATAACGCAGCGCTTGGAAGCGCTTTGTTCTAGTTGGAAGTATAAGGTAGCCGGTAAACTTACTTAGCTCGAGGCCTAACATCCCGGTCTCAGGTTGGCAAGGCACCATTACCACCTTCGTGTCTCTAGGCATCGTAAATTTCTTACCATCAGGAAATCCGTCTGTTTGTTTCTTTTCCAATACCATAAAAATAAAATAAAAATGGATACTGTTCAGTAAAACTCAAGATAACTATTGGTATTTTATTTATACATAATACATTCGTAGAATACAAATTGTATATTTGTGATTTATACTTGTTAATGTTTATAATACAAAATATATAAATTATATAGAAAATCACATAAATTCTACAACTAAGGTACTATTCAACAAATATACTGACATAAATTATTTCTTTACGTTTTTGAAATAATTTTAACTTAAGTACTTTAACAACTTAGATAAAGGACGACTTAGATGTTTTAAGCATTCGATGTTTATTGTTGAAAGATAGAGATATATACTTACGATATCAAATTATATCGATATTAAATATAACTTCCCAGTTTCTAACATATCTTCATTTTTTTATATATACTAAGAAACTTATATTTAGATCGCACTTTCACGTGTTAAGTTTTTTTTAGTAAAAATTAAATACAACCATTTTCTCATGTCCTGAAATTTTCTTTTAAAGTAAAGAAAAAAGGAGCAAAGTAGAAAAAAGACGATTTTTTAAAATCTGTTTACAATAAGAGATATATAATACGTCGGTGATTTAAAAAAACATGCAAAAGAAGTTGAAAAATATATGCTAGGTAAACTTTTATAAACATAAGACTTTTGTGATTTAAAACATTGAAAGTCTTTTTATAATATTTGAAAAGACATTTAAAAATATAGTACTTATTAAATTTCATAAAGAAATTAATTTTATTGATTTTTTATTTCTGCCTTTAAAAATAAATATAAATTAAAAAGGCATGCAATTAAACAACTGTTTAACATAAGCTTAAATATTTTAAGCTTTACCGAGGTAACTAGATTTTATCGATATAAAAATGCTGTTGCAATCTCAATTGCAACTATAAGTCGTCTTAACATTGTGTCGAATCTGAATTCGTTTTTACAATTTTTGCTTACTAACTACAGTAATATCAAACCCGTTTCAAATCAAACTGATTTCAGTTAGGGAAAAATATCCAAATATACTGTACAAATAGATATTAAAAAAAATGAAAGAGAAGAATTAAAGGCAACTAAAAAGTGAAATCCTTAAAATCAAAGTTAATACTTTAAAAACAAGAGATTCGATAGCTATAGAAACAGCTAGCTAAGTATACTTACAATGTAATATGTGTGTACAATGTAACGTGTACTCCTAGATCGCAAGAGGCTAATTCCGAACAAAATACGTTTGTAAATGAATTCAAAGTTAAACTTAATGAAGAAAGGAAACCGAAGACTTAATAAATTTGCTAAAGAAAATCAATTTGCCCTAAAACGGGTTTGCCCATGACAGATTTAACAATATTTATCAACTTTGTACACGAATCTGGAAGACTTAAAATGATTTAAAGGGAAAATCATCAATAAATATTTTAATCTATTTGCTTGCGAAAGATTTAAATGTAAACTATTTTATAAATACTTTTCACGGACGGAGTTTTCAAATATTTTTATTATTTGTGACAAAGACATTAAATAACATTTTATAATTCACAACCACGTCAACAATGACTTATTAATACCAGGGGCACAAATTGTAATTTTCTACAAAAAATTGTTTTTAATATGTATTGGATAAAATAAATTTTATGTTAAAAGTAAATTTAAAGAAAATGTTCTAAATACCTAAAATAAATCGAATGTTAATATTAAAGTACAAAAAATGTGTCCTTGGCAGAAAAAAGTCAAACTTTACATCCAAAAGATAACAAATATTTTATAAGGCACATCAAATAGAATTTCATATTTTAACTCCACTAATTTCTGGCACATTTTATAAATCTCCTTATGTAGTAAAAATCTCCAAAACTTAAAATAGGTAAACTATACCTGATTTAATACTAGAAGTATTTTACAACATTCCACCACTTGGACTTCGAGAACTACTTTTAATTGAAGTAACGGAAATATTACCTGAACTGCCGCTTAAATTTGGTGGTGGCGATCGGGGTAGCGAATATGTTCTTTCTGTTAAATTCTCTTGGCTGAGGGATTTTTGAGTCGAAAATACTGGTATTTTGGAAGACACAAAGCCACCAGGCGGTTTTTTCTCTGACATTTTCACGGGAATGCTGCTAGGTTTGGCAGATATGACTGGTTTGTTACTCGGAATTGGTTCACTTGGTGCCCTTAGTTGCATCTGATCTAATTGCGATAACCTCCTGTTTTCTAAATCGGTACTTGTAACTATTGTCCCCTTCGGAGATTCATATGTGGCTGTTCTAAATTTAATATGACTGTTTCTGGGTAAATCAAAATCGGAATGTCGTTTCTTTGGTTCGGTTGTGCTTTGACTAATGGTCGTTCGTTTTTTCGCTTCGTGTAATTGTTTACCGGAATGAAAACGTTCGTTGGTGATGAAATCGTTCAGCATTTCAATGTCCAGCTCATACGTAAGTATGGGCTCTTCAACAGTTTTCATCGGTGGAACTCTTTGTCGACTTAAAATTTTCTCGTTTTCTGTATTTGACTGTTTTGCTTCCGTGCGAGGTGTTACAACTTGGATCTCCGTTATGTGGTCTTTTTGTTCTTCTGTTTGTACGCTTTCCATTTGGTGAGATTTTGGTATATTTGAAATAATAGAGGGGTTGATAGAGTATCTTGTTTTCGTTACTTCAACACCATCTTCATTTGATTGTTGTGCATCTTTTAAATCGTGCACAATTCGTATCCCCATTTTCGAGAGCTCTTCCGGTGATTTTTGTGACATAAAACTGGGATCGTTTTGTAATTTCATCATTAAAGCCTTCGCTTGTTCTTCGCTCAGGTCGGTAGTATTTAGTATTATTGTTTCAGTTTTTGTGTACGATGGTTCTGAAGACGTAAAATGCATGTTTGGATTCTGTTTCTTAATTTCATCTAATACTCTTTTATCAATATCTTTCACATTACCTTCCTCCAGTTCTAACTCGTTTATATCAGCAGAACCCTTCATCATGCCAAAAGTTACTTGTTCTACTTGTAGAGGCGCTTCTGTGGTAGTTGTAATATAACTCGAAGAAATTTTTTCAACGTTTTGCCTTATAACTTTGTTACCAAATTCATCTTCCGTAACGTTTACAGTAACAGTTTTTTGTACTGGTTCCTGTTTCATAGTCAGAGAAACATTAGCTGGTTCCATATAAAGTGTTCTTATTTCTTTTACATCACGACTTTTAGTACCTTCGACTACATCAGGTATGAGTCTTAAGCTTGTTTCACCTATTTCTATCGATTTCGTGTAAGATTTTTCTTTGATTTCAGGTATGAATTGCTTCTCATTGGTAGTTATAGTTACAATGTTATTTGTTTGTTGTTCGTGTTTAATTTTAGGTTCCGTTGAGTCAGATACATGTTTCTTATCAGATCTTAAGCTATTATTGTTCGATCCCACTCTAATATTACTAACAAACTCATCATATTCTTTTTCTTTAGGCTCAGATGCTTTCAAATCAAAGTTGACAATATCTGGTTGATGCATTGCGGTTTTAAACGAATCTGTCATTGCATTTGATATTTCTTTACTTGTAGAAGCTTCATGTTTTTGTGTGTTTTGATCTAAATGAACATTGAAAATAGGATTTTTCGCAAGTAATTTTTTCATCATGTCTGACTTAGGTCTCTCTAAACTGTTAACATAAGTGTTTCGTGATACCTTTAAGTCATCAGGAATATTAGTGTCATAGGTCATCGATAATTTTTCATCATATTTTACAGGCGAGGCTTTTCTCTCAGGGCTAGGTTGAGTTTCTTGAGTACTATCAAGTGAACTCATGTTGCTTCCGTCGGATGTTGACTTCGCAAACTCAGATACAAGTTTTAAATGTACCTTCATGTTTTCGTCTATTATACGTCTAGCTAAATGGTCTGAAGTCTCATGAGGATCATCATCTCGAGACAAGTTGGTAATAGTCTCAGTTTTAGTTACAATTTCTTGTGAGCCATGTCTATCATTATCGGATTCTATGGAATTATTAGAGCCTTTAACAATCGCATCTTCTAAATTACCAAATTCAGAGCCTTTTTTCAAACGATTTCTTTGGAATGTATTTAATCCCTCAATAGCCGATGTTTTTGCGATATTTAAACTCAACCTAGGTTCCTTCTGTTTAATGACAATGCCTGTTTCTGCATCGATCATATCAGGTAATACATCTTCTGTACCAGAATCAAAGAATGTTGATTCAACCACCGACATTGCTTTTCTTTTCTTTGGGGACAGCGCACTCTCTTGTATCTCATCATCAGCTGAAATATCTAAGCTTTGCGCTCTTTCTAAGGTACCTGTTGCTGGTTTACTCATTTTGGCTCTCATTTCAAATCTTGACAGATCACCTAAAGAAGTTGCTTTACGTTCGTTTTCATCCAATATTGATGTATTTTCCGAGCCAGAGTGAACTGTATCATTAAGAGGTGAACTGTGTATAGTTATGTCGCTATTATTTAGTTCAATTGTAGTAGAACCTTTTTCACTTCTGTCGCTGTTGTTAAGTGATACAACAGAATGCACGTCTTGATTAGATGACAAATTAGATTTTGTGTCTTCAAAGAAATTATTTAAAGAATCACTTTCTTTTCTAAATGGTTTTGAAACAATATCGTCAATGTCATCTTGGGTAAAGTTTATAGATTCTTCAAGTCGAGGCTTAGTTTTATTTATCTTAGGAGTTGATGTATACGAAGTACCTTTAGTTGTAGATTGAAAAGAAGAATCATGTAAAAGACTAGAGTGTTGTTTTTCGTTGCTCAAGAAGTCTTTTAAGTTATTAATTTGTTCTAAAATACTGTCGTCGCTTTTATTTTTTTCTACCTCAGGAGGAGAAGGTGCTTTACCTTTTGATTTTTTTGTTGGCTTAGGAGCTTCTTCTTTTTTGAGTTCTATTTTATCTTTTTCCTGAATAAGATCTGAAGAACTTTTTCTATTGCTCCTTGCTGCTTTAGCAGCGTCAAACATATGCTGCGGTAATTCCTGAGGTATACCATTTTCGTCTCTCTTAATTCCACTAGAATTTAAATCTGTTCTTATAAATGATGACGAAATGGTTGTTTCTGATGTTCTAGATGTATCTTGAGTGACACTACTGTCAGAATCATTAACCTTAACGCGAGCATTTGGAATTGGAGGTGCCATTTTTTCTCTCCGTTTAGCAACTACTGGTTTCTTTTGTTCAGTTTCATTTTCATGTTTAATGTGAGTTGTTGGTGCTGGGCGTTGTGGTTCTGGTTTATCAGGTTCATCAAATGCTCTTTTCTCTAGAACTACTGCTCCGTTTTCAACGCTTTTTTGTTTTAGAACGCCATCATCTGGTACATTTGGTGGAAGAACTCGTATTCCAAATTTCATACCTCGTTTCGGATCATATTCTCTTTTTTGTACTTCTGTATGTTCTATATGCGTAATACCATTTTCAGGTTGGATAATTTGTATTTCACTGCCTACAGAGTGTCTCTCTTTCATTTTGTCTGGTTTATTGGCAATTCCCGATATGTCAGAATGTCTAGATTTATTCATGAGCTTTAGGTTCTTTTCGTTTTCTCTTTCTAAAGTTGAAGTGTGTCCGTCTTTTTTCTCTTTCTTGTTTCTCTCTAAGGTTGTCGTAGTGATAATTTTTTCTGCTATAATTTTCTTGATACCCCCTTTACCATGTTTCGTTTCGAGTGTGGAATTATTTGAATGCGATGTGTTGGGTGACTTCGGAGGATTCAAAAGCTTTCCTTCTTTCTCCAGCTGAAAAAAGAAAAAAAAGATTAAATATTTTTCCTTTTTCTTATTATAGTTTTGGACCAAAAAGAGCGACTTGTCCTCCTAGACATGGGAACGGTTTTAGCGACAAAATCAATATTCGCCTCTTACAAACTGCATGCTAGGGAAGTAGTTAGAGCTTGAGTTCTAACTGTACCTATATATACCTAGTAATAATCATAAAATTAAAATGTTCAGTAACCTTCGACAAAAGCTATTTGTAATGTAAGTTACATCTCGATCACGTCAGCTTTAAAACAAATAAATCGGAGTTGAAATCTTTTGACCCGTTTAGGAGTTATGATGTGACGGACAGTCACGCAACACGCACACACGCATGTGTGTCACATACACGTCAAACTTACAAAACTTCTATTTTTCAATCGAGGGTTAAAATCTTTATAAAATGAAGTGGGTATATGCCCAAATAGTAAAAGACAGCACATACTGATATAACCGGACAACCGTGGCCAATTACATATTATATAGATCACGTTGTGGGTCGCTTTGCTGCGGCCGGTATGTTAGGCATATTTTGCTAGTCTATCGGCTACCCTTTCCCTTTGGACCTGAACATGACACTGACATTATGGCGCTATTTAAGAAGGTGGAGAACTACTCGCCGGCCAAGTTACTGAAATGACCTATTTAAACTATGCTCACCTCTTACAAGCTACCTGGGAGGGAGGCAGAAGTTCAATCTAAAATTTACCTAAGGTAATTGAAGCTATTATTTATTTCATTCCATTTAATTAATTTCATTTAAAGTATCTTCACGCCCATATCCCCGAAGAGTTAGGCAGAGGCACATCCATAGCACCCATGATGTGATATGATGTGTCCAACAATGTGATAGGTGGCAAGCTTATCGTCAAAAAGCTAATCCAAGGCCAATATTTTTTTTTATTTTATTGACCCGAGAATCGAGCCTAGGACATCAAAAAGTGAAGTCAGATCGCTACCGCTAGACCACAAAGCCGATAAAACCACTACAATTGTTTCAAACAACATTCGACTTTCTTAACAATAGAGAAAATTCCATGGCGTAGGCGACATGATTGTATACCTAACACGGACTAACAGACATAACGATACAATATAAAATGCTAGACATACAATGCATTGTTGATTAACATAATACCTTACTATGATTAATTTTAAACTCAAAATAACATGACAAGCTTCCATACTTATGACATTTTCATAATACCACTTTATTAATCCATCTATGGATACCAACACCTTGATGTATGTTGGTAATGTTTACTCTTCGGGGATATGGGCGTAAAGATGCTTTTTTTACTTATGTTTATTTTTATCAAAACTTGAAAACTACTTATTACACGTATAGTTTTAAAAATAGTAATTATTAGATGTTTAATATTATGTTTCATAATTTTTTTGTAAAAGTGTTTTGTTAAAGTTAACAAAATACCTTACCATGATTAAAATTAAACTCAAAATAATATGACAAACTCATACACTTATAACATTTTATTAAACCATCTACTATGGATAACAACACCTTGTATGAAGGTTAAATGCATATTGGTAATGTTGACACAAAGATGTGAATTATTTCTTTGAGTCATAATTACAAATTTTGTTTAACTATTAATTAAACAACAGATAAAAAACGCATTGCACTCCGGGAGTGGCGGCAGAAGTGAAAATTTGAATATTAAGGTTGTGCATATTTGATATTTTGGAATGGTTAAAGAATAATTTTGCACCAATTGCTTTATCAGTATAAAAGTACTATAATTTATATGGTAGAATACAATATTTATTTATTGCACTATCGTACAAAAACATGACAACACGAAAATTCGCGCAAGCACCCTGCTCCGATTTGCGAATTTTCGTCTTACGAAATTTCAGGTCACGTGTCCTGACGCGAGTTTAGAAGTTTTTACTCATTCCAAAAAAGTGCGCAACACCGCTAAAGAAGTTTCCATTTCAAAAGTGTGAATTTAAGAAGAGGTATATTAAGAAGAGGTACAACCGGGGCAGTGGACACTCACGTCTAGCCGAAGACACTAAGTTCCATAATGTGATAGGTGGCAAACCTAGCGCCAACCGGGCACAATCCCGAGCAACGTTGTTTCATTTGAATATAAATAAAATACATCGGCAAACATCTAGTAGATTAACGTCGTATGTATACGAAATAATATTTTTTTTATTACTTCCAAACAAGGCTTGCACCGATTATGATAAAATTAGACAAGTCTAGAAGATTAATGTTGGCTGAACGTACGTATTTCCCAACGCTTAAGGGGTAATAAGAAAAAAAAAACTATTTATTACCTTTCACTATTTCAAAAGATGTTTATTTTTTTATCGCCTCTGTGGTCTAGCGGTCCGGCATCGGACTTGACTTCTAGAGGTCCCGGATAAGATCCCCGGGTTGTGCAAGAAAAAATTTTAGAAAATGTAGATTTTCAATTTTCTAATAAAGTTGACGCTGTTCGGGTTTGTATATATGCCCGGTTGGCGATAGGCTTAGCACCTATCACATTGTGGGACTTAGTGTCTTCGGCTAGTCGTGGGTAACCTGGTTGTGCCTCTGCCAACGTCTTCTGGGATATGGGCGTGGAGATACTTTTTTTCAACTTATGTATTTTTTTATCAAAACTCAAAAACTACTTATTACACGAATAGTTTTAAAAATATTAATTATTAGATGTTTAAGACAATTTTTTATCATTTTTTTTATAAAAGTGATACCTATGTATTTGAAAAAACTAAAAACACATAAGACAACACTAAAAATACAAATTGACAAAAACGAAAGGTACGTAACACAGCCTGATTTTTAGAAAATTTGACTTCACCAAGAAAATCAATTTCATTCTTGAATTTTTTTTAGAAAATAAATAGGCCGGTATTTCTAAATTTATAACATTAAACTATAAAAGTTCTGTATTTTCTAAAAATAAAAATACTGATTCTATAATTTGACTTCACCAAGAAAATCAATTTCATTTTTGATTTTTTTTTAGAAAATAAATAGGCCGGTATTACTAAATATTTATAACCTTAAACATAAAAATTCTTTATATTCTAAAAATTAAAAAAAAAGTTTACAGCAACTGTAGGTATGAGTAATAACAGAATGCCGAATGCCGATGGTCATGGCTATGGATTGTCTATTGTTTATGGGTCTGATGGTATTTCGTTACCATCGTGACATGATTTTAATATTGTATGAGACAACGTGGGAGGAAATTGATAGAAGAAGGCGTTACGTGTTAGAAGGCGTTAGGCGTTCTTTGTAACGAGACTAGTCTCGTTACAAAGAACACATATCAGCTGTCAAAAACATTCG
>NJDD01002411.1:57237-68974 GCA_002245505.1 Calephelis nemesis
CCCAAACCCGTGAAATCCCGTGCCCATAGCTTGACTCGGCGCACGCGAGAACGCTGAAAATATTCAAAAATATATAAGGCATTTCCAAATTAGTGCTTGAAATTGAGGCTGGAAAGTAAAAAAATTCAGACTTAAAATAAAAAAACAAAAAAGTCGATAGCCCTGCGCGATAAACGGCGGACAGCTGGGAGCTCTGTCATTTTAGCGACAGTAAAAAGGTTTTTATTTTTTTTTAGTTTTATGATTTTTTTATATTTTTAAGGTTTTTAGGTTCTGAGTCTCTAGCTGAAATATCGATAACTGATTCGAGAAAATCTTGTATAAATAAAATTGAAATATCCATATAGGATGAGTTGGTACTTGGTAACAGCCTAGAGCAGCCATTTCTAAAGTAATACGTAAAGTAAGTAGAAAGTTCTAAAGTAAGTAGAAAAGTCCTCTAAAAAAGTCCGCAATGAAAAAAGTTCCAAGTAAATAAGATTCGTAGAAAGTAGTCGGGATTAAGAGTTGTGTACTCTATATATATCTCTAACCGATCTCTGTCTCTCTACTCTATAACCGATTTTTGAATAAACATAAACTAGTACTCCGAGTATTCTAAGTTGATATTAGTCTTTAAAAAAGGAGGTTTATGTTCGACTCCTATATTTTTTAAAAGTACTCGTATCTTCACGCCCATGGCCCGAAGAGGTTGGCAAAGGCACGGCCAGGCCATCCACGATTAGCCCAGTCTATTTTGGGGTCCCAGATTCGACTCCCGCGTCGGTTATAAAAAAATTTGTTAATTTTAAATTTTCTAATAAAAATAATATTACCTGGGATGGGATATATGCCCCGTATACTTTTTTGTATGTTAATAAACCGATTTTAAAATTACATTTGTATTTGAAAGAGCGCACTGCCGTGGTGGTCCCATTGCCACACGAATCTGATGATGGAATCTCAAGGAAATCGAGAAAAATACTAATTTTTTGTACCTAGACGACTTCCGTATTGAAATTAAAGTCGGTTTCTTGAAGTTTTACTACACTAAAATTGGTACCTACGATATAATACGTACTATAAAATCGTTTCTTAGTCTCGAAGTACTTTTAGTCTGTTTATTAATTTGAATTTGGACGTTACAGTTTTAATCGTCTCGTCCAGTGTTGGACTTAACTTCATAATGTCCATGACGGTACCCGGGTAGGGCAACAAAAAAATGTGTTTTTTAATTTTCTTTTGAAAACAAGGTGCCCCTGCATTGGATATTTGTCTAGTAGGCGACAGGCTTACCACTATCACAATTCTGGACTAAGTGTTTTCGGCTAGTCGTGGATTATCATGTTGTACCTCTACCTATCCCTTTGGAATAAAACGAGCGTAAAAGTTTTTGTCCACAAATTTAATTTAAAATTTGCAAGAATTTAAGTTAAACGAAAACAGTGTAGGTCTAGTGCAGAAAATTTTGTCAAGTCCAAACACAGAATTGGCAAAAAAATTTTGTCAACTAGCTAACGACATTGGTTAGCTAGTTGACAAAATGTAGGTATATTATAATTATTATTAAGTATTTTATTTTTATATTTTTTTGTAATATGAGGGACAAAAGTGTGATCGGGAACGATGGGGTTGACATGTCTTTGAACAAAACCCCTCTAAAACATACAAAAAAAATTGAGTTGTTTTAAATTTTAACATAAATTAAACTGAATATGTGTGTTCTAGGTTGTCAAGTTTAAACTTATCTACCATAGATCACCAGATTCCAAAAGCACAGATGAGAAAAAATGAAGAAACAAATTTCTCGCCAACCAAGATATTTACTGTGGCATTCTCTATTCAAGCTTCAGGTTGGCAGTTTACCATTACTATCTTTGGTGTCTATTGCCGTCGATTATTCACTACCATAAGGAAATCCGTCTGCTTATTTTCTCTTCCTATAAAAATACGCTCAATGTACATACACATTTCTTTCATTATTGTTTATACGAAGCATTAATTATGTAAATATTAAGTATGTATATGAGGATATACAGATAGTATAACTTCGCGTCTCATATCATATGCAAGTATGTAGAAACAAAAGGGAACAAAAACTTAACATTGCAAATGACTTACAAGGAAGCCAGTTCGATAGGTTTAAATTTAGGTTGTTGCTAGTGAAGTTCGATGCTTGTCGATCTTTGACTTTTTATCGATATTGTATTGCACAAACGATGTTGTGTAACTGTCACAAAATGAACGATTATATTTAAATATGGTATATAATTTTTAATTATTTTCTTAATTTAATATGTTCGAAAATAATGATACTAATGAGAAAAGTTGATATGTCAGAGTTTTTATTATACAATTTTAAAAATGTTAAGATACAAATTTGCAAGTTTTTCCTATCAATGTAATTCATCATTTTGCGAAAAATATAAAGACATTTTTATTATTTTCTTGGTGTCATGATTCTGGGAAGTATTTATAATCTCATACTCAATTATAACAAAGTTATAGCAAGCAGCGTTGTTCTTAGATGGCCAGTTTTAATTTAATATTATTATATCGATCTTACATCCTTACATCTCTAGTGGAATTATGATTTCATACAGATACCTAAAGCAAAGGCACCATGACATCATTCTTTAATACCTTTAACCCGGATAAGTGATTCTGTGTGAACAATTTTAATCTTAGGCAAACAATTGCGTAGTTTGAACCTCGTAAACGAGTTTGTTAGAGCGACTTCTTAATGGGTAAGATTTTATCTTTGAAAATTCTTCAATATTTTAGATTTGATTTGAAACAAACTAAACGAAAGTTAAATTACAACTGAATGTTATAAATTAAAGTTGTTATAGATAGGTAAATTCCAATGTAAATTCCATTCCAATCAAGAAGAATGTGAAACCAAATGTCATAGCCACAAAAGTTGCCTCACCTATTTTGGCGTCATATCATCAAACTGTTTACCAATTTCTGTTTTGGTTTAGAGGTTAGGATAGCCGGCAAATTATTTTGTCTAGTAAAGGCTTGATTGGGTAGAGGTTGGCAAGTCGTTGTTTAGTAAATAGGTATTAATGACGAACTGTATTCTAATTATGAGTGAATCATTTTTCTTATTTATTTAATTCTTTATTGTACACAATTTATGACATAAAACATGGCTAGTGATAAACAGAAATGCACAAAATAAAAATATCTATTATAAAAATAGTTACAAATACATTGGCAAAGTAAATACGTACTTCAATTTTCCTCTGACGAACTCTTCGAAATTAAAGTGTTCTTTTGTCACTGATATAGGTACTAGCATTACAAAATGAAAAACGAAATAAATGCTGGACTTTATTCTTAATAAAAACGTGAGTACAACTAGGTCAGTAAGATGAATCAATAAAAAAATACTCCTCCGTTAACAGTTACCGTGACCTTGTCGATTTTTTACCTATTGTCATGGTCGTAGTGTCTTGTGTCATTCGGTAATTTACTGAGTTTATCGATATATATTTTTTTATTAACAATACATTTTAAAACATTTTTGATTATCTTAATTTTTTTATCGATAAAGGTTTTCTGTTAAGTACGTACGTGCTTTTTGGTAACATTAAAAAACTAAACAACTTCTTCGTAATAAAAAATAGGTAGGTACGCATCATCTATCGATGCTTAAAATGTGACTAGTAAGTTCTAGAAAAAGAAATTAAACTTAAAATATTAACTGTCAGTGCTAAAAACATACGGAATTGTATTAGTAGAATTATAACAAGCGGGTATTGAAAGTATTTTAGTTGGTATTGGTACGTAGATTTGACAAAATACGTTCTGACAAATTTCTTGCAGTTTTAAATTCCATGCGTCGCTGCCCAATCACACTTAGCGGTTTCGCTGCTTTGTCATTAACGCACCAATCATGTACCTACATAAGTTGGTTTCTCTTTTCGCTGTCTTTTATTTGTCAAATTCAACAAAACTTGCAATTCACTCAATTTAAAGAGACGATATAGTTTCAGCGTCGTGATATTAGATTCATTAGATTCATGATCATAACTTACCTACATGACATCGAACTCAAATAAATAACTCACAACTCAAATATAATATGCACTGTTACTTGCATAATATAAAACCGAAGACAGTTAAATTGAGTTTGGGCGCCATCGAAAGAAAATATACGGGTTTTTTTTTAAATAATGATTGAATTTTGTGTTTATGAGTGAAATTATTCCACTTTGGTGGCATTTTACACAGTGAAAGTGCACAAATGTAGTAATTGTGGAGGAATTTTCCCCCGTGTTGGTCCGGGCTTCTTTGCAGAATAGACCATCTGCCTTCCTGCCAAGCAGCTCGTAGGTAAAGGCGAAAGGCTTACCGTCACTAACACCGTGACATCTGACTAGGTGGTAGAGTCTCGCACCGAATTGCTGGATTGGTAACACCACGCTACCTATTCCTGCCGCCATAATGTCAGCGCTTGCCGTTGACGTGTTCCGGTTCGGAGAATAAGGTAGCCGGTAAACTTACTTTTGCTCGAGGCCTAACATCCCGGCCTCAGGTTGGCAACGCGCCATTACCAATTTTGGTTTCTCTAGGCGGCGTGAATTTCTTACCATCAGGAAATCTGTCTGCTTGTTTGCCTTTCAATATCATAACAAAAAGAATTAGTGTACTTATAGTGTATTTCCTCGTTCCTGCCAAATCTTATTAAATAAACTTGAGAAGTGAGGACACCACTTTACTCAAGACCTTGACATGACTTTCTTTGGCGACTAATACTAATTTTGAATTATTTAAACTCGATTTTGTGAAATCGGGTAACTTGATTCAAATTTCAACTTGACTAATGGCAAATGCTAACGCTAATGCAAAAAGCTAAAGAAAAAAAGGTCTTAAATATTGGCTGGATGTCAGGTAGTTCCATACGGGCTTTACCATTACGAAATTGGTCTATACTTAAAAACTTAAAACTGCCTTTTTTTTGTATTACCGTATTTTTCAATAATGACATACACACCTTTCTGTCAACTTTGTACATTTTAAAGAATATAAATCACAATAAATAGTTAACAAATATACACAAATAATTAGTTAAAAAATAACAAATTCTTAGCTGGTCCGGCGAGTGGTACTACCAATAAGCATCTTTTCTTTGAAATTGACAGGAAGAAGTTATAGAAAAATAAGGATTTTCTTTCCAATTTACTTAAAATTTGCCAGTCTTTTTCCGTTTTAGAAATATAAGAACCTTTATTTGGCGTTAACAAATATTAAAAAATTGAAAAGTGGTTTTAGCTTTTAGTTTAAGTTGCTAACAACTTACCTATTCTGAGATATTTATATTATACTTATCTACATAAAGACTATTTGTAGATACTTGAGCAACCAACACCGGTTTCGTACTAACTGGTTTTTGATGTGTTTCTGATTCTCAATTTAGTACAGCATAGGGGTGGTCACCAGCTTTATTAAACAAGTCTTGTTGGGTTAGGCAGGATCGAGAAATAATGTACGCAAGTTTTTCACCTTTATTGAATTCTGTGCAAATATTAAGTAAAAATAGTAAATTCGGTTGGCATGTAAAGTAAAGCGGTGGTACAGGCGAGCTTTGCGAGCTAGCGAACGAGACCAGCACACTGCGACCTAGATAATAATATGATAGATTGCACTCATAGAATGATTCAGTAAACACTAGTGGCCGATGGGGTAATCACGTGCCGACACCAAAAATCTCCAGTATTAATGCTACCTTCATGTAAGTGGTTATCTAAGTTTAGAAAGTAATTCAGCAAACTTACTAACACAAGAAGCTTAAAATGGCAAATGAGATCTAATCTGGATTATAGCAAAAATTTGTTGAAATCTGTTCCGTCCCTTACGCTGAGAAACACGAAATTCAATACCATTTTTGAAGTGAAAACTTCTTTAGCGGCGTTGCGCACTTTTTTGGAATGGGTAAAAACTTCTAAACTCGCGTCAGGAAACGTGACCTGATCGAAAATTCGTAAGAAGGATAGAGAGTAAACAGCCGGCGTGGCGTAGAAAAGTAAGTATTCCCCTCTCTTTCTACGGCGCGGCAAAAAGAAAGCCTGCGCCTGCTTTTTCGTTCAGACGGCGCAGGGCGCTTGCGCGAATGTTCGTGTTGTAATTTCTATGTACGATAGCGCAATAAATTAATATTGTATACTACCACATAAATTATAGTACTTTCATAATGATAAAGCAATTCGTGCAAAATTATTCCCTAAACATTCCAAAATATCAAAAATGCACAACGTTAATTTTAGTTTTCACTTCTGCGGGCACTCCCGGAGTGCAACATGTCTTTTTTTTATAATTGCTACTTATTTCTCGCTTTGTTTGCAAGTACTTTGTATTCGCAAGACTCAAGCTTCAGCTATATTCCAGCAGTAATCTGGACTCTCAGATCAATTAGTTACGTGTACCGCTGGAATGCAGATCGGAATGTGCTGTTATTGCGCCTACCTCGTATCGCGTCAACCTGTTTTTACTTGATCACTGCTGGTACACTCAGCTCAATATAAATATATTATCTTTTCAAATAGTATTACTTCTTTAATTAGTAAATTAATTAGTAAATAGTATTAAAACAGTGCCAATTTTTTGATAACTGATTACAGAGAATTAAACTAATTAGATTCTAATGATTTTTTTTCCAGAGGACAGGTCACGATTCTGAAGTATCCCAAAATTTTATCTAAATCCGAAAATTTTTTTTGAGTTATATGTTATAAGGCATACATTTTCATTTACTTAAACGAAGCGATAATGAAATTGAGTTACGTTGTTTTGAGATGGATTTTTTTATTTTGAGTTAAATGTGTTTTCTTATCAAACTAAAATTGCCATTTTACACTTTGTTTTTTAATAAAACTTTTTGTTTACAGAAGTCAAGTTGTGTTTCTCTAGAAACACTGTTTTAAAAAGTCAGTTGGTTTTCTTACCAGTTAAGATAGTGAAAGAAGTGGAGACTGGAGAGCGTCTTAACTTGAGTACTCGGAACGTAGTGCTTAACATGCCAGGCTCATAATTGGTAATGGTGGTAGTTCTTCTGCATGCAAAAAGTTATTCTTTCAAAATATCGCTATCTTCTTTTAGCGCGAGTGATAGAAATAGATAAAACATGTAACGTGCTTTTACTTGTATGAAAGATTGTATGCGACATCTCTACAAAAGTTAAATTCTGATGTATGAGTATTATGATTGAAAGCCTTACAAGTGACGATACTTGACCAATTTGACATGTTTTAAAAGTTCTATCTCTTTTGTAATTATTTTATTGTAAAAAGATAGGATACAACTAAAATACAACAAAGTTCAGAGAAAATGAGAAGTTTTTGTTTGAATGATTAATTCGCTATATTCGATATTTTCCATCGTCGACGTTTGGCAAAACTTGCAAGTATTCCTATATTTAAATGAAAAAACAATTGTACTGTTTTCTGTTTACTGCCGGTTTCGCTTATAACATCAGCAGTAGGCTATTTATATAACAATAATCCATAAGCGATACATTAAATGACACAAGTGTTTCTTAATTTAGACATAAAAAATATGACTAGGTAATTCGTCGCTACTCTCGCGGTTTTTACAACTTCACCGGACTTTGACGGCGCCTTTGCCTCGACGATAATATAGGTATATGTAAATGTATTATTCGGCTGACTGTACATCAAGAGGAAATTATGCACGGCTAGTTGTGTAAGTCATTAGGGAGAGATACATTCTCGGATGTTTTTCTAATGGCGCAAGTGAAACGTATAGTTAGTAAATATGAAGGAATACTGGCGGTATTCCTGTGTATAAACCGCTGTTTTTTGTATCATGTGGGTTCCCCGTGTTGGTCCCGGCTCATTTGAATAGACCATCTGCCTTTCTGCCAGGCAGCTCGTAATAGTCGAGCATAGGCTTATCGTCACTAGCACCGTGACATCTGACAAAGTGGTACTAACCTTCTTACCTATTTGCTTGAGGCCTAATATTTCGGCCTCAGGTTGGCAGCGCACCATTACCAACTTTGGTGTCTCTAGGCAGCGTTAATTTCTTACTATCAGGAAATACATCTGCTTGTTCGCCTTCCAATATCATAAAATAAAACTGCTGATAAGAGATCACTGCCGGTCATAGACATCGGCAACACCAGAAGTATCGCCAGTGACTTGCCAACTTTAAACACTTTTTTAACTGACTCAAAAAGAAAAGGGTGTCATTTTAATGTACCATTTTTTTGTGTGTTTGTTGAGCGATAACTCGACCAATAGCTAACAGATTTTGATTATCCTTTTTATTTAGAAAAAGGTCATGATTTTGAAGAGCTTCCAAATTAATTTTATCATACCCGTAGAAGTGATTTTTAAGTTTTGAACTGTTAGTGGAATGTTAGTTAAATTTATGTGGTATCATCAATCATTACCTACCTGTCTTTCCAAAAAAAATATGAATATGACATAGTAATAAAAAAATTGTAGTTTTACTATGCTTAAATTTTGTATTATATTAAAAGTACTAATCTGATGCCTATCCGTTTGGAAATACCACTGCAATTGAAAGTTGTTATGTGTTAATCAAATACCTAACCTACCTCAAGAATGGGACTACCAAATGCATGAATTGAGTAAAATTATCCGCCTTTACTTGCAGGATAATACATTGAAATTAGCTGTTTAAATATGAAACTTGAAAATATAGTATAAAATATGAAATATATAAAAAATATAACAGTAATCTTAATAAAGGAAATCACAATCAGCTTTTGTTTAAATAGAGCGCAGAAAAACTACAAGAAACTGATTCCAATGTCATTACCAGCTCGCGATTTAATAATTCTTTATCCTAAAAGTAGGTCAAAATCATGATCTACCTTTCTAAAAAAGAACCACGAAAATCAGTTCATTCTCGACTGAAAGATCGCTTTAGAAACATACCTACAAAAAACATACACTCGAATTGATAACCTCCTTTTTAGAGTCGGTTAAAATGGAGAAGTAACAATTTAAGCTTGTTCTTTAAACAAGTTTACGGTAATATAACCTGTAAACATAAGTATATTAAATTTGTATGTAATTTTGTTCCTGAAATCATTGCAAAGATTTTTATATTTTTTTTTTGTATTTACACACTAACTAGCAGCCCGTCCCAGCTTCGCACGTCTGTACAAACGCCTAACAAACACAGAAAACTTTATTTTGAATCACTATTAAAAAAACCGCATCAAAATCAGTTGCATAGTTTCAAAGATCTTAGCAAACTTAGCGATAGATATCGTAAGCCGTAAAGCGACTCTATTTTATACTACCAATGTAGTGAAATTTATCAAAGTAAGTTTCATCTCCAAAATACTCCCTTTTCAGCTAAAAAAAATACCTTAACTTTTGTTTCTTATGAGTAAAAAAGTATCAAATACGGTACAATGAAGGTGGCGCTGCCTTAGAAATAATAAGATTAAATTACGAGCCCACCCACAAACTCTTGCCCAGTTCGATGAATAAAAAAAATTGTGTGTGTACTAATGTACACGCGTTAGAAGTTATACTTCTTCGACGTAATAAGATAAAAATCTTTTTAAAAATTTTATCTTTTGCCTTATTTTACATTTGTAGACAAAATGACACTAAATATTGTGAATACAGTTGTCAGTTCTCACGCAAACATACGTAGATGTCCTTACTTTTACTTTGTTGGTACCTTTTTTTGAAAAACTAAAATTATTATCTATAGCTATAGCTTACTTCATTATGTCGGTTTTTCGTGACGTTGTGCGCGCGCATCGTGAAAATTTACCCTCATAATTTTTTCCTAACGCGCCAAAAAAAGTATAACTTCAAAAACTTTTTTTTTCATTTAAGCACGTCAAAATGATGAACATATCTATAGCTTATTGCATTTCGTAAATAGAAACATTACTATTTTTTGTTTATTAGGTCTACAAAACTGAGACACAACTTTTATAATACATAATAAATTAATCCTAATGAAATAAATATTTTCTAAGCTAACCTCTTCTAGATGTAGACTCAGCATGCTAAATAAATAAATAACAAAAAGCGACTGGTTTAGTTTCGAGTTTAATTTGGTCGAGTGGCTAGTGTACACGCCTAACTACGCCGACCAACCGCGAGGCTCGGGTTCGATTCTCGACGGGGGCAGGCATTTGTGTGATGACCATTATTAGATGTCTGCATTTCCGGGTCTAGGTGTTTATTAAATTTATTCTAGTATCTATTTATGTATTTCTATGTATCGTTGACTTACACCCATAACGCAAGCATATAATTTGCTTACTTTGGGGTTAGATTCAATTTGTGTAACATGTCCAGGGATATTTATTATTATCATTATTATCTAACAAATTAGTTTTCTAAAACTGCTTTTGATAGAAGGTACGACCAATGAACAAATCCAAGCAAGTACATTGGTTAACAATATTTGTAATTCGATAGTTAAGCTAATGTCGTCGTCCCAAATTAGTTCTTATTTCAGGCAAGAATAAAGCCTTACGATTGTGTTATGAAATGTACTATGAAATATTTAAGAAATACCTACTACGATAAGATTATTTACGTAGGTATTTTGAAATATTCGTCATTTTAATCAAATTAGGAAGTAGGTTATACGTACATGCACATTAAATTCGTCATTATAGTAGAGATAGGATGATTAGAAGACATTAATGAGATATTAATGAGTATAAATTAAATAATCAGGACAAGATTAGCCTAAGGTTAGTCTCAATTAGACTTAGTTTTGTTTTCATTTAGTCTGACAATGCGAGAAGTGGCAAACGTATCTCTAGTCGGGCTCTTATCCTAAGTCCAAATTCGGTGACTGTAGTTTGTGAGACGATAGAGATATTTTCGAGTAGGTATACAAGATATAGAGAAAGCTATAAATATGATTACCAAAAGAATGATTGGTTCATACCTAAAACTAGCCGTGGTACACGTATACTATACCTACATGGGAAATCCCTAAAATACACAAATGATACCTAAATACAAAGCAGTATAGACAAAAAATATCGAATATGCGGTCAGATATAATGATTAATTGGAGGAGATAGGAAATACGGAATATGTCGATAACCTCATATCGATAGTTTTAACAACTCTACTTGTTCTTGTACTGTGGTTATTAAATTACCTATTGACAGAGGTTTTGTAACATTCGCGGGCTCAATAATTACCATTTTTATTCCTATAATGAAATATAATTAAATGTGTCATTTTTCAAAGTATTGTTCCTTTTATTTATGAAATATATTTAAATGTGTGGTTATTAAAAGTATAATCGTATTTTTTGAAGATGAAATAGCTGAAGTTACACAATTATAAATTAAGCGCTATAAAACTGCAACTGGATACACAAAAATAAAAAAAAATGTTGACGTCCTTGACCTGGAATATTACCCTTTCCTTGAAATTCCATTATCAGATTCAAAGTTTGTGAAAATGCGAACACCTCGGAAGTAAACTCTTTCAAATACGGAAATTTTTAAAGTCTGTTCAGAAATGAATGTGTGTATGTGTTCGTGTACGTGTATGTGTGCGTGTACGTGTGTATGTCTGACTGTGGCATTATAACTTTTAACCGGATGGACCCATTTCATTGATTAAAAGTTGGCTTTATCGAGATGGTTCTTAGTTACACGAATGTAGGCTTAGACAGGGTTTATTGCAAATTTTTAATGTTAGTGTAACTAGCACCCGCCGCCGCATCCATGATTAAAGGTTTTACAAATTAACTTTTCTAT
>NJDD01002411.1:78160-90226 GCA_002245505.1 Calephelis nemesis
GCGTTAGGCGCCGGGCGCAAGAGAGGTCTTCGTCGCCGAGACCGGAGGCGACGGTGTCGTGTAATGTTGTTGTGGTGTGAGTTTGTCGTGTTCCGGTTTGGAGGTGGGCCTCGTGCACAGCACCGATGGTTATTTCGCAGCGCACTTACTTAACAAAATTTCGTATATCGCTATCTTATTTATAAGGTGGTAGTGTTTTGCAGCGACTCGCTTGGGTTGGTACCACGGCCTTACCTATTCCTGCTGTCATAACGTCATGGCGTGTTCCGGTAAGGTAGCCGGTACACTTACTTTTGCTCGATTCCTAACATCCCGGCCTCAGGTTGCCAACACACCATTACCACCTTTGCTGTCTCTAGGCGGCGTGAATTTCTTACCATCAGGAAATCCGTCTGCTTGTTTGCCTTTCAATATTATAAAAAAAAAGATCCTTTTGTAACCAAATCTGGATCTGATTATGGAATCGATAAAACGAGAAAAGTAACTCTATTTTACTAAGACGACATAATATTGGAATCGAAATTAAAACTTCTAAAAAACTTCTAGCGTAGGTTAAAAATAATGTTTAAAAAGTTCCTATTCAACAATTACATTCAATTTAAATAAAAGTACATGAATGAGAAAGGAAATACTTATCAAGGTGATTTAAATAACATTAAATGAACGAAACGTAACTAGTCTACGTTTATATCGTTCGTTGTCTTGTTCCAGTTTTAGGACTAATAGGTAAATTTTCTTACACAAGGGGCTTGACATCCTTTCTTCAAGTTGGGATTCAAAAAGTCATGTTATCTATTAACAGCACCTGTGTTGTGTGGAAATGTAGGTAAGTATTTGTTGCGGGAAATGTATGTAATAGAAGTGGTCGAAATGCGACCCCACCTATCCTACCGCTCTATCTACCGCTTCTATCTAGCTACCGCTCTATCGCATCTATTTGTTTCGCCGTTTCTTCTCCTGACTGGCTAGGCTTGGAAACGGTGGTAGCTTATGGTAGTTAGGGTTAAACCTAATTATATTTTAAAATTTTGTTCAAATATTTGAAATATAATATGTTACAAATCTTAATAATAAATTAGTATAATTTTAAAGATATTTGCACACCATAATGTAGTAGAATATGTTGGTATTAACAAATGCCTTTTGTTATAGTTTTTTACACACATTTTCGGCAAATAAATTTCATTTTTCAAATAATTAAACTAGCTATAAATATAAATAATTGGCTTAAAAGTTAAAGCGAATGTAATTAAGTAATATTTTTTAACAATATTAAAATATTTGTACACCAAAATGTGGTAGAATGTGTTGATATACTTAAATTAATATTATAATATTTTTGTTACATCTCATTTACACACATATTCCGCAAATAAATAATTTTCTTTCTTTCTTTCTACTTTCATGCTTCTTCTGACATACCCAACTCTCGTTACCATACAATAACGTTGGGATAAGCACATAATTATGCAAAGCGAGTCTAGCTTTTTAACTCAAAACCTCGCTTTGAAATAGCTTACCTAACGCTCCATTCACACTATTCCCTTTACACACTCTCCATTCTACAAACGTGGTGTACCTTCCATCTCTGCTTAAAGCACAGCCAAGATAATATACAATTTTATTCACTTGCCCCAACACTACATCAATAACTAAAACTCTTACATGTAGGTACTCCAATAGGAATCCACAGTTACCTCCTACACTATAAATAACTGACATTTCTAAACTCATTGACACGCAAAGTCTTGCATTATCAAAGTAATTAACATTTTACAAGTTGAAAGTATTCTTAGATTGTAATTCATTAGTATTCATACTTTTTAACATATATGACAAATAGGTACAATCGTAGACTTCTGTAAAGGAAGTAAACGAGCTCTTGCTAAATTAGTCTCCCTGTAACAGTTATCAACTTCCGCTATTGTGGCTATTATAAATAAATAAATATCCCTGGACAAGTCACACAAATTGAATCTAACCCCAAACTAAGCAAATTATATGCTTGTGTTATGGGTGTTAGTCAATGATTCTAATACATAGAAATACTAGTATACATTTAATAGATACCAGTATATATTTAATAAACACTCAGACCCGGAAATGCAGGCAACTAAATGTTTATCACACTAATGCCGGCCCTCGTCGGGAATCGAACCCGAGCCTCGCGGTTGGTCGATGTAGTTAGGCGTGTACGCTAGCCACTCGACCAACGAGGCGGTCAAATTTTTTTTATTAATCATAAATCCTACACAGTGGGTTAAAGTTTTATAGAGTAACTAGCTGCGCCCTGCGGTTTCACCCGCGTAAGTACCAATCCCGCGGGAACTCCGGGATAAAAAGTAGCCTATATGTTATTCTGGGTCTTCAGCTACCTACATACCAAATTTCATCGTAATCGGCTTTGTAGTTTTTGCGTGAAAGAGTAACAAACATCCATACATCCATACATACAAACTTTCGCATTTATAATATTAATAGGATAGGACAAAACCATTTTGGATAAAAATCTGCTAATAGGGAAGAGTACTTTAATAGCAATTTAAGTTCCGGGCACTATTAGCAACATTTTCCTAACGCAGTGGTCACCACCTACATGAGAAACTTCTCATGAGTTTCAACAATTACATCAGTTGGTGTATATACAGTTTAATTGCAGTGCTTCATTTTAACATAGGGTTGTCACATGAAATTTAAAAAAAGATTTTTTAAAGGGTTCCAAAAAAACGAGGAGGTTATTAATTCGGCCGGTATATTTTTTTATGTATGTACACTGATTTCTCCGAGGTTTCTGAACCGATTAACGTAATTCTTTTTTTGTTTGACGCGGAATGGTTTGCAATTAGTCCCTCAAAAGTTTGATTGAGGTAAGCCTATTCGTTTTTATTTTATTAGCATTTTTATCTATTTTCACCTATCCCGATGTTTATTTTTAATAAGTTAAATCATATCAGCATTAAACTAAGGGCCACTTGCACGTTCCTGGTTTAAGCATTTAACACTGAGTTAACGTCTAACTCGAGTTAAATCACCTTATATTTGACAGTTTAACTCAATGTCAAATGTAACCCGGGAATGTGCAAGTGGCCCTTAGAGTATTAAAAAAGATAACTAAATGTATGTAATTAATATGAAATCTTCTATTCTATTATTTTTACTTTTAGTTTTAAAGGCGGTTTTTATTAACGTAGTTATTTGTATTGTTATTTGTAGTTCCTTATTAAACAGTGTATGAAAAAATGGCGAAATGATTACCATCGATAAAAATGTAATAAAACATAACCAACTAGTACTTACATCGTTAGATCAATCAAGTGGTATAAGCCTTGAAATTGGTGTATTAGTTGCAGAGCTAATCGATTGGAAACAATCTTTATTTTTACACCAATACGTAATTGTACATTTTTTCCTAAAACTGTTATTTCTTTTGTGTTATTTCACCTGTGTACAATAAAGAATTATTATTATTATTATTACCATTTAAAATATACATATTGTTGCCTCTGTGGTCTATCGGTCCAGATGTTGGCCTTGGCTTCATGAAGTCCCGGGTTCGAATGCCGGACCGGGCAACAAAAAGAAAATTATTTTTTCCCAATTTTCCAATATAAAAAATATTGCTCGGGATCGGATATTATGCCCAGTTAGCGATAGGCTTACCACCTATCACATTCTGGGACTTAGTGTCTTCGGCTAGTCGTGTGTGCCTTGGTTGTGCCTCTGCCTACCTCTTCAGGGATATAGTCAAGAATATATATATTTACTTTACTATTTATAATACAAGTAATGTATCTTCGCGCCCATTTCCTCGAAGCAGTATGCAGAGGCACAACCATGCCATCTATGACTAGCCAAATATACTAAGTCTCACGAACTGATAAGTGGCAAGCCCTTTGCCAACCGAGCACGTGTCCTGTCCCAGGCAAAGTTATTTTTATTAGAAAATTGACTATACACATTTAATTTTTTTGTTGTTGTTCTACCCGAGAATCAAACCTGGAACAGGTTCGATTCAAGAAGACTCAAGAAGTCAAGACGTCGGACAAAACCTAGGTGAATAATAAAAAATGAATGAATAAACACTTTGCTGTGATCCATACCTTATTGCAAACTTATAGTTTTATCTGTGTCAAAACTGTTATAACTATTATTATAAAAATACTATAACAAAGTCAATGGACATAAATTGGGTCGGTACAAAATATATACCTAGTTAGATAAATAGTCGTTGTTACCATAAATATGTTATAATAAGGTTGACTAATATGGTGAGGGACAGATTTGGCTATCTGATATTAAAAGAATTTTTTTTTTCTTTCAAAACTCAGCTGTAGAAAGACAAAATCTATTATTTGCACACGTTAGCGGTTTCTATGCTATGAAAGTTATGGCAGTTAGATGTGGTAACTCAATTGTCTTTAGTCATCGTTGGGATGTGACGCACAGAAGCCCGCTATCTCTAGTGAATTATATCTTGGAGTGCTGTGTAAAATGTAAATACCATTAACCTCTTTGGTGTCTATACTCTATACAAGTAAAGTTTGTCTCTCAACATCAGAAGATTCTCATACCTATTGGTTTGCTATCTTACAATTAAAAAATCTCTGAATGGGTCTGATAAATTAAATTTTGTTTAAAAAAACAGATCAACAAAATAAAGAATATTAAAAAAAATCAACGTGACTTAATTTTTTACTATTTGCATTCTATTTAAAATAATTTTTTTTCATCAAATTATAACCTGACAACCCTACTGTAACTGCTATTCTTAAGTATTTCAAGGTTCCCATTGAAACAATTCTAATTTGTTAGGATTTTGTATTAAATTGTGCAAATAACGTCCATTAACTTTTGAAAATGTAATTCCTATTCATTTCCCGTTGTTAAAATTTATTACTTATCAGGCCATCTATTGTCGACAAAGACCGACAAATACAATATTTATTAGTTAGCTAGAAATTAGAATTAACTTCAATAGACTGATAAAATGTTTTAAACGGGCATATAGTTAACAAACGTCTTTTGTATCTATGTGTTAAAACGGAGGTAATAAGTATTACAATTTTAACAAAAAACTGCTTTAAAAATGTTTTTATTGGTAGTTTAATTTTTATTAATAGTAAATTGTATTTTACTTTTTCAGCTTTTCCATTTAATAACGATATCGGATAAGTTTTACAAAAAAAAATATTACGCCATTTCATTGCAGCGGCCATTTTGAAATTTGAATTGACAACCAAACACTGCGCCGCCTCGTTGGTCGAGTGGCTAGCGTACACGCCTAACTGCATCGACGAACCGCGAGTCTCGGGTTCGATTCCCGACGGGGGCAGGCATTTGTGTGATGAACATTTAGATGTCTGCATTTTTTGATCTGGGTGTTTATTAAATGTATTCTGGTATCTATTTAAGTATTTCTATGTAATAGTATCGTTGACTAACAACCATAACACAAGCATATAATTTGCTTACTTTGGGGTTAGATTAAATATGTGTAACTTGTCCAGGGATATTTATTATTTATTAAACATTTTTGTTGCTCAAGAGCATAGATTGAAACTTGGTTTCTTCAAATTTGAAATTGGAATCGGCCATTCCATTTTATATACTTTTGAACACAGTACTAGTAGATTATGTAAATTAGCATTTAATTCCAAAAAAATATATATTACAAATCCTATAAAATAAAAAATAAAAAGAATCTTCACGCCCATATCCCCGAAAGAGATTTATTGTTTATTATGAAATCGAGGTTCAAGAGTCACCCTGCAGTAGGGTTACTCTTAAAGATTGTTCATACAATAAGTACTTATTGGAAATTGGAATCGATTATATCATTTTAGGTGTTCTTAAAAACAATACTGGCGAATCATTATCATTTAAGTAGTTAATAGTAAACACGAAATTATTTATTGAATTCGTTAAATTTATTTGTAACTAAATGTTAATAATCTGCTTGTACGATTCCAATTTCTAATTCGAATGATATCGAGATTCAAGATTCAAATTGTAATCTATTTCAACTTTACTTACCTTCTATGTTTTCACATGAACATGCGTTGAACATGATGTTTTTTATTTATTATACACAAAAGTGACAAGAAAACTTCATACTATACATTTAAGACCACCGCGGTTCATATTATAAGGCATTAGATATAATGTTTTACGTCTTAAACTAGCTATAAAAAATAAAAATTATATTTAATAATTAATTACAAACCATTAACAAAAATTAATACATTGTGTTCCATATACAATTTAAAACATGCAAGTCTTATACATCGGTCATAGATTTGCCAAAAATTGGCAAGAATTGATCTGGAGTTTTGGCGCCATCGAGAAAAAAGATGGCGAAGTTTGTCATAATTATTGATTTTCGCGTTTATATTGAGTGAAATTAGTCAATTTTGGTGGCATTTTGTACATTTTTTTCAGCTATAATGCACAAATGAAATAATCATAAAGAAATTAGCGTATCCTGTATTTCCTCGTTGCGGCCAAATCTCACTGTTTAAGCTTGAGTAATGAGGCCACCGCTTTACTCTTAACTCTGACATGACTTATTGACGACTTATTACTAACTATGATAGAATTCCGATTTTGGTGAATTTGATGCAAATTTCTACTTGACTAATGGCAAAATATGTGAATGCCAAAACTTAAAGAAAGAAAGAAAAAGAATTGATCTACTTAGTTGTAATAGATCACATTTTATAACATATATAGACTGACAATATCATTACCCATTACTTTGCACAATGGGATAAAACGTAGAAATTTTATTATCTGTTGTAATAAAGTTTCCCTCGAGTATATTAAAAAATAAGGTCATTATTAACATACGTATAATGACACGCAAAGCGCAAGAAATCTTAAATGTAATACTGAGAACCAGTTGTCTATTAGAAAATGGCTGACGGGTTGGTAACCGGTTGTAATGATCATATTTTAGTTTGACTGATAGGGGAATTCTATTGGCACAAACTAAAGTTAATTAAGACTAATTTGTGAACTTATAATAGTCTTTAGTTACCAGGCAAATGTTACATTTTTAAAATTTAACAGAATATCTTAGCAACAAAATTCTTGTAAGTTTGTCTCTAATAGTGGTTTTACATAGTTGAAAACACTATATGTATACATTGGTTTGCATCCGTCTAGTCCATACGGATTTTGGATTTCGATTATAATTTAACTTGGAAGACATGTTTCCGACCTAGAACGTCTTTAACTGTTTATTATTGAATTGAAAATGACTAAAAATTGAGTTTAACTATACTTATGGATTAAAGGATTAACAATTATTTTTATTTTAATTTAAATAACTTTAAATGACTTCGACATTGATTTGAAATTGTTCCTGTCTTTGTTTAGTTTTAATATTTTCAGAAAACACTTAATCTTTTCCATGTGTTTCATAATAATAGAGTACAGATTTCGTTTATTATTTCATCCTCGGTGCATGTAATAAGCAAAATCAGTAGGCTAACTTATTATTACATAAATGATGTGGAACATTATAATGTCTTTTTTAAATTAACAATAAAGTTATATAAAGTATCAACATAATAGTGACAATTAAACAAGAAGTCTTCTTCGGCCAACAGAATCGCCACATTTGGAGTCTACAAGACAAACAGATCTAGTTTCCCGTAAGGATTTCGGACCACGGGATAGTAGGGGTTGTATCGGTTTTAGAATAAGGGATGTTGCTAAAACACGGAAAACTAGGCCCATAAAACAAAAATACTTGTGTCAATATTTTTTTTTTAAATATTCCATTATCGGGATGTGATGAGTTTATTGCCCGCTAGTAAGTAATATTAACCTCGTCTAGATTAATAACCACGTGCTAGAATGAGGGTTCCATCCAATATCTAAGAGTAAAGAAGAAAAGGAATAATGTATAAGAAGTAAATTAATGAATGTAAAGTTTAACATTGTGTAAATATTAGTTAGAAATGTATACATGTGATTCTGTAAATAAACTGTACTAGTGTAAGTCCGTACGGAAAAATTGGAGATTAATTCAGTTATTTATCACGACTGAAAAGGCAGATATCTAGATAAGAAAGAAGATTGAAGACGAAACCAGCAAAAGAAACGAAATATTAAGATGTGAGTTTACCATAATATTAAACTGGTATAAGAGATAGAGGGCAAAATATTAATAAAAATAATTCGTACAATATAGTCGTGAAAGTTTTGGCGCCATCGTGAACAAAGATGATGGTAACGTTCAGCATTTTAATTTTAGTTAGTTAGTAATTAATTTGCCCCTTTTTGGGCCAATCTGCCATGTCTTCGGTATTAATTAAATTTATTTATTTCAGTAATTTGTCACTATTTATAAAGTCATGTCTGGGTCTTGAGTAAAACGATGGCTTCGTTACTTAATCTCGTCTATTGAGATTTGGCGGCAGCGAGAAAATAGACGATACACTAATTTATTCATGATTATTTCATTTGTGCACTTTCACTGAACAAAATTAAACCTATTCCCAACTAAATTAACTAATTTTACTCATAATTTACACTAAATTCAATAATTGTGAAAAATTTACGTCCATCTTCATTCACGATGGCGCCAAAAACCTCTTTAATTTTATAACTTGTGAGTAAATAATCGCGACATTCATGGCTATGACATACAATAAAAGAAATTACCTAGAGAAGAAATATATTATGAAAATTTTAAGAAATTACAAACTAAAGACGTATTCAATTGGTTAAGCAATCTCTGAACTTAGTAAAGAAAATGGCTATTAAAAAAGGGGGAAACAAGATAATAAGAAAATTAAGAAGTAATTTGAAAATGAATAACAAGTAAAAGAAGTATCAAGAATTTATTGATACAGAAGACGTGGCAGCGTGGCCAGAAGTTCTTAGCCGGTCGATCTTAATTTAAAAGTAGAGTACTTATTTCTTTATTTATTGCACTCCGCCTATAGAATTATTAAGCAGTCAAAAAACAAGAACATTAATTAAAGTATAACATTAAATACTTGAAGTAGAGATAGAGATTAAAAATCCCATTATCGCTCACTGCAGTCTGCAGATCATGACACCAGGTATATTTTTGCATTTAGGGATAGTCAGAGCCTCCAGCCTTCTAGTCAGAAGTGATATAGGTTAACATTCATCATCATGATCTATAAACAGATCCCCGCGGGATATCCACACAACTTTATTGCGCGGGCGTACCCACGGGTAGCTTTTAGAATGTAATGTAATTAACAGTTTCGCTTTGTTATCTTCTGCAATAAAAAGACAAGAACTTCTTAGAATACATAATATTACTGTATATTATATTTAAATTGTGTTGTTTGTACCAGAATTCTTCAAATGAATACCGCTTAGTTGATTCTGAATTCTGATTAAAATCATTAAAGGAAATGTTACAGCAAAATCGCTGAATTTTACTGTAAAATGCCGTAAAGTAAGTCTATATTTGCTTGACAGACAATCGAAGGTCATAAGGTCAAGATGTAGGAGGTTTATAAGGCGACAACTTGTTTTTAAAATATTCAACTCGACTTGAGCTCGACTTTTAACATTGCGATTATCTTTCAAAATGGCTGCGTTTCTGTTTATTTGCTAGACTCCGTTATTACAAAATGTCTATATGATGATTTTGGAAAAATATTTGGCAACTACGTTATGTAGTTAATTTTATTATAATATATACTAGCTGACCCGGCAGACGTTGTTCTGCAATTTTTTTATCGTTATTTTAGAAATAGATTATATTAAAACAGATGTTGGGCGATTCTCAAACCTACTCATATGCTCACAAAATTCCATGAGAATCGGTCAAGCCGTTTCAGAGGAGTACGGGAACGAACATTGTCACCCTTGTCACTTTGGGGTATGAAAAATAGATGTTTGCTGATTCTGAGACCTACTCAATATGGTCACAAAATTTCACAAAAATCGGTAAAGCCGTTTCGGAGGAGTTCAATCACGCACACCGTGACACGAGAATTTTATATATTAGATAAAGTACATATTTGCTTTATGTGACGTCATAATACAACACATAAAACAAATTTCTATGATTTGAACTTTGGTTTCCTTTATCGAGCATCGTTATGTCAAAGAGTATGGTATCCTTAAATAAACACACCCTTCGCCTTTATTTATCAAGACAACTGAAAGGCCCTTCGTTCCTCCAAATCATGGTTGAACGGAAGTATATAATCGTCTATTTAATTAGTCAATCGATTGAATAGCTTGATTCGACCATAGCTAATCACCGTGAAGTGTCAAGGTTGACTGGTGGATTATCTGTGCTTGCGTAAGCTATAATTGTTGCGTATTTGGCGCGTAATTGCAGTTGCCAGATCCCACTTTAATTTTAGTTTTTTGTTGTTAACTTTTTTACAATGTTAGATCATTTCTCTGAATGGAAGTGATGTTCAGCCTTAAAGTGGTGATGAACTTAACTACCTGGAACATTCTATTCACTTTTTATTTGTAGAAATCGTATTCGTTTTGCTATCGAATCGTAATCGAAAACCATGCTTTTGAAGTTCTTATTGTTAGTAATATTACAAGGGATTTTCTGAAATATCGAATAAAATAGGGGTATAAGGATTGACTAACTTGACATTGGCAAAGCAGTCATGAAAAACGATCGAAAGCTATATTTATTAAAGAAGAAGAAGAAGTAGGGATTAGGGATACACCTGCTTAGTAAAGTCATTTAGGTCTTCTCTAAAAACCTATTTAGATATCAGGATAAAAAGTAGCCTCCTCTCTAGTTTCCTTATTCCATATACAAAATGATACGATGGCTTATATTTGTATTTTTATATTTGTGACATAAGAAAACTCACTTTTGCATTAATTGCACAGTTCTATTTGTTGTTACTTTTAAAGTTTTTTTGATAAAGTTACTTCTCTTTTCAGCGGGGACTTGTTTAGATATTGAGGTAAAAACTAGCCTATATCGCTCTTTAAATTTGTTTTTCTCCACATACAAAAATGATACTAGGATGGCTTTTTTTGTGACATAAGCAAACCCACTTTCGCATTAATACAGTTCTATTGTATATTTCGGTTTTTCGGTTTTCGGAGGTGTCGGGTGCGAATCCCGGGTCGGCCAACAAAAAGAAAATTGGGTTTTTCCAATTTTCTAAAAAAAAAATGTTGGTCGGGATTGGAAATGTGCCCGGTTGGCGATAGACTTGCCACCTATCACATTGTGGGACTTAGTGTCTTCGGCTACTCGTGGGTGCCCTGGTTGTGCCTCTGCCTACCTCTTCGGGGATATGGGCGTGAATATAAATTACAGTTCTATTTGCTGTTACTTTAAAAGTTTTTTGCTAAAGTTACTACTATTTTCAGCGGAGCTTTGTTTTGATATCAAGGTAAAAAATTGCCTATCTATAACACTCTCCAGCTTTTATTCTCCACATGTAAAAATGATAGCACAATATCGTTCCTTTGCGACCTGAAATAAGGACAAACAAAAACACACTTTCGCATTTATAACAAATGGAAGGATACTAATATTATGATAATTATAAAATTTTATATCAATAATGATGATCTAACGAGAATAACTTAAAGATGATATTAATATTTTAATGACATGTTTATTTAATTTATTGAAATAAGGTTAAGGAAATTTGATATTTGTATTATTATTTTATGTTCCAATGAAGACAAATAAATGTAAATTATATACTTATCTACTATAAAAATAACGATTAATAGATAATTAAATTGTCATATTTTAGATTTCAATTATCGAGACTTATGGGAACACTCAGAGAGGTCAGTTACTTTAATGAGTCATTAAGTTGACATTCTCTATTTTTAACAGACGTCACTGAGTGCATTCATAACAGTGATACCCGAGAAAAAGTGGGCTTGAAAGAAAGTGTTGGTGTTAAAATGAGAAAGGGCATGCTCTGCTAGTTCATATAGAAAAAGTGACAGATGAAAGATTGACAAAACGGATATACAATGCGAATGTGGATACGATAGATGTAGGTACCCGGGGAGACAAAGGTTGACATTCTACGATTAAATCGCTTGGAATTTATTCGAGGGTGG
>NJDD01002411.1:109903-127347 GCA_002245505.1 Calephelis nemesis
GTGGTCCGGTGTTGGACTTGATTTCTTGAGGTCCGAAGTTCGATGCCCGGGTTGGGCAACAAAAAAATTAGAAAATGCGTATTTTCAATTTTCTAATAAAGGTAACGTTGACCGGGATTGGATATGTGCCTGGTTGTCGATAGGCTTGCCACCAATCACATTGTGGACTTAGTGTCTTTAGCTAGTCGTGGGTGCCCTAGTTGTACTTCTGCCTACTTCTTAAGGGATAAAAGCGTGAAGATACTTTTTTATGTCACTAATAAACATATTATATTATCTACTGTTATAAAAAATAAAAACACGTTTTTAGGTTGGCAATGTACCATTACAATCTTTGATGTCTTAAGGCGGCGAGATTTTTTACCATCAGGAAATCCGTCTGTTTGTTTGCCTTCCATTTTCATAAAAAAAACAAATTGTTATTACGGATGTAAGATGTCTTTAGAATTTTTATTATCTTGTTATAATATTATGCTGTTTCGTTAGTGCCATGTTTAAATATATACCTTGTACAATGATTTCGCAAAGCCGCAATGTTCATTGTTTTGTATTGCATATCAAAATGTTATTCGCCTCTGTAGTATAGCGGTTCAAGTGTTGGACTTGACTGCCTGAGGTCCCGGGTTTGAATCCGGGTCGAGCAACAAAAAGGAAATTTGGTTTTTTTAAATTTTACTCGGGATTGGATATGTGCCCGGTTACGATAGGCTTGCCACCTATCACATTGTAGGACTTAGTGTCTTCGGTTAGTCGTGGGTACCCTGGTTGTGCCTGTGCCTAACTCTTCGGGGATATGGGCGTGTAGATTCTTTTTAAAATATTCTTGTGTTATTGTGAATTAATAATGTTTCACTTATAGAAATCTGTTAAGCGAATTGGAAAATATGAATATGTAAGAAAACATGAAGATAGGATTCAAAAACGTGAAACACATATTCGACAGGATATAAAACAGATATAAATAACAGCCTTGTGAGAGACGCTACATTTCGGAGTCTGGTTGCCTATCACACTTATTTGGTATCTAAGTATATCTATGTACCTATCGTTAACTAACAGTTATAGCACAAAGCAACAGCAGGATACATTGTTCACTTTGCTTTAAAGAAAAGTATCTTCACTTCTCCCCGAAGAGTTAGGCAGAGGCACATTTAGGGCACCAAAAACACTAAGTTCTACCCCGTTAGATCCCAGACAACGTTCTAATTATTAAAAAATCGATAAAAAACCATTTTTTTTTCTAATTTAAACACTAGGGAACTAGACCTAAAACCTTCGAAGTTAAGTCCAACGCAGGACCACTACATCACTGAGGTGAGCTATTTTTTACTTTGCGTTAAATAAAAAATAATACAAATGACAAATCGCAGTGTTGCTCTTTCACCTCTAAGGGCCACTTGCACATTCTCGGGTTACGGTTAATATTGAGTTAAACTGTCAAATATAAGGTGATTTAACCCTAGTTAGGGGCTAACTCAGTGTTAAATACTTAAACCAGACAAATTCGAATAAATTTGTTTCTTACAAAATATTAGCTTTGTCAATCCTTTTTTTATATTTGAAAACTCCCCAGTTTTAGGCAAATTCGCCTCATCTGGCAATTGGAATTACTCTATATATAATCTCAGCTTGCCTTTGTTTGTAAATTGTGTTTGTATGTACTTATACGTTCTGTGTACAGTAGGTATCTCATTATCAGATAAGAACGGCGGAAATTGCGGCACTCAGCACGTAGTTAAAATAGTTTCAAGTTTATTAATGAACTGTTTTTGCTATTATGACTCAGAAGCAAGTTTTTATGTAGCCATAACTAAATGTTCTTCTGAAAATATTATAAAGTTTTCGTCGTCTTCACTTCAACAATGTAATTCTAATTCAAATTCTATATGAAGTCTATTTGAGTTTTATCTACAAGAAATATACAATTTTTCCCTTTGTTGGTCCAGTAGGGTTACTCTTCAAATTTGATTTCTTACAAGATGTAAATTGGAATAGGACATGTTATTTTAAGTACCAATATTAATAATTCAGAAGTATTGTGTTCATAAGTACCTGACATATCTGATTCCAACATGGCAATATATTGATTGCCAAGGTAGGTTCATGATGACAAAAGATAGTTTTAAATTGCGGTAGTTTGTATGCGTAGATATTCCGTAGATATTTCAAAACTGCTGAAAGATTATCCATGAATTTTATAATAGGAATATATAAAACCTTGAAGAAGACACTTTTATCTCTAAAGCTTGACGACGTCCTGGAAAGAAAGACGTAGGAGAAGTTACCTATAATTGCTAGTATTAATATACGTTTCGAAATAATCCTATTAATATTATAAATGCGAAAGTTTGTATGTATGGATGTTTGTTACTCTTTCACGCAAAAACTACAAAGCTGATTACGATGAAATTTGGTATGTAGGTAGCTGAAGACCCAGAATAACATATAGGCTACTTTTTATCCCGGAGTTAATATAGGGACTTACGTGGGTGAAACCGCGGGGCGCAGCTAGTAATGCTATATTCTGCAAAGACTTATGCAACATGACTAAAATTTACATTTATACGTGAATTACAATAATACAACCTGCAAATACATCCCACGCTAACTGATATGAAGGGTCATCCGAGTGCTAATGCTATTTACCAATACTTTAGGCGCAAACATATGTGGCCATGTGAAGTTTTATATCTATTTTGCTGTTTGCCTTTGATTAAATGATGAATCAGTGCGTTGATAATATGTCGAAAACAATATTTCGATTAAAGTAATCTATATATTAATACGAGTACTTGATGCCAAAACTTTGGCCCCTTTTTACGAAAATTGCGCTGACAGAGGACTATAAAATTTGGCACATTTATAGTTCATGTGTAGGAGAAGTGCAGAACGCTAATATTTTTAAATAAAAATGCTTATAAAGTACATTTAATCAATTAAAATAACATTACCCACACTACCATCCATTTGACACACACAACTATATTGATGTTGACGATAAAAAATCACAGATGGCGCAATAACTATTCAGGAAACAAAGTAGTTGGTCTTTAGAAATGGAGATAGCGTTCTTATCAACAAGATATTAAAATTTATTATGGTCGAATTTAGACCAATGGGCGACCACTAGTAAATAGTAACTCGAGTAAGCAAATCTTCACTTACCCCCAACAGCGCAAAATTTCAAAGAACTATAGGAAATAACGGCTGCTCACTCCAGCCCCATTACTTGTGACTATACACTCTCAGCAGACGTCTCCACCAACTTAAGGAGAGCCCGTCACGTGTTGTCTGATGCTAATGATCCGATACCGGTGGCCAAAGAAACCTCCCAATTTCAACACAAGCACACAAGACTACTCTACGCCGTCGCGACCGGTATCGGCGACGAAGAACTCTTTTTCACCCTCCACTTGAGGCGAAGTGACGAGCCACGACGCCTCCAATCAGCCAGTAACCAGAACGCAGCACCAAGTCTAGGTTCGTTTTCCCGGGAGACAGCCCTCAATGCTGGCGTTGTATGGAACAGTTCAATCAATCTACCAATATGATGATATCTTAGGCTGAGCTCACTGCTCGCCCTCAGAACCGGAGAAGTTATTAAAAACCCGCCAAGTTAGCAAAAAAATTGTCATTTAAAAAAAAACCTAAAAAAAGTATCTTAACGCCCATATCTCCGAAGAAGTAGGCAGAGGCACAACCAGGGCACCTACGACTAGCCGAAGACACTAAGTCCCACAATATGATAGGTGGCAAGCCTATCGCCAGCCGAGCACATATCCAATCCTGAGCAACTTTTTTTTTATTAAAAAGTTGGAAAACCCAAATTTTCTTTTTGGGGCTCGACCCGGGTTCGAACCTGGGACCTTATGTAGTCCAGTCCAACAAATGAACCGCTAGACCACAGAGACGAAAAAAACTAAGCAAAATGTTTAAAACTATTTTGATTTAGATTAAAAGGTATGTAAGCGTACGGTTTTTTTCAGCGGCGATCATTAATTAGAATAAGTTTTTAGTAATTATCCAATACCCCTTACCTCCTGAGATATCGTGCGATTTACTTTACCAAGGGAGGTGAACTAAATCATCCTCATTCGTCAATAAAATACATTAAAATATATGGCTTTGTATGGCTTAGGATTTCAGACTAGTATTTAGGAAACACAAAACATTACACAAAAATATTTAACATTGACAAAATCTTGTTAAATGTTTTAGTGAAGTTTCTTACGTAAAATCTAAGTACCTACTTTACATATTTTGTCATAACCCTTAACAAAAGTAATTTAGCTCGACTAACTCCCATCCCTAATGCCACAAATAATGAACATTACTCAGTACTTAGCATAGTGTACCTTGTACAACAAGATGGAAAACACTATTCTATGACCGACTAATCTAATGATTGGAAAGCTACTTATCTGTAGTGATGGTACACGCAACACCAAGGTCTTTACGCATATCGCACATTGAAGGCAAGAACCCGTTCTCAATTTTATCTGATTACACTTAGACCTGCGTTTGACAAACACACGTACAGATAGTGCGTGACGAAACTCAGGATACATCCCAAGATGTTATATGTATCTACTCAAATTGAAATTTATGCTTTAAATTTCATAATAGGAGTTCTAGACGGTTGTAAACACTGGCTGTAGTCGTTGCATCCGTGACCGTAAAAAAGTCCAAATTTAAAAATAATTGGAAAATGGAAACACAGTTTCCTCTAAGGTAACCTTCGTTGAAAGGTGTGTTTAAAACCATATTTTTCTTCTCGTGCAGTGGTTTGCATCGCGCATTAATAAATGTTTTCGTCTAATTATTTTCTTGTTTTTTTTAATAATTTATGTAGGTTGCTCATCTACGTTGTCCACGGCCCTGATCCTTGAGTTATTGGTATAAAAAGTATATTATGCCCTTTATCAAGGTCTTTTTTATTTCTAAAAACTCATTCCTGTTCTCAGCCCTGCTTAGTGTATAAAAGTGACGTGTATTTCTTGACATACAAAAAAGATCTCCTTATTTGCGTTCCAATGTTAAGAAAAACATATTATAAATATAAATGAAATAAGCAAAACATAGCAACACAAAAAGTAAAATATTAAGTCTACATTTTTTAATTACAATACCACCATCGTGACCACTATCTTTGCAACTAGACCGAAATATATCGACAAATTAAACATAATATTGTGAGTATTCCGTATAGTAGTACCCCTATTAGATGGTTGGAAACATTGGTTGTAATTACTGGTTTGCATTCGCCTTGATCGTAGATTTAATCCAAATTTAATTATTATAATTGTCGGAATATGAAAACAACGATTCCTCCAAAGTTACTTTTATTGGAAGACGTGTTTATTACCGTCTAGAACAACTTTTATTAATTAAAAAATAATGATACAGGACGACTTGAGTTTAACATCATATGTAAAACATTTCGCAAAACTATAATTTTTAACTTTAATTTTTGGCGAAATCCCTTAACTGAAAACCTGACAAAAGAGGACATTTTTTCTCTCAATTTCCGTAAGAATATTAAGCATGGCAACCCATCACACACTCGCACAGGTGGGAGCGGCCAGTCGTGCAGCATTCCTACACTGACCCACATTGTGTAGTGGAACCAGACAGAACTGGCTGCTTATGGCAGGTATTTTATTATTTATACACTTATGTACATGACAGTGAAAATTTTCACCGTTTATAAACGATTGCAAGGATGCTATATACTTAAAAATAAAAAGAAAAGTATATTTACGCCCATATCCCCGAATAGGTTGGCAGAGGCGTAACCAAGGCTCCCATGACTGAACGAAGACACAGTCTGTCAATGTGATAGGTGGCAAGCCGATCGCCAACCGGGTGCAAGGCTATATACTTAATTGAATAATATCTTTAATATTATATAGGATCGTTAGATTTGGTTAACGTATTATTAATAGGTAGGTTAATAACACGTTTCGTACCCATAGGTAACAAAAAGATTAGTGTAGTAAAACTGCAAAATCGAATTCGATTTTGATAAATATGTCATCTTCGTACACAAAAATTTGGTGTTTTCCTCGATATCCGTGGAACTCTATAATCCACCTCAGAAGTACGCTCTTTAAAAAAATCTACATACATATATAATATAGGAGTCAGACATACAACCTATCTTTTTTTAAAGTCGGTAAAGTTGTTAGAAGAACCTATTTTAAGTATTCTGATATTTTTGTCTGCATGTCTGTGTGTGGCCCTGGAGCAATTGAAAACCGAATCGACATAAGCGATTGTAATGACATTTCGTAAGCGATTACTCGATCTTTCGACGAAAGTTATAGATTAGGGTTTACTGTTTCACTTTTCGGGATCTTCTGAATGGGAGTCTTTTTTTTGTATGATAATGGAAGGCAAACAAGCAGACGGATTTCCTGATGGTAAGAAATTCACGCCGCCTAGAGACATCAAAGGTGGTAATGGTGCGTTGCCAACCTGAGACCAGGATGTTAGGCCTCGTGCAAAAGTAAGTTTTACCGGCTACCTAACCCTCCGAACCGGAACACGTCATGACGTTATGGCGGCAGGAATAGGTAAGGCGGTGGTATCAATGCGGGCAAGTCGCAGCGAAACTCTACCACCTAGTCAAATGTCACGATGTCAGTGACGGTAAGCCTATGCTCGCCTTTTACGAGCTGCCTGGCAGGAAGGCAGATGGTCTATTCTGCAAAGGAGCCCGGACCAAATCGGGGAAAAACAAATTGTAAATGTTGGTATGATTAGTCAACAGGTGGACTGATATATTTTTTTGTTAATTAGGATATACCGTATACCGTATTTTTGCAAGTTTTGCAGTTCAGAAACACTACACATAAAAAAACACAGTATAAATGTTCCACGTAACTTTTAAAAATTGCAACCTTAAATGTTGCTTGCGAAATTCTGTTTGTTACGTTTACACGACTAAACTACTTTACCGATTTTGATGAAATTGAATGTGAGTATTATAGATCAAACTTCAAACATAGGCTACTCTTTAAATCAACTCCCAAAGGAAATGTAGAATGAAAGTTCATATGATAATCGAAGTCATGGGTAAACAGCTAGTTATAAATATATATGTGAGTGCAGTAGCATCTAGAAACATATAAGAATATTTTTTAAACAAATCTCTGATAAGCTTATCTCTTACTGCAGATAGATTATAGATATCGAGTGACAATAGCCGAAACTAAACATGACACATGTGAGATGTTCGGTCATTGATTATGGTGATAATATTTTTAAACTGCGATATGAATTTGAGAGGAAAAGCATAGTGTGCTTTACCAAAATTACTAATATTATGTTATTGTCAAATTATATGTCGTTTGACATTACTGTCACAGTGCAAAATGTTTCTATTAACATGTAACCTTAAAAAGTAGGTAAATACTAGTAAGCCATCTAATTCTAGTCAGAATTTCCGGGAACGATTTTAATGTAGGTATGACATTGTTAATCTATATACTACTAGCTGCGCCCCGCGGTTTCACCCGCGTAAGTCCCAATCCCGCGGGAACTCCGGGATAAAAAGTAGCCACATAGCCACTATGTTATTCTGGGTCTTCAGCTACCTACATACCAAATTTCATCGTAATCGGCTTTGTAGTTTTTGCGTGAAAGAGTAACAAACATCCATACATCCATACATACAAACTTTCGCATTTATAATATTAATAGGATTAACTAAAATATGATTATCGCCTTTGTGGTCTAGCGGTCCGGGTGTTGGACTTGACTGCATGAGGTCTCGGGTTCAAATCCCGGGTCGGCCAACAAAAAGAAAATTGGATTTTTCCAATTTTCTAATAAAAAAATGTTAGTCGGGATTGGAAATGTGCCCGGTTGTCGATAGGCTTGCCACCTATCACATTGTGGGACTTAGTGTCTTCGGCTAGTCGTGGGTGCCCTGGTTGTGCCTCTGCCTACCTCTTCGGAGATATGGGCGTGAAGATACTAACTAATGTATGACTACTAAGTCTACCACCGGATCTGAACACGGCCGCATATTCAACGGACTTGACTTTTTATCACGTTTTAAATTAACTATTGGTCGCCCATTGGTCGAAATTTAATCTTGATTGAAAATTGATCGAAAATTGATTTGAACGCCATCTTCATTTCTCAAGACCAACTTTGTTTCCAAACGTTTTATTGATGCCATCTGTGATATTTTATCGTTATTATCAATATATTTGTTAGTGTGTGTCAAATGCATGGTAGTGTGGGTAATGTTTTTTTTATTGATTTAATGCACTTTATAAGCATTATTATTGAAAAATATTAGGATTCTGCACTTCTCCTACACATAAACTATAAGTGTGTCAAATTTCATGCTCCTCCATTCGCGCAAATTTCGTAAAAAGGGTCCAAAGTTTTGGTATCACGTATTAATATATAGATTTGCTGCTTTCGAAATTTTTTCGAAGCGGAGTTTCATTCCGGGCCTAAAAATCAAATACCCTACCTATTCCTGTCTGTCCCGGAGATTTAGGTCGCCGGATAACTCGTACGTATATAGCCTAGAAAACCAGACACAGATTAACGAGCATCTATAAAATCTATGGTATCAATGGCAGTGGTTGTCTCTGACCAACCGTAGAGCCACGTTCTTGTTCGCTCTCTTATTCCATAAAAAATAGTAACGTGTAGGTCTCTACTAGTCTATGCTGTGTGTGTGAAAATATTTGAAAGCCGTTAGGTATTTAAACGGTATACATTTGTATAATTCAGAAATAAATAAAATTTACTGATTAGTAAGTGTCCAATGGTGTGATAATGTTTTTAAAAGCTCTTAATGTGTTAGAATAATGTTTAACATTATTAAAACAAGCTATGTGAATTTTAGTTTATTTAAATATGGTCTCGAAGTTCGAATACTGTGTCTGTATATAATATCTATACATATATTAATATGTAATGCCAAAACTTTGGACCTATTTTAACAGACGCAGGAGCATAATATTTGACACACTCATAGTTTAGGTATAGGAGAAGTGCAGAACGCATATATTTTTCAATAATAATGCTTATAAAGTACATTAAATCAATAAATAAAACATTATCCACACTACTATGCATTTGACACACACAAACAAATATATTGATAATAACGATAAAAGATCACAGATGTCGCACTATAAACTTTGGAAACAAAGTACTTGGTCTTGAAAAATGAAGACGGCGTTCTTATTAACAAGATATTCAAATTTATTATGGTTGAATTTCGACCAATGGGCGACCTCCAGTTGTATACTAATACAGTACTGTATTGGTTACATTAGTATCAATTAGTATTTACAATAAGATAGTGCTAATACTGGTACTTGTTTTATGTACATAGTATGCTTGATTGTTAAGTCAATAAAACTGAACTTTGGGATTATTATTTGTAGGTTATAAATAGTAACATATAAATTAAAGTCGGGTTTGTTACAACTCTTATAACTCGAGAACTGCTGTATTGTTTTTCATGATGTTTGGTTCTTCGGATCCGTTTTGATCCCGAATAGCAGAAAAAGTATTAAAACATTTTGAAAATCAAGAATAACAGACGGTACGGGAAACTGAATGCTGTTTGTCAGGATCTACCTCCTTGCCTAGATAATCGTAACAAATAAGGTTTAGGTAGGAAAGTAACTCAGAAAAGTAAGAAAGGAACAACAAAGAAGAACACATTTAGGTATTAACTACACTTGTGCTTTCCACAATATATTTATTATTATAATATTATTTAAACCAACCGGTTTTACTATTTTATCATCTTCAAATATAACAACTAAAGCTTTGTTTAAATATAAAATAAATTGTTACTGCATTTTTTTAAAGAAATTTCTTTTTCCTACACCTAAGTCAGTTTCAGAGGCGACAGCTATAAATTCCTACAAATGTAAATTTGGAAGTTCAAGACGAGGTTATGTACGTTACTATTTCACGCAAAACTACTAAATGGATTTAGATGAAACTTCTCAGTAAAATTGTTTAATTACCAGATTGGCTCATGAACTATACTTTAAAAACATTTGCTATAATTAGACACGAAAATAAAGCCGCGGTTTGAAGCTAGTATTATATAAAACTGAAAGTATTTTTAAAAACTAAGTTTGCCAGTTAAGTGAAATCTATTAATTAACATTAACAACGCATAAATAAATTTGTTTGTTTCGCTTTCGGAATCTAGTCAGTAGCAAAACTACAAGTTATTTATTAATATTTATATAAAAGGTGTTTTTCGTGGTTTTGTATGGATTTAACAATTATCTTTAAGAGTCTGTATTGGGACGTCTTACAGCAATCCATATTAACAATATAAATGGAAAAGTTTTTATTGTTTGTCTAATTTCGTTATTGTATAATTTTTATGCACGGAGAGAGTAAGAAGATTGGAGACTGCATCATAATAACTTTAACACGCGAACCCAGGCATAATATAACAATTATTAATTAGTATTCATATAACAATTATTGTTAGTCGAAGGGTTAATTTGTTGTGTTTGGCTGTTGTGTGTTGAACAAAAATATCTGTATTATAGGGTGTGGGTGCTTATTAAATCTGTTACATTTGTACACTGTGAGTTAATTTATTAATATTCATTAACTTCCTAATTAATGTATTAATTAAATAAGCTTTGCTCACGTGGCAGTTGTAATGTATTTACTGATTATAGCCCATTAATAAGGACTTTCATACAAATCTTGAACCCCTATTTCCCCCTATTAGGGGTAGAATTTCTAGATACGCTTAAATACTTATCTAGTCATTTTTCGTAAGAAGCCCAAAACTAAAGATTCATGTTTCTAACTTAAAAAATTACGGTAGCCATAAAAACTTTTTAGGCCTTCTATTTAATAAACCTACCCCATATACGTGATAGGCTTGCCACCTATCACATTGTGGGACTTAGTGTCTTCGGGTAGTCGTGGGTGCCCTGGTTGTACCTCTGCCTACTTCTTCGGGGATATGGGCGTAAAGATACTTTTTTTCTACCCTATATACCAAATTTCATGGCTGCAACTCTAACAGATTTTGTTCGGCGATGACGAATCAGTCAGTCAGGACATGCTATTATAAGTATAGAAGATAAAATTACCTTATTTACATAATTGATTAGTTTTTTGTTCATATTACTATCATTCTAACCCTGAATAATAAGCGTAATTAAGAATTTCCTGGTTTTTAGAATTTTTTAAAACTTGAGCTTATATTAATTATTCTTATCAATAAAAAGTGTGTTACTTAAGACTAGTTTATGCCTACAATTTTACAATGGAATTTGTATCTTTTGACTAGCTAATAGATTTCATGTATCGACGTAGAAATGTTTCTTTATAAAATTTATGATACATCTTACTCTAAAACTGAAGCTAGCAGCTTGACTGGTGAGGGTCTTAAGGAATTAAGCCAGATATTATTTTAGTTTAAATCAAAATATAATGCAACCTTAATATAACTTACCTCAATATAACGACTTCCTCGATTTAACAAATTCTTCGTAATCGCCTTTAATTGTCCATAAGGTCAATGTAAAATATCCCTTTACATTACAAACATTTTTGCGGACAAACTCTTTATAACGAATTATTTAACTATCAATATCACTATACATAGATCAATATAGTCATAAATTTTATCAAGAAGAAGTGAAAAATTACTCATTAGATATTTACAAAACTTAAATAGGTAATATTAGAAGCACCAACTTTTAAATATTCGAAAAATTCAAAACGAATTCGTCTTCTACGAGATTTTGTAGTACAAATGCAGACGAATCTGAAACCTTCTTTTAGAAATTGATTGAATAGACAGACGAAAAAAAGACTAATCAGATACACAATACGAATGTGAATGGCTGTTGGTCCCCTGGTAGACCTACCCCTAGTTTACGAAACGCCAAACATTTTTACGATTTATCACTTCATAACAGCTCTTTAACACGAATTCGGTTTAGGAACATGTTAAGAAGTTATGAAAAAGGTGGCATGAATCGTAAATTAAATTTAAATGGCGATTCAAAAACTCTCTTTTAGGCTGACATTCCATGATCAACTCGCTAGAGTTTTATCTTATGGTGATGTCAAGTGTCTCCGAAAAGAGTTATAAATGTGGAGAAAACTAGACAAGTCTGCAAGGATCTGACATTTGTGCATTCGGTACTCTCTGCCTACCGCCTAATGTTTGTATTGAAAATAATAATCTACAATGCGATTTGCGGGTAAGTCCACAATGCGATCTAACAAATAACCTTACCTCCTGTACCTGACATTGGCTAAATAAGTCGTGAAAAACGATTGAAAGCCATATTTAAGAATAGTAATAATAATAAATATCCCTGGACAAGTAACACAAATTGAATCTAACCCCAAAGTAAGCAAATTGTATGCTTAAACAAGCATGGGTGTTAGTTAACGATACTAATACATAGAAACACTTAAATAGATACCAGAATACATTTAATAAACACTCAGACCCGGAAATACAAACATCTAAATGATCATCATACAAATACCTGCTCCCGTCGGGAATCGAACCCGAGCCTCGCGATTCGTCGATGCAGTTAAGGCGAGTACGCTAGCCACTCGACCAACGAGGGGGTCAAATATTATTTACTAAAGAAGAAGAAGAAATAACCTTACTATAATATATGTATATTTAAATAGAAGACGATCGAAAAGCGTAATCTAAATCGGGCATGTGATTCAACGAATTGATTCGAACAAACAAACAAATCTACTTATTGTATATAATATTAACAAAGATATCAAATGCACGCTGAACCATGACCAAATATACTTAAATAAGCAAAACGAAAGCTCATTAAGCAGTTACTTACACTTGAAATTGTTACGTAACGTTAATTAGTGAATGAACGGTGACTGACCTACAATCAAAGTTATTTTAGTTAAATTCAAATAACTTCCGAATTTTTGTATTATCTATATTATTTAATAGCAAATCCACGGGTTTGTAACGTGACGTCATAAAGCAGTACTATTTTAATATTCCTCATCGTCTACGTCAAACCGAAGTATTGTTGCGCGTGTAATAAGTCTTTTTGCTTTTATGCTTTACGTGGTTTAGCAATTCGTTGTTGGACTTGACTGCATGAGGTCCCAGGTTCGAATCCCGGGTCGGGTAACAAAAAGAAAATTGGGTTTTTCCAATTTTCTAATAAAAAAATGTTGCTCGGGATTGGATAATATGTGCCCAGTTGGCGATAGGCTTGCAACCTATTACATTGTGGGACTTAGTGTCTTCTGCTAGTCGTGGTTGACCTATTTGTGCCTCTGCCTACCTCTTCGGGGATATGAAGATGCTGTGGAAACGTGATGACGTCACGAAGAGATGAGAAAAAGAAGACTTGCCCAGTTGAGCAAGTTATATTGTAGGTTATATACTAAAACTTCTGATAACGGAAGCCAACGCCAGCCTCCCACCCAATACGAACACAAACTCACAAAACACCATAACATAACTGTCATCGCCAGTCTCGGCGACGAAGAACTCTGTTTCACCCAGCGCTAATGTCGAGCTACGAACCCCTATTCCTCCAGTCAACCCTGGGTGGGTTGGTAATCAGAACGCAGCACCAAGTCGAGGTTTTTTCCCAGCGGAGACAGCCCTTGTTGCTGACGTAGGAGGAATAGTCCAATCCATCTAAATAATGCTGTCTCGGATTGAGTACTCTTCTTGTCTACAAAGTCCGGTGTAGTTATAAAAACCAGGAGATTAGCAACTCATTAGTCACTAATAAATAAGTGCTAAAGAACTAACTAAATTATATACTGAAAACAGTATTGTGTGCTTTGAAGTAATATCCACAGTGTCGAATATTGCTTAGCCGCTACATGTTGTATTATCAGCATAATATTGCTTTATGGCGTCATGCTAGAGCTTACGGGAATTATACGTCATATTATACGTATTTTCGACAAAAGGATTTTATATTTGGTGACGTAAGAATATACAGTATTACAATTTAAATTATGCGCTTCGGCTTTACACTTTTTACTCTTTCTACACTTTATACTTTTACTTTTAAAATGGCTGACCTCATCTAAATTTAAGCGAAATGATTAATTATATAATAACAACTCTATAATATATCTATATTTATCTATTCATCTATTCTTATAATATATCTATTCTTTAAAAAAACATTCGGATTTCCGAAGCTTGACGAATGTAGCCGAAGCGCATAATTTAAATAGTATTACTATACTTGCGCTGTTTCATTTACTTTAATTTAATTAAAAAAATTAGCCAACTGGTTTCACTTTTAGAGCATATTCAATGCTTTTATAAATTATAGTGATTGAATGCCGAGAAAATACTGCACAAACGAAACTTGTTGGATTTACTGCAATTAAAACTGTGCAAGAATTTGTTAATATTTAATGAACTGTCACTTAGCGCCAAGGATGATAATTGTACTACCAACCAATTATAAATTAAGTTACATATGTAATTGTTTTTGCGTCTGGTAGTGCTTTTTAAATGATTCTATACTTTCATCGAAATTTGTTCAACTTTTTTTTTTTAATTTATTGAATTATTATACATATAATTTGGTTTGTGATTTTGATTTAATATCTTAACTTCCGAGAGACCGAGGGTCCTCTGCGTAGCGTGAAAATTCATTGTTTATTTGTTCTTTTATACATCGATATTTAAATAAATAATATTAATAAATATGATCAACTGGCCCATTCGTATCAATCCCACTAGGACAATATTACCCGTTTAATAGCTTTAGAGTCCTTCAAATTCCATAGTTTTATTCGTATTGTATCTCAAACGCTTTGTTATGACAACATCTAATACGTATTTGAATATTGTAAGTAAATGACTATAGTATGTAGTTAAAAACTTCATGTGATGAATATAAAATAAATTACCAGCACAAAGTAACTTTTTAAAAATATTGTGACGGTTATTAAGCTATCCTGCGGCCAACAATTTATAGGAAGAAAACTTTTATAAGAAGAAAAGAAAGCATCTTTCATTTTCATATGAAAGTAATTCTTATTACCTATTTATATTCAAATTACACCGTGACATCGCGCCATTTTAACGTGTAAGGTCAAACAAACAAAAAAACACAGTTTCGCATTATTACCTTAATATGGATTAAGTGTTCTTTGTTTCAGATATAATTTATTACAACACTTGTGTATGCATTAACAACTAAATTTCATAGAATTTTAAAAAGAGTAATATTGCATAAGATCAAGAGTCCAATTCACGCCAACCCCACTAGCACGGTGTTACCTGTATAATGACGTCAGCGACCTTCAAATTCCACTGACGTTTTGTTCCTGTTGCACCCCAAACACTTTTTTATGACAGCAGCTCGACTGACATTAAAATATTTTTATGATAGCCTACTCCTGCGGCTTTGCTCGCGAGATATGAAATTCTATTGTTAACAGCAGTAATAGTAACTAACTTAAGAGCGCCAGAGTAAGCGATTTAAGTATTATACTTAAAAATCCGTAAAGATTATGCTGAATGATGATGATGATTATATTTTATTATGATCTTCATGAATGTATACTTTGTAATTATTTACTTTGTTAGCCCGTCGATCAATAGATTGAATCTCAGTTCTAAATTCAAAGTTTGCTAATAACAGCTATGCAATATAAATTGCTTTTTTTTTATTCTTTTTTTTTCGGACTTTTGTCTCACATTTTATAATGCCAGTCCGGTTCGTTACGGGTGTTGTCAAAATTACTATAAAAGGTGGGTATTAATACTGAAAAAGATACTGTAATAAATTTAGTAAACAGACCCAAAAATACAGACATCGGGACTGCTATTTAGAAATTTGTATCTATTTATAAGTTAAAGTGGTAGTTTACAATAGATAAGGTTAAATTACTTATTAAAATATTCGCATACCACACGTCAGTGGAAATTAGAATATATTGGAATGCCTAAACATTTTTGTTAAATCTTTTTAACATTCATATTCCGCAAATAAATATTTTTCATTTCATTTCTACGCCTGCAACTTGGTACTTACTTGCATAGGATGAATTTGAATAAGAAAATACCTTACCTGGAAAAGAAAGAAATAGCATTTGTTATTATAAAATTTTAGTTTATCCATTCCAATTATATCAAATAAAACAATGTTGCCACGGGTTCTAGAAAACAGTTTCAATGTCATAACGTCAGTCGTTGTCGTATTCTAGTTTAGAGTATTACAGCCCGGACAGCTTGAGTTCTCATGACACAGAACACTGATATCTATAGATGAGGTACCTATCTATTTCAGCTCGTTTAATAGCCCTTCAATATTTTTTAAAGTAATTTGTTACGTTAATAAAGATATTTTTTGCAACTTAGTATAATAATATATTTGATATTTTCCATCGTCGGCGCATGGTAATATTTCCAATTCATGTAATTATGTTTTTAAATGAAGAAACACTTGCACTGTTTTATGTACGAGTATTACTTATAAATTATTATTTTATAAATAGCCTACCGGTTTCGCTTATGACAGCATCACCAGGGCTAGAACTTAAACATAATATTATAAATGCACATCATTTATCTACAGTAACTTCTACAGGAATTAACTAGGAAACTAGTTTTGCAATCACAAGTGTCAGAACTGAAAACGCTGCGTTCACACAAAGACATTTGATGTCGACACTCACATGTACGACGTAGTGTCACAGTGTAAACTACGCTTAACATATTTAACAATATTTTACTCACTTTCTACTTTCCTGAGTCGTCTGGCTGGAGGAGTTGGTGGTAAGGACATTCCGCAACACTATTTCACAACAACTGTCGGTATCATACTAAATTACCATATGTTTGTTATCGATATGACAGCGATATCGATATCAGATTTATAGATTACATTATCGTTCATGTTAGTAAACACTAGTGAAGTTACTTACAGGGATTATCAATACATATGATATATGAAGCGAAAATTTACGACAAATATGCAGATTAAAGGATAGCGCAAATTTGGACCAACCGCATTGCAGGCCAATAATCCTTTCCCCGATTCGGAATACAGCAACACAAAACGAGAGACGCCTCTGTGGTCTAGCGGTTCAGTTGTTGGACTTGACTGCATGAGGTCCTGAGTTCGAATTCTGGGTCGGGCAACAAAAAGAAAATTGTTTTTTTCCAATTTTCTAATTTAAAAAAAAATGGTCGGGATTGGATATGTGCCCGGTTGGCGATAGGCTTGTCTCCTATCACATTAAGGGACTTAGTGTCTTCGGTTAGTCGTGGGTGCCCTGGTTTTGCCTCTACCTAACTCTTTAGGGATATAGGCGTGAAGATACTTAAAAAAGATATTAATAACGTAAATAATAACAGTGGTGTCAAGAGTCTCTGAAACTAGCGAATTTGTTTTTTAAAGTGTAATAAATGTAGAGGAAGCCAGGCT
>NJDD01002413.1:0-17536 GCA_002245505.1 Calephelis nemesis
TTTGTAAGTTCGGCGTTGAATTTTGTTTCGTTGGCAAATTATACAGTTATTAACGAAGGTTTCGATAGTTTCAGTCATACGTTTCCAAAAGTAGTTTGACCTGATTTTACGAGTCGTTTCGACTATTCCTCTATGTCCTGACAAAGGGTCATCGTGAAAGTTTTTTAAGATTTCAGGAATTTGTTCAGGTGTTGGATAAGTAACTTTGTTTTCACATATTGTTATCCTACATTCGTAACTGTCGGCTAGGTAAGCAGTGATGTGTATTTGTTCGTTTCCTTGGAGTTTACAAGTGGGATCATTTCTAAGATCGGAGACGCATAATGTTTTAAAATTATTATTTTGTAAGCAGTTTAGAAGAGCTTTGAAATAGCTTTCGGAGTCCCACGGGTCAAAGTGTGTGGGTCTTGTACAAGCAAATACCAAATTCTGTTTTTTGTCAGAAACTAATAAATCTACTTCATAGAGTGTTTTGGGTTTTTCAAGATATGAGTTGACTTGTGAGCACATTGAGATTCCTTGGATGAAGAGGTCGTTCTTGTCTGAGAGTTCGCAGGATATAGGAATAAATATGTTTTTATGCTTTTCGTTTAAGAGTGAGTCTGGTGAAATATTGAGATTAGGAGTGTCAAAGCTGTAAGTAGGGTTTTCGTTGAAGTGTGAGTAATTTAGTTGTAGATAATCTTCGGAATGTTCTGGAGTGTCGTTGTCAAGTGTGAGATCGATAGTGTTAGTATTCATGACTGAAGGGCGTGAAAGTGCATCTGCATTTGTGATATTTTTACCCGATTTATAAATAATCTCATAGTCAAATTCTTCGAGTTTCAGACGCCATCGAACTAGACGACTACCTGGGTCTTTGACGGAAAACAACCAGGTGAGAGGTTTATGGTCAGTAACGATTTTGAACTTTCGTCCGAACAAATAAGGTCTAAAGTATTTTACAGCCCATACTATAGCAAGAAGTTCCCGCTCTATAGTTGAATAATTTGATTCTGCTGTGTTTAGGGTTCGAGATGCGTACGCGATTGGTAAATCTTTATTTATAGGTCCTTGGGATAAAACTGCACGATAAATTCCTTTGTGAAATCAGGGTATTGCAGGATTGGAGGATTTGTAAGTAGTTGTTTACATTCATTGAAAGACTTTTGTTGTGAGTCACCCCAAACAAAGGGAACATCCTTTTTAAAAGGTTTAGTTATTTTACTGAAATTTGATATGAACCGGCGATAATAACCAGTGAGACCAAGAAAAGCTTTTATATCTTTACAGCACTTTGGAACAGGGAAATTATTTACTGCTTGGATCTTATCGGGATTTGGTTTTACACCATCGTTAGAAATATTGTGACCAAGATAAGCGACTTCGCGCCTTAAGAATTCGCATTTGTCTGGCTAAATTTTTAATTCATATTTGCGTAATCTGGAGAAAACTTCACGAAGTTTTTGTTCATGTTCCTGTAGACTAGATGCAAATATAACAATGTCATCTAGGTAGACGAAGCATCTTTCACCTTGTAGGCCTGACAGTACTGAATCCATTACGCGCTGGAATATTGCAGGGGCATTTTTAAGCCCAAATGGCATTCTTTTAAACTCGTAGTGACCATAACGTGTATCAAAGGCTGTTTTAGGGATGTCATGGGGCTGAACTTCGAGTTGATGAAACCCGAATGCTAAATCGAGGGATGTGAAGTATTGGGAGTGACCTAGCTTATCTAATATATCAGCGATGTTCGGGAGTGGATAGCTGTCACCTACTGTGACTTCGTTTAGTTTACGATAATCTATGACTAGGCGCCATGTTTGCTTCCCAGATGCATCTAGTTTTTTCGGAACAACCCATATGGGACTGCTCCAAGGAGAAGTACTAGTTTGGATGATGCCTTGATTTAACATTTCGGATACCTGAGTCTTTACTTCCTTCTCGTGTATTTGTGGAAATCTGTATGTTTTTGTGTGAATAGGTGTATCTGTTGTAGTAGGTATCTGGTGTTTAGTATGGTTACTAAAGGTGAGTGAGTCGCCTTCTATGAAAAGTATGTCTGAGTATTCCGATATTATTTTGTCCAGAGACTCAGACTCTTCCGAATTTAAATGCATTTGTCTAATTGAATTTAGGACTTTGTTTTGTCTGTCTGTTAGATTCAAGTTGTGTATGGGGATTGTTGTGTTGTTATCAGTTTCAATACAATTGTAAGAATTTATTGGTTCTACTGTGATAGTTGGGGTTCTAATTAACTTATCGACTTTAGATGTGTTTACGCATGAGATACAAAATGAGTTGTTGACAACGTTAACTAAAGCGTGGGGAATAACAATATCATTGTCTAGTAACTGTTTATCAATATTAGCTGTGCCAGACTCTATCGTGTTTGTGTTACACCTAATTACTGTTTCCGCTCGGCTAACTAATAGTTGTTTATCAGATATGTTGTTTGTTGGGACTTTGTTTAAATAATGGAGTTGGTATGTTCTATTATGAATGTGCATAGTTTTTGATTGTACAAATATCTTAACGTTGTATTTTGACATAAAGTCATTGCCTAAAATGCCGTCAGCTTTTATGTTTAAGTCGGCCACATGAAATTTGAACTTTGGAAGGTTATCTAATGATAGTTCGGTGGAACCATGGCTACGTGTAGAAGTCTGTGTACTCGAAATTCCTACTATGGAAACTATATCCGATTTATTTAATATAGTTGTGCCGATTTTTTTTTATTATTGAAATTCCGGCTCCAGTATCAATGAGTAGGACTATGGGTTGATTTTGGATTCGGAAGGTGCAATGTAAGAGGTTCTCGGGAGGAACATCATTCAAGGAAGATATGGAATAAGTTTCTATATCAAACTTTTGGACAGGGGAATTGGTAGTATTTTGGCTGATATTTGGTATCGGTTTGGTAGGTTTAGAAGCTTTAGTAGGATTGGTAGATTTGGAATGTATGGCAGCTTTGGTAGTTTTACGATGTTTAGTAGATTTAGAGGGTTTGGATTTATGGGAAATAGTAGTTTTAGTAGAGTTAGTAGTTTTTGCACTGTTGATAGAAATAGTAGGATTTGTTTCATTTTTTATCATTCGAAACGAGAGTTTGGGGCTGGTTACCCTGTTCGTGAGTTATCAAATGAGTTTGATTTTGAGAAACAGTGTTAAATGATCCATTGCTTTGTAAGTTCGATGTAAAATTATTGAAATCGGTTTGTATGGACATGTCTTTGTACTGTCTCCGATAGACTGATGACGTTTGTTTGTCATTTGTACCTACGGACACATCCTTTTGTTGTCTGCGATAGACGGATTTGTTTTCAATATGAATATGATTTGGTTTGATCGGTGGGTCTACCATTGGGAGTTTGATATGTTCGTTGGTAAGGTCGGAATGTCGGTCGTTGAGCAGGATGCCAAAGCGATTTCTAACGAGCCGCTCACCTTGTTGGTCGCTTCGGAGTTTAAATTACTGATACGTGTTGGAGGAGCCTCTATTGCGCGCTGTATTGATTGAGCTTGGTTACGCAAGTTGTTGTTATAGGCTCTTTTGCGACACTCTGTAATGAGGTGTCCTATATTTTTACAATAATTGCAAACTTTTGTCGTGTTTTGTTGTGGAATACTTCGCGGGAAATTGTGTGTGTGATAGTTTGGCACTGCATTTTTAGGAAAAGATGGTTTTTGAAAAAGGTCACGTTGGTTATGACTCGAGTTGGAATTAAAATGATTCGGTTTGAACATTGCTTGTCTAGCGCTGTTTATACATCTTATTTTATCCTCTTGAATAGCGAATTGACCGGCATCTGATAGATTAATAAAACTTTTCGTACGTAGCATTGTCCCAATATCGGAACTAAGGCCATTTATGAAGACGCTTAAGGCGGTTTCTTCGGTTGCGGCTAGACGTCCCGTTAAGGTGTCGTCGGTAATTTCTGTGTTTAGTTTTTCTATAATTTTGCTACGATTTATGTCTACTCGGTGGAAATAATCAATAAGACTTTCGCCTGGTTTTTGGAACATCGATTGTAGTTTTATATTTAAATGTGAGATCGTTTTGACATTGGAATATTTATCAATTAAAAATGTTCTTAAATCGTTCCATAATTCAAATTGTTTACAATGGATATCGGAGGCACTCGACCCTACTATATTATTTAGCACATAAACTAAGAGTATCGATACTTGGTCTTTGTTTGATAACTTGATTGCAGATTCGCACGACCTTTTGAACCGGTATACTTGTTGAGGTTGGTTTGTATCGAATGTAGGGACTAATTTAAGTAAAATATTAAGATCTAGAGACATGTTTACGCTATGTTCGTATTTGAATTGAGAAAGATCGGAATGAATGCTTGTTTTTGATTCAGTGGATTTAGACATGAGTATATAAAAAAAAATAGATGTAGGAAATAGAAATGTAAAATAACACAATATATATAAAATAAGTACAAAATGACACAATATAGGAACAATTGAGGATGAGCAAAAGTAAAAGCCACTTACCACATTACTGCGATAATTTTCAGGAACATATTTAGGTTCGGCGAACACGTTCAAAAGCCTATAGCTACCTTGCCTTATCGAACGATGCTGTCTCTTAGCAAGTTGGTGTTCGACTTAACCTTAGATTTCCTAGACTATCCTACCGACTGCGCCAAATTTTTATATGGTAGAGAGAAACTTTCACTTTTTTAAAAAAAAGATTGTACAGGGTATATTTATTACTTAGTAATTTTAGATACAAAGTAAAACTTAACTAGATGAATAAAAGAAGATGTTTTTGATCTGGAGTCTCGAATTCGAATGAATATTTATTGGCTATATTTAATAGTACAAAACGAAATTTTATTATCGAGTCAAATTATCCCAAGCAGCTGGTGCTAGGTTTTATAAAATGTCTGGCGAACACACGGCGACTTATCGTCACACCAACTTCACTTGGTACTTCAAACAATGCGCATACATGCTTGTTAGTAGACTACTTAAAACCACTTAGCTGCAGTGAAAACAGTTAAAACTAAAAGCAGGTGTTACGTAAAGCTTTTGCAGTATACATTATGTCTGGAAAGAAGAGACAAACGTTTATTAAACTATCATAAAAGTTTTAATAGTAGTATTACGTTGCCCGGGATTGGATATGTACCCGGTTACCGATAGGCTTGCCACCTATCTCATTGTGGAACTTAGTGTCTTCGGTTAGTCGTGGTTGTGGTTGAGCCCCTGCCTTGCTCCCCAAGGATGCGGGCGTGAACATATTCTTCTTTTTTATTATTAAATTATGTACCTTAAAATTATACTGTTAAGGTTTTTTGACAAACAAATCAAACATTCGCTAATTATAGTCTTTCTTATAAATGCAATGTTCTTTATTGTTACTATATTGTTTCCACTTATATAACGAATTCAAATATTTAGTCTTTCTTCTTGAATATTGATATTAGTATAACAAAATCTTATCTCAATTGTTTATTAGAGTGTTTTCCACAAAATTTTATTAGAATCTTATGAAAACGGCGGTTGAATGTATTCTTATACTAAAGATATCCTACCCTTCCATCACTTCCGAGGAGCAAGGTTTGCTCGTTACCTATCTCATTGAGTAACGAGTATAAACAATTCGTTCTATCTATGAGAATTATCAATATATCTACTGTGGAAGCTCACTAACGAGTTAGGAATCCTTATGAAAATGTTAGAGTAACATATTGGAACATTGTATATTTCTCAATTTGGCCTTCTTTGTGCTTGTCTATTCCTATGTTATAGACGTGCCTATTTCACCTATCATGTTTATAGGTCACAGTTGTCTCTTACCATTTAAGCCGCGAGCTTTTCATCGTCTTATTCTATAAAAAAATATGATCGATTTTCTGTAGCAAACGCGTTGGAACGATTAAGGCCGAAGTTCAGTCATGAGGCTCGGGTTTTTTTGTGACAGGAACAAGAATTTGTTTGATGTCTATATGTATGTCTTCCTGGACTAAGTTCTTATTTGATTTATGTGGGTATCTGTATATATATGTATACATATATCACGACGTGAGAGTGTAGAATGTGATAGTTTAGGTCTGCTTTAAAAGTAACGTTTTTTAATATTTAATTTATCATTACAACGACGGAAGACAAACAAGCAGAGGGATTTTCTGATGGTTTTCGATTTTTGTAGGCGTTTCATATTCTTTAGTTATTTCCTATATTCTTTTGTTTTATACTAGCCGCTAGCGGCACGAAATGATGAGCATCATATTTGACAAGACAAACTAAAATTGTGATGTGAATTATTTTTCCAAATTCCACGTCTGTCTGTCTTTCCGAATGTCACAACCACTTTTTCTGAAACTATAAGAACGATATTGTTGAAAGTTAGTAAAATAGATGCATTCTATCACCGAATTGAGATTGTCTTACAAAAATAGAAAAATAAAGCAGTAAATTTATAGAGTACTTAGAAATGATTTTTTTTATTAAAGGCATACGTGAGGAGTATCGATGAATATGTCTTCAAAACCGATATTGAGGTTTCTAACGTAATTATTTTCTAAACTGAATACCTTGGGCGAGAGACACTTCCAAAGTGCTAAAATGTAACTTCTTAAATAAGAGAATAAAAAAACTAAAAAATATGTGATCTGCATTACTATGTAAACTTTCATCGTAAATTGGTTTGAACGATACGTTGAAAGTTAGTAGTTCCTTAAAACAGTGTTATATCGTAAACTGAAAACACTGTATTTGTACTCCTAGAACTTTATATTATGATAATTGTTGCTACAGAACCCTTCATAGGCAAGCCCAACTCGCATTTGACCGCTTTTTATATGTCTTTTTGCCCCGTGTTTTTCGGGGCTGCTTTGCACAATTGACCATCTGCCTTCCTGCCAGGCAGCTTGTAAAAGGTGAGCATAGGTTTACAGTCACTAATACCGTGACATTCTACTAGGTGGCAGAGTTTCGCAACGACTCGCCTGGATTGATACCACCGCCTTACCTATTCCTGTCACCATGACGTCCAATACTTGCCGTTGACGTATTCCGGTTCGGAGAGTAAGTTAGCCGGTAAACTTACTTGCGCTCGAGGCCTAACATCCCGGCCTCAGGTTGGCAACGCACCATTATCACCTTTGGTGTCTCTAGACGGCGTGAATTTCTTACCATCAGGAAATCCGTTTGCTTGTTTGCCTTCCATTATCATAAAAAATATCTACATTCGATCGCCTCGTTGGTCAAAGTAACGTACACGCCTCAATTTGCTGACCCACCTTGAGGCTCATATTCAACTTTTAGCTTGAAGGGCAACACTTTAACAGAGGGAAGACTATTTTAATAGTACGTAAGCCAAATACATTTAATTAATGGAGGTACCCTCATCATCATTATCATCAGCCGAAGGACGTCCACTGCTGGACATAGACCTCCAAAAAGAGCGCCACAAGTCACGGTTACCAGCCGCTTGTATCCCGTCACTTTTACCAGGTCATCAGTCCACCGGGTGGGAAGTCGTCCAGCACTATTTCCTCTGGTGCGGGGCTGCCACTCGAGAACCTTTCTACCCCAGCGGTTGTCGGTTCTGCGAGCAATTTGGTCTGTCCATTGCCACTACAGCTTGCTGAATCTCTGAACTACGTCGGTCACTCTCGTTCTCTTGCGGATCACCGAATTACGGATCATATCTTACAGAGAAACACCGAGCATAGCTCTTTCCATAGTACGCTAAGCGACTTTGAGCTTTTTTAAGATGCCCACATTTAACGGCCAAGTCTCAGTTTATATATCATCACCGATAACACAAACTGGTCGAAGACTTTACAAGATACAACAAACAAGATGATACCCCTTGGCTTCCCCAACGCTGCCCATCCAAGTGAGGTACCCTCAGTTGTTAATAAATTATTCGTAGATAATTAAATGGCTATACAACAAAGAATGATTTAAAATGAATAAGGAATTAATTTCAAAATAAACCTCTCTTGTTAAAGAGCATTTTTTCAGCGTTGGTGATTATATTATAATCTGCAGGTACAATTATCTAGAGAGTTCTTCAACAAACATATAAAATGGTTTATTAGAGGAAAATGCTCATAAAAGCTTGCTTTATAAAGGTTATTTTCCTGTAGACTATCTAAAGTACATTTGTATAATTATGGAGCAGAAAAAGTTCGCAGATAAGCGCTGTGCTCATAATTTTAACCTAATTATTAAAACGTTACTGTGACACAATTGTCGCTCTTGTAGATTAACCTGTATTTTTTTTGTCAACAAGCAGACGGATTTCCTGATGGTAAGAAATTCCCGCCGCCTAGAGACACCAAAGGTGGGAATGGTGCGTTGCCAAACAGAGGCCGGGATGTTAGGCCTCGAGTTTACCGGCTACCTTACCCTCCAAACCGGAACACGTCATGACGTTATTGCGAAACTTTACCACCTAGTCTGATCTGGTTGATTCCACTGTCTTTTTAGGCATCACAATTGATAATAAATTACAATGGGGCCCTCATATTGAGAAACTGGCAGATAGGCTTAGTTCAGCAGCATTTGCAGTAAAAAAAATAAGAACATTAACAGATGTTGAAACGGCCCGAATAGTGTATTTTAGCTATTTTCATAGTTTAATGTCTTAGGGGATACTTCTTTGGGGAAATTCTGCAGATATAAGTACTATATTTGTATTACAAAAAAGAGCCATTAGATCTATTTATAATCTTAATGTAAGGGATTCCCTGCGTGAAAAATTCAAAGAAATAAATATTTTAACCTGCAGTTCTCAATACATTTATGAGAATTTAATGTATGTCAAAAAAAATCTATGTATGTTTACAAAAAAATGTGATGTTCACAATGTAAATACGAGAGATAAAAATAATCTAGCCGTATACAAAACTCGTCTTCATAAAATTAGTAAATCCTTTTTCGGTCAATGTATACGTTTTTACAATAAGCTGCCCATTGATATTAGAGATCTACCTATTAATAAGTTTAAAAAATGTATCAAAGCAAAATTATGTCAAAAAGGCTATTATACGGTCTCAGATTATTTGGAAGATGAACATGCTTGGGGATAGAGATTTCAATCTCCCACTGCAATTTGTAATGTAATTTGTTGTACCTTTTATTTAAGTTAAAATTAGATTGTAATTTGTATTTTTAAGCTAGATTATATTGTAAATATTATTATTGAAAAAAGACAAGCCCGCTGAGTTTCTTTCGCCGGATCTTCTCAGTGTGAGGCCGCGATTCCGATCCGGTGGTAGTTTAAAAAAATGTCGACGCGCACAAATACCACTTGTATGGTTCATGTGAATAAAGAATATTCTGATTCTGATTCTATCACGGTGTTAGTGACGGCAAGCCTATGCTCGCCTTTTACGAGCTGCCTAACATAGAAAGGCAGATGGTCTATTCTACAAAGGAGCCCGGACCAACACGGGGGAACGCACGGGGTGTGTTCACTGACTTCAAAAAGGAGGAGGTTATATGTACAATGTCTACATTTTTTTAAGTGTGTATTACGATTTATAAGTCATGTATTGTCTAACTAGTCCCTAGACTGTTTACTAGTTTTGAAGTACCGAATTCAAGAAATTAAAATATAGGCATTGAAAGTCATTGTAAGTCATTTTTTGAACACTATTAGTGTTAGTGATATCTATTTGTTATTGTTTATTATAGTATCTTCACGCCCATATCTCCGAAAAAGTATGCAGATGCTCAACCATGCCACGGTTACCTCCTACCCACGAGTAGCCGAAGACCCTAAGTAAACGGTGTGATAGGTGACAAGCCTATCACCAACCGGGCACATATTCAATCCTGGGCAACGTTAATTTTATTAGTAAATTGAAAATATAATGTAAAGTATCTTAACGCCCATATCTCCGAAGAAGTATGCAGACGTTCAACCATGGCACCCACGACTAGCCGAAGACACTAAGTCCTAGAAAGTGATAGGCGGCCAGCCTATCACCAACCGGGTACATATTCAATCCTAAGCAAGGTTAATTTTATTAAAAAAATGAAAATATGCCTACATTTTATAATTTATTTTGTTTCCCGTTCTCATGAAGTAAAGTCCGACGCCGGACCGCTAGACCACTGAATATATGTTTTATTATTACATTTTGATTTATATTTAAATGTGAAAACACTAAAGTTGCTAACCAGTTCTTACACAGTACATAACATCATTTACATATACATATACATTATATGGTTTGTTTCTGTTTTTCCTTTTTACGGGTCAGCTGGCAGAAATCTCTGTTGCTGGAGATAAGCTCGCCCATTGTACTGTATTATCTTTATGTTTATGTTTGTGATAACGTTTTGTGTACAATAAAGATATTATTATTATATTATAGTATTATCATATACTTGAGTCACTTACGGCAAACCTAACGCTATCTGGGCACATATCAAATACCGGGCAACGTTGCTTTTTTTAGAAAATTTATAAAACATATTTTCCTTTTGTTGCCCGACCAGGAGATCGAACCTGGTACTTGGTCCAACAACCGGACCGCTAGATCACAGAAGCGATAGTACCTAGTTTTATAATTATAAAAAGACAACGTCGAAATAAAAGTAACATTTATGTTTACGTAAATAAGAAACTATTACCTTATGTAATAAACCCTTCGTTTATTACTAACGGATGACAAAGTATACGTTAGTTGAGAGACTAATTAAAGGCTATCGGTATGAAAGCCTCTGGGTATAATTGACGGTGTATCCCTTCAAATATAAACAGCAGTTAAAATTTATGGTTCGCCCACCTAACTAGACCAGGTTATAAAATTGTAAATGTTAGCCAATCGTTAAATTAAACTAGTACCTTAAAAGTTCTGGGTAACAATAACTGAAGGAGTTATTCCACAGTAATTGCTAATTGACAGTTTCCAGAAAATTTTATCAAAATGTTCGTTTCTTTTAGCCTTTTGTTTTGTTTTTAAACGTTAGTTAGAAGGTATTTTTTACGATTTTAACATTGTCTGGAAATGGTAAATATAAGGCAAATATAAGGGTAAGCAGACACTTTACAGGTTGGTAGCTCTTTGTATATATCGAATGATGGCGTATCATTCAGAGGGTGCGATGCTTTTTGATAAGGTAAGTTTTGTAATCTTACTTGAGTAAGTATAGGGAAGTTATTTAGATTAGTTTACAACATTTTTTTATAATATTGGAAAACAAACAAGCAGACGGATTTCCTGATGGTTAGTTATTCACGCCGCCTAGAGACTAAGGTAATGGTGCGTTGCCAACCTGAGGCCGGGTTGTTAGGCCTCGAGCTAATGTAAGTTTACCAGCTACTTTACGTGAACCGGAACACGTATACATGAACTTTTTTTTAATTTCATTAAAATCAAGCCAGTGGTTTAGCCGTACAAGAGCAGCCGACAGGCTTTAGGATTTGTAATAGCACAGCACATTAGCACAGATTCTCAGTTAGTATAGGCTAAAAATGACACTGTCATCTGTGTAAGTTTATGCAGAGCCCTTACCATGAGTTTACTCAGCCTTTACCATGAGTTGGTATAGATTACGTTCGGTAAGTTACATGCGAAATCTATCGCAGTTTTACTCGCTACCGTCTCTGTAAATTATTTGTATGAAAACTTTAAACAGCGCCTCTGTTGGTATCTAAACGAAACACAGTTTTATACCAAAAATGACATACATTTCGACACGTAACTTGCCGAACGTAATCTATACCAACTCATGGTAAAAACTCGTAACTCCTAGCTAATGTGATAAAATATCTAGTATGAATGAGTACAATAGTAAAATAACAGTTTTAGCAAAAAAACTTAAAAAAAATTAAACATTTTCATATTAATACCGTCGCATAATTAAAAAAAATGTAAATTATAAGTATAATGTAAGTTATAAGTATAACATAAAACTATTTGTCAAGGTCTGAAAAGTGGTTACACTTCTAAAGCTTATAAGTATCTTCACGCCCATATCCCCGAAGAGGTAGGCAGAGGTACAACCAGGGCACCTGCGACTAGCTGAAGACACTAAGTCCCACAATAGCGTATTCCAATCCCAGGTAACGTTATTTTTATTAGAAAATTAAAAATATACATTTTCTAATTTCGTTTTTGTTACTCGACTCGGGGATCGAACCCTGGACCTCAAGAAGTGAAGTCCGACGCCGGACCGCTAAACCACAGAGGTCATTCTAAAAATTATGATCACATTGAATCAGAATTTTCAAAACCTATTCATGATTGCCTAGATACAATACAATACAATAACTCTTTATTGTGCACCAAATAAAAAAAATCACAAATACAATAAAATAACTTACACTAAGAAGATACACAAAGGCGGCCTTATCGCCAAGGCAGCGATCTCTTCCAGGCAACCCTAAAGTATGGAACAAGATTTAGCGAGACTTAAAAAAAATGTGTGCGTGTACTAGCGTACACTCGTAAAAAATGAAGAAGTGAAACTTCTTTATGACTTCATTTTTCAAAAAATAATTTACTATATGCGACTTTACAGAAATTGGTTAAATAAAGTTTATTGCCAATCCCTACTCCGCTGGAGAAAGTATACTTCGAATCACGCGTGGTAGGGATAAGAACAAAGATAGCGCGTAACGTGAAAATGTGACGTGTAACGAAAAAATGTTACACTATTTTTGTTTTAACCCCGATAAAGAAGTTTCATTTCAAAAAGTTGAATAAACAACCTCCTCCTTTTTAAAAACTAAAGTATTTTAGCTGCTGCGAACGAACAGGATACATCACTATTCACTTAAACATAAAACCACATCCCTACGTTTAAAAAAATATGACTAGCGTTTATTAAAAGATCTCTAATGACCTACTTTTTTGCTCAGCGGTTTCATAAATATACCACATTCAAATGATCCAGTACGAGTATCGCTGAACCCCTGCAAATAGGAACATCGGCGTTTGCACAAGTGTTCTCCGCTCGACCTACGACCCAGTTCAACATACGTGTCCATTTTCCTTGAAAAAGGAAATGAGATTTCTAGTCCAGTTTAGCTTGAGTACATAATGCATTGGAATTAGATTTTCACAGTTTCATCCTTGTATAAATGATATTTATATTTTTAATATAAATTGTAACGTGCAATTAAGTTCAACAAGTTTATATTAGAAAATAAAGATACTGCATTCATAACAGTGTGGTCCGAGAAAGAGTGGGTTTGAAAGAAAGTGTTGGTGTTAAAATACGAAGGGGCATGCTCCGCTGGTTTTGTCATGTGGAAAGAATGACAGATGAAAGATTGACAATGCAAATATACAATACAGATATACATATATCCGAGGGTGGTGTCAAGAGTCTCCGAAACCGGAGTGTTTGTATGAAAAGGGTAATGAATGTGAAGGAAGCCAGACAGGTTTGTCAGGATCGTGAGGTCTGGCACTCGATACTCTCTGCCTACCACGTAAAGGACTTGGCGTGAAGATATGTATGTATGTATGTATAAAGATCCTCGTAAAAGATCTTTCAACCCATGTAGAATTTGTGTTTATGTAAGAGCCGATTACTGCGTCTGGAGACTTTTATTTGTTTAATAATTTGTACACATTTGTATTTTTTTAGGGTTCCGTAGCCAAGTTCTAAAAACGGAACGCTTATAGATTCGTCATGTCTGTCTGTCTCTCCGGCCGTATGTCACTACCATTTTTTTCTGAAACTATAAGGGCTGTGCTGTTGAAACATGGTAAGCAGATGTATTCTGTGAACCGCATTAAGACTTTTACACAAAAATTTAAAAATAACAAAAACTAAAAAAAACTCAAAAATGTGTTTTCATAAAATCCATAAGTGTGAAGTCGTCAATAGACAGGTCTTCAAAAATGATATTGAGATTTCTAATTTTTTGTTTCTAAACTAAATATTTTGGGTGAAAGACACCTGCAAAGTGGTGAAAAGTCCCGCCCCCTGTAACTTCTAAAGTAAGAGTAAGATAAAACAAAAAAATATATATGATATACATTATAAACTCCTACCGAAAATTGGTTTGAACGAAATAAATGCGTTAGTATGTTTTTTAATAGGTACCGTAACATCGACACTTAAAAATAGTTTTGCCAGTAAAGCACAACTATTTTTAAGAGATGGCGCTGAGTAGTTTAGGGTAGTCCTGGCATTTAGCATACTAAGCCTTTTAATATAAAATATTTAATATGTATGTAGAAGATAGGTAACCGTTACCATTGTAAAGTATGTATGAATTGTTATATCATAATTGTTGCTGCGAAACCCCTCATGGTCGAGTCCGACCCGCACTTGGCTTTTTATTTCTTTCTCGCAAGAAAATCTGATTTTGATGATTATTTTTTTAGTATTTAACAGGAATAGGTACATAATAGTCCACAGAATGTCTTTTTAATTTTATGAGAATCGGTTTAATTATTTTTGAGTTATAGATAGTAATAACATATTTTTAATTATATGCTATATAATATGCCAACAGAATATTGAAATTTATTTGGTTTTGTCAAGGTTTAATGTGCTTAAAATATATACCTTTTTAAACACAAACAAAAACGTTTTTGACTAAAACTAATAATACGAATCGGTAAAATCGTTAAAAAAATGATATTTACAGTTAGGTTTGATTATGGTTAAAAAGTTGTTTTTTTTGCAGTAGGTACGGTAATTTAATTACTTGATTTTAGTAAGTAATAAATAAAAACTATGGTACCGGTTACCAATATGAATTAATACGTTTTGGCCCACTACAAAAGAGTTTCTATATTAAAGACAAACTTTATTTCCTCTTATCGGAAGAAAGAAAATTATCTTGACTATGAAAAAAAGTTAACAACTGTGTGTTCTGTGCCCAAATCAGAGTTGAATCAGCTGTGTGAGTTTGACAGAACAGTTTTGGCGCCATCCAGTGAAAAGATTGTCGTAGTTTTTTCGTTGTTATTGAATTTCCTGTTTATATATTAAGTGTAATAAATCAATTTTGGGGTTATTTGCTACGATTATTATATATATTTATTAAAGGCACAAATGAAGTAATTACAAAGAAACTAGTTTATTCCCCGACAATCTCACTAATTGGGTATGAGGCCACAAAGTCATTAGTTGTCAAAGAAAGTATAATGTCTGGGTTTTGAGTAAAGCCTTTGCCCAGGCATGACTTTGTTTGACGACTTATGAATAATTTTAAATAATTTAAGCTCGAATTTGTTAAATCGGGTAACTTAATGCAAATTTTAACTTGATTAATGGCAAATGCTAACGCTAATGCCAAAATATAAAGAAGGAAAATATAAGCAGCCAGCATATTCAGCTAATGATTTTCTTATGGACAGCTACCAGATTTAAAGTATTTCCGTTTTATTAAGGAAGTTCTCTGGTCGACTTAATTTCGTGGATGAAATTCCGTTTTTGTCATTAGGAAATGAAATGAAACATGGATCTTCAAAATTTATTCAAATTGATATGGCGACTGGCGCCTTTCAAGAGGCTTTACAATAAATATAGAGTCTTTGATGTTGATACTTACATTACTGGCCGAGCAGCAATAATTTTAATTGAATAGAGATTTTTTTTCATTGCCCTTCTTTGTTTTATGAATGAATGAATTATGTATCATTATACATCAAATTATCTTTGTTATAATTACTTTTCAACTCAATTCATTTATTTGTATAAGTAGGTACAGTCGTATGTCTAAAATATTACATTGCAAAAGAACGACTACTCTTTGCGTTCTGGCATATTAATATTGTTTAGGAAAAAGTAAGTAAATTTTAAGAAATACACATTAAAATAATCAGTTTTACTTTCTCACGTATATACGAAAACATTGTAGGTTCAATGCAGAACTAGTAACTAAAGTTAAATTAAAAATCGTTTTTCCTGAGTTTTAAATTAAAAAGTCCATTTTAAAAATCCATATTGATAATATAAATGCAAAAATGTGTTTGTCTAGCTGTCACTCCATTATGTCACTGTCACTGTAACTATTGATATTGATATGGTATGAGTTCAAACATAGGCAAATTTTTTTTTCAAAAACCAACCCAGGGTATACTTGAAAATATATTTTTCACTAATGAAGTTGCGGGTATAGGGGATAAACATAAACAATCTTGATTTTCAATGACGTAGTCTAGACCTTAACTGTCAGTAGTCAAGACAATAGAAAGAAGATTCTTAAGCAGAAATTGCTAATGGAACATAAAAATAAGAAGGTTGAAAATAGAATTGAACAAAACCGAAGAATAGAACAAAATCAGAAAATAAAACAAAATCAGGGGTAAAAATAAAATCAGATTTACATCAAACCATAGATATGGTAATAGATTTCCAAAAAAATTATAGGAATAAGATTATTCCTATAATTTTTTTGGAAATCTATTACTAAGTTTTCATTACAAACACATATCCAAAATAATTATAGTGGTAAAAGAGACTTAAGTAAGAGAAATGTTAAGTTGATGATATACCTAGTCCCCTCGTGTTGGTCGGGGTTCCTTTGAAGAACCATCTGCTTTTCTGCCAGGCAGCTCGTAAAAGGCGAGCATAGTATATATACTAACCAGAGCAGGATTAAATGACGAGATCATCCTAGGCAAACATCTCTATGGCGCCCCTCTATTAGAGATAGACCACTAGGTAGACCACTGGACACGTGTACTTAGGCATGAGTGAAATATGTAATGAGAGTGAAGAAGGCAAGAAGGACAGAAGAAACATTGAAATCCATGATGCTTGACCGCTTCTTTGGTCGAGTGGCTAGCGTACACGACTAACTACATCGACTAACCGCGAGGCTCGGGTTGGATTCCCGACGGGGGCAGGCATTTGTGTGATGAACATTTAGATGTCTGCATTTCCGAGTCTGGCTGTTTATTGAATGTATTCTGGTATCTATTTAAATATTTCTATTTATTAGTATCGTTGACTAACACCCATATCACACGCATATAATTTACTTACTTTGGGGTTAGGTTCAATTTGTGTAGCTTGTCCTGAGATATTTATTTATTCTCTAGAACCAGATCTAACTGTGTATGTGTTTTTACATAAACATTAATTTTGTTATTTTTTTTCTTAGTTCAATACCTTCCGAGCGCGCGCATCTTTGTTATCTCGCGCCCCTAGGCACGTGCCTACTTTGCCTTAAGGATAATACGCCTCTGATACTAACACCGTTACGTCTTACTAGGTGGCAGAGTTTCGCTGCGACTCGCCCGGATTGGGACCACCGCCTTACCTATTTCTGCCGCCATAACATTAGTGCTAGTCATTGACGTGTTTCGGTTCGGAGGGTAAGGTAGCCGGTAAGCGTACTATTGCTCGAGGCCTAACATCCCGGCTTCAGCTTCATTACCACCTTTGGTCTCTAGGAGACGTGAATTTCTCACCATCAGAAAACCTGTCTACTTTTTTGATTTCCAAAATCATAAAAATAAAAAAATATAGTCTTTGACTATAATAGTTGTTTGTACCTTAGACTAGGTACTTTAGTCAATATTGATTAATAAGACGGTTAAGAGTTTTGGCGCCATCGAGAGAAAAGATGGTCGAAGTTTTTTCATAATTATTG
>NJDD01002414.1:4271-20339 GCA_002245505.1 Calephelis nemesis
AGTAATTACCCATATTAACTAGGCAGAAACGAAGATGGTCTGTTCTTTATGGGGAATCCGGAACAATTCGGGAGGAACATTAATCGGAACAACATGGGAAGAACAGTTAAACGGAACAACATGGGATGAACAATAAATTACTGAACTTTACAAAAATATCACATTGTGTCTTTGGATTTTAGGCTAGTGACTAGAGTGGTCTAGTCGTCCGATGTTGGAATTGACTTCATGGGGTCCCGAATTCGATTCCCGATTTGGGCAATAGCAAGAACGTTGCTCGATATTCGACAATTGCCCGACCGTAGCGTTGCCGTCTGTCATACTGTGTGGCTAAAGATTTATAGACAAGACTTTAATAACTATGAAAAAGTAAAAAAAATGTAAATCAAATAATAGACCAGCATCTATCCGCTTTGGCGAACTTCCACACGTCCAGTTTACATGGGAAAAATTAAAATATTGTGTTTTCTATTTTTTAACAGTCAAACCTGATAAAAATAATCCTGTGTCCGTTTTCTCTATGTTACTTCCTTATAAATTTTATAGAGTTATAAATAACTAACACGACTTTCTTTTATATGTAGATAATGTCACGAATTATAGGAAGGTTTCGTTATCTTCTAACGCACATAGTTATTAAAATGAGATAGATCTTGAGAGATCTACAGAAACAGGAAAAGTTATGTGAATAGCTAGAATCAAAATTTTATACAAAATTAACAAGCGTATTTCATTCTTACAAAAACAGATTAGAACACCCAATAGGGTATTTTCATTGACCATGTCTCCATGACAATCTCAATCTCATTGAATTACTATATTTAATGAACACATTATCAGCATAGAAGGATGAATAACATCTACGATGCATGTTCTTACTTTCTATCACTTTAAAAAGTAAGGTATTTAATTTGGAATGAGATATGTTTTTCATCAAGTTTTGTGGGTCAAATTTTCGTATGAAATAACATTTTCCTAAAATAATTTCTCCTATGTATCCAGTGAAGTTTCAAACTCAAGTGAGACTCATATAATTGTATGTATATAAGGTCCACGACAGAATACATAATGTAGAGAAACAAAGCTTCTATATAATGCCCACCAAATCTAACTCTGAATGGGTCCAAGTTACAACGGTATATATGATTAGCGTTTTAAAATAGATTTTAAAATTGTTTAGATGTGTGTGTGCAAAGAAAAAAGACATAGAGATAAGCCGAAAAAATAGAAACTAAAAGAAAATAGAACACACACACATAACCCTGGACAAATTACGCAAAATGAATCTAATCTTAAAGTCAGCAACATTATATGCTTATGTTGTAGGTGTTAGTCAAAGATACCTAGAAATATAATACACAGAAATACTTAAAAAGATCACTCAATTTAATAAAAACCCAGATCCAGATATGCTGACGATAGACTAAGTAAAATCCAACGACTAGAATCTTATCACATAAGTGTCAGCTCCTGTTGGAAATTGAACTCGAGCCCCGCGGTTAGTTAAGTAGAAAATCAATTATCAACAAAAATCAACTACACTTCTTTGAGAGTGTAGGTTCCGGGTCTCCCATAAAGAATAAAGACAAAATTTACATTTGCCATTTCTAACACTTTTATTTCGAATAATAAATATAAAACAAATACTTTTTACAAGTGGTGGTTATTGGAAATAATTCTCATTAGATAGTTGACGCTTTTGAATCCAATAAGATATAATTCTATTTTATTATTTTCAGGTTCCCTTAAGTTTAGTATCGTTACTCTTTTAACTTACTAGATTCTTGTAAGAGTGAGATAAATTGAATAAAATATACAAACAACGCTGCCCAAGTCACCAAGCTATCGGAAGAATCTATAAGTTTTGTAATTGTTGGTAGACGTCAGTTCTGATTTGACATATTTTATGAAGTGAACTGATATAAAATACACATCAAAAAGATAGGAATCGTTACACCTTTCAGCCATATTTCTGGATCACCTTATCTCTCGGTTTGAGTGTTTGCTGTCTAGTTCTGTGTAGTTATCCTAATAAGGCCTTAGATTTTCCTGTGGCCTGGGCGTTAGACCTAATATGCGATTCTACCAGCTACCCTACTATCTGGACCGGAAAGTGGCAGTAGGTCCCTACTCGGCCAAGCTGCTGCACAAGACTACCACCAATTTAACTTTTGAGATTTGGTCTTCTCATACGAGCTGCCAGACAAAAATTCTATATAAGGAATTCAAAACGACGTATTTGGCTACATGTAATCTGCCTCCGGCACATGTTATATTCATAGCCATAAGTAAAGCATATGTACAAAATCACAGTTTATTTTCATTTTCATCAATTCTACACAGAGGATCTAAACGCAAAAGAACGGATTCCAAACGGGAGAAATCTATACAAATCTATGGTCCTACCACATATATAAGTATATTTCCGTATGGATTTGTATGGCTTTGATATAATAAAGTTCCGAGTTTTCGAAACGGAATGTGAGAGGTCCAGATGTCATTTTACAATTTTGCTGTTCGCAACCCTGTTCGCTTCTACCTTGGACCACCAATCAACGGGTGGCGTGTAACAACAAAGGAGAAATTTCACTAGATCCATCCACCCACAAACAAACAAGCGAGGCGCTTCACATTCCGTCCACTGAAACTTACGAGACAGATCAAATTGAACTCTGTGATCTTGTACATATGCTCTACTTATGGTTATGTATGTGCCATGTGCCTTAGGCAGATTACATGTTGCCAAATACGTCGTATTGAATTCCTTATATATGAGAAGCTGATGTAACCCCCAGGGTAAATAGGACAACTTTACCTCTTATTAAGTGTGTATTTAACCGGCTACAATGTCTTTTGTTTTTTTGATATCTTATAGACAACTTAGGTTCATTTTCAAAGGTAAATTTGTACTTTAGTATCTTTAATATTTTACTTTTAAATGCGTTTAATTGTTGTATTATTTAAAAACTAGTAGATTTATTTTACGAAACATATTTAAATCATAAGTAATTATCAATTAGAACCCCACCTCTATTTTTGTACCCAAACTCAAGACATATCCCTCATACAATTACCAAGAGATTTGCTAGTTCATTTGTTGTTCGTACTTTAAAAGAATTCTTATTGGAATTCTATGCCAATATCAGTTTTTCCGTTACAGTTTAATTTAGAAGTATTTAAATCAAGAGTGGGCTAGAGTCTAAGGTTGCATACTCAGCTAGGAAAGGCCTATTCTAGTTGAGTATGCAACCTTGGACTTTACCTTAGCTTTCCATCAGGTGGGTTTCGAGTCATTACGTGCTCTGAATAATAAATATTAAAAAAAATTGGATTAAAAAAAACGCGTGAGGGTCATATTATATTTTTACGTAAATTGACTTGGAGATATTTTTAAGATGATGGTTATTAAACTTTTTAGAAACAGGTATCAAATTAGCGTAGGTTGTGATCATTTTCAAAATTGTGGCTTATTAGGCCGTGAACCAGCTCCTCCCTACATACTGTCAAATTTTCAAATGGCAAAAAATAGTTACCTATCGCCTATAGATACACGAGGCAGTAATATTGGGGAATAAATATTTGTCTTTTTTCATTTAAATAAAAGGCTAATGCACAAGAGACTTGATGACCCAACATACGCTGTCCTATGAATATTGATTTTTTTAATTTTGTATGGTTTTGCTAATTTAACAATGTTTTTTTCTTTGACAAGATCCCGAGTGGGCTAACATAAAAAGAAAATGTGTATTTTCAATTTTCTAACAGAAATTATGTTGCTATGGATTGGATATGTGCCTGGTTTCTACCTATCATATTGTGAGAATTAATGTCTTCGGCTAGTCGTCTATGCCTCTGTCTACTTTTTCGGGGAAATGGGTATGTAGATACTTTTACAATTAACACAAAAAAAAATAGCGAAATTGATCCCTCAGTATATCCGTGATGCGAATATCAAGGGAAATAACGAATCGTTTTTAGTATATAGACTAGTATGAAAACAATCTTCGAACATTGTAAAATTTTAATATCTGTTTTATAATTCTAAAGGAGTATGTTTCCAGCAAGCTAAGTCCGGGCGAGTTGGCCATACAAAGTACGAATGAATACGTTTGCATAGCCAACTGAATTTTAATTGGAGAAGTTATAATTATATTTAGGTTTATCGATAGTTTATTTTGAAGTCAATATGTTATTTTGCATATGCTGCGAAGATAGTGAAAAATATATGAGAAAAGGTATGGGTATATGACAAAATTTCCTTAACAGGTAAGACTTGAAATATTGCCCCCTAGGCAATAAATAGATAATGCAGATAAATGACGCTACAATTTCAGGGACATGTGAAACAATATGCACCAATTTGAGCTTGTGGTTGCAGCGCCACAGTCAACGCCCAGTGCTAGGTAATTAAAAAGCATTTTACAAAACTGTGTCAAAGCGGTAAAAGGCAATTGGTATACAGAAAATTATACTATTCTCTAATTCAGAATGCAAGCAAGGAAGATTATATTTTAAACGAGACCATAATTGAAGAAATAAATGTTTAACCAAGTAAATTAAATTGAGTTTTTATTTACGAGCTGCCTGGTCGCTAGAAAGTTGAACAACAATGAAGGAAAAGAACTGGGAACTTGGGATTCTGGATAATGTTTTAGGAAATTATAAAACAAAACACTAAAAAGTAGTAAGTCAGAAAATTAGTGTAAAAAGTTAAAAAAAAAAACTTTTATTATTAAATTAAATATGATTAGCAAAATAACACTCATAAATAAAAAAATACAGTTTCTTGTAACAGAAATGGTATACAAAAATATCGATACGCATATCACAGCACATCACTAAATCCAGCAATGGCAGGACGGTAAAACCGAATTTCCGAAAGGCGAAACGTCTAATAAGTTGGATGCTAACTCTGTCAGAATCATGTAGTATATGTACATGACATCGCCATCCCAGCTTGAGCTCTAGTACTTTACGATTCTTCCACAAATTCAGAGAGATTTGGGACGAGAAGAAAGGTATCGACAGATCTTATTAGTGTGGACGTATGCTTCTGTGGAGATTTATTTGTTTATAGCAGTGAGCTAAGGAGCTTTGAGTCTGTGGCTGATTTAGATAGAAAATTGAGATTTCGAATTCTACTGCATTTCAGTAAGATTAGGAAGATAACGTGATCTGAAAAAAGGTTTATTCTTTTTACTTCAAGTTCATCTATTTGAACTATTTAAAGTTTGGAATTTTCATGTTGTAGAGTAAATACAATGAATAAATTACTTTGTATTATACTTATATTTATACTTAATACCCATATTCAGGCTCCTATTGAATCTCGATTAATGCAATACCGTCTCTATTAAAAAATGTCGTCAAGATAGGTTAAAGGCTGTGACCTAGCCTATTTTATTTTAATACGCAATCCTCAAGGAATTAAAACAAAAGCAATATGCAGTTAAAACCGCCATATGATACCATTACATAATTTGCCCTTTCATACAATTTTGGAGATTTTGTTTGGCGAACCATAAACATGCGGACCTGGAAATACAGCCATTTTTATATTAAAAGATATCGGATTAGTTGGTAGCTCTCCCTATAGTAGGAGACAATAATTGTATACATACAATGTAGACGATATTGGTATGTCACTATCGTATGACTAGGATGTTAGACTACGTATGCAAGTTTACTTTCCAGCTCGGAACATGACAAAAACTAGTTAGGAGGTGGCAGGGCCGGATTTATGGGATGGCAACCAGTGCGAAAGCGAGTGGAGGCCTCCACTAAATCTTTCAAATTCCGATTAGTAAACGCTGCTAAACATATTTTCCTTTGATGTTGTTTTCACTGTTTTACCTTTACCGATAGTATTTTAAATAAACATGATTATGTTGTTATTTCATATCGACAGTAAAATTAACAGCAAGAAACTGTTCATTATATTTAGAAAATGAACTGAAGATACTCTGTCTTCACTCTTTTGCTGCCCTGAGGCCTTAAGACCGGCCCTGGGAGGCGGTATAGTGTCTCACCATCGCATTAACGTATATAAGTGTATATTTTATACTAGCTGACCCGGCAGACGTTGTTTAACTATATTTTTTAAAAAAAATGTGATGAGTCACCCTCATCACTTAGGGGTATGAAAAATAGATGTTGACCAATTCTCAGACCTACTCAATATGCTTACAAAATTTCATGAAAATCGGTCAAGGCCTTTTAGTACGGTAACTAACATTGTGACCCGAGAATTTTATGTATAAGACTAGCTGACCAGGGAGACGTTGTTCTGCTATATTTTTAATGTGATTTTAGTATAAAAATTTGGAGTTAGTTACCCTCATCACTTAGAGGTATGAAAAATATATGTTGGCCGATTCTCAGACCTACTCAATATGCTCACAATATTTCATGAGAATCGGTCAAGCCGTTTCAGAGGAGTTTAATCACGCACACCATGACACGAGAATTTTATATATTAGATTAAGTACGTAATGCATATTTTTTTATGATATTGGAAGGCAAACAAGCGGACTGATTTCCTGATGGTAAGAAACTCACGCCCTCTAGAGACAATAATAGTGGTAATAATGCGTTGACTAACTGTTAAGTTTACCTTATCCTACCTAGGCTATCTTATCCTCAGAATCGGAACATGTCAACGGCAAGCACTGACGTTATGGCAACAGGAATAGATAAGGTGGTAACAATCCGGGCAAGTCGCTGCAAAACTTTACCACCTAGTAAAACACTTCTGTAATTGAAGATTCAGTTGTATGTTAAGGTTGCATTTAACTTTTATTGCTTGTTCTAAATTCTAATACCTATATTAAAACAGGCTTCTGCTTTCAGGATGATTTATTTTGTCTAGTATTAGAGGCATTTTTATATTTTTAAGATCATTGTACAGTATTTCGCTAAATCTTGTTCCATACTTAAGGGTTGCCTGGAAGAGATCGCTGACTTGGCGTTAAGGCCGCCTTTGTGTATCTTATAATTCAAGTTTTATTTGATGTATTTGTAATTTCCCTGTATTTGGTGCACAATAAAAAGTTTTTATATTGTATGTTCCATTTTCTTTTGAAAAGGCGACTTATCTGTACGTATAGGTACATTTATTTCTCTCGTGTAGATCCACATTTCCTGGGTGAGTCTAGGTAGTAATCCACCGCTCTACCTATTCCTGCCATAATTACAGCGTGATGGTAGGGTAATTGATAGACTTGCATAATCGGCATAATTACCTACCTTGACCGCAAGACAGCGATGCGTCTACTACGTCTATGGTGTCTTTTTTAAGTAAAAGGTCACTTAACAAGCACATGACTCTCCTGATGGTAAGAGACAACCGTGGCTCTATGGTGCATAGATGTTACAGTTGCGCCACTGTCCTGTTGCCTGGATAAAAAGTCAATTGTGCAAGTCTACTGTCTACCCTACCCTCCAAACCGGAACATGATGATGACCAGAAGTTTGATAAATAGTCCAGTGAAGTTGTAAAAACCTCGCGGTTAGAAACACATTAGCAAAAAAAATGATAGTATTAAATGTATTAGTTATATTTTTTAACTAGCGGTCCCGGCAAACAACGTGCTACTAGCTCATTATCTATTAAATGTTTCCAACTATTCAGGGCTATTATCGAACATATTTAAAATTAACACACCTCGATTTTCAAGTGTTGTAACAATTGCTACATTTTATTTCGTACTTATTTAAATAGATTTTGAAAAAAATATATTTCCATTACTTTGCAATTTAAACATTCTTATTTATCTTCTTATGTCTTTTATATTTATATACATTTAACCTTAGTCATTACATCCGTCGGAATGGATAGATCAATTTTGCTAAGTCTTTGTTTATTTGTTTGTTGTGTTAATTATTGTCAGGAAAAAGATCACACGTAACAAACAGTTTTTTGTAGCTATAAAGCGACAGTAAGTTCACCGAGTCGGCTAGTTATTAATATGTTTTTAAAGATAAACAGATATAGTTAACCTGGAATAAAATACGAGAAAGTTTATTTCAAAATAATATTAAATCACGCAAAGCTAAAACAGTTTTATAAAAAAATTAAATTGATAATAATTTCGACGACGAAATAAAAGAAAAATAAACGGAGATCAACAAGTGACTAAACGCCAGCTGTGAAGCGACTGAAATGAGAATTCAAATGTTACAATAAAAACGGAATGAAGTTTTCTTTTCCTCCCCAGATTAATAGACTAATTAAGGAAGGAGAAAAGAAGTGCTTAAAGTCTGAAGACGAGGCGCGATTTACTTTCTACGGTTTGAGGCAGGTCGGGGACGATTTTTANACGATTTTTACGTCAGTTTTCTGTCTTCGAGTGAATTGTTTCGAATTGGTCCGTTTTTATGCTCACGGAATTACGCGAATTGGCAATCTTCAAGTTTTTTAGAACTGTTTAGATGTTTAACATGATTATACAGTTTTGTATTGCGTAAAATGTGTTGTATTTACTACGAATTGGTCCGTTTTAATGCTTATGGAATTACGCGAATTAGCAATCTTCAAGTTTTTTAGAACAGTTTAGATGTTTAACATGATTATACAGTTTTGTATTGCGTAAAATGTGTTGTATTTACTACGAATTGGTCCGTTTTTATGCTTTTGGAATTACGCGAATTGGGAATCTTAAAGTTTTTTAGAACATTTTAAATATTTAATATGATTATGCAGTTTTGTATTTCGTAAACTGTTTTTGTCGTTACTACGTATTGGTCCGTTTTTTCGAATGCTTACGGATTTAGGCAAACTTTGTTTTGTTTATATATTAGAGATGTTTTTTTACAACATATTTAATATAAATATTTTTTTTTTAATCAGCTTGTTTTACATTCTGAAAAAATGGTATTTTTAGTATTACTTTATTTCGAAAATAAAATTATATTATTTTTTAAATTTACATTACAATAGAAGACTTATTAATTGATACGTTAAATGATTTACACATCATTACTGTACTGTTTAATTATAATTCATAATATTGATTTGTATTATTCAATGTAAGCATAAATAAGGTTCTAGATGGTTGTAAACACGCCTTCCAACAAAGAAACTTTGTTTCTATCTGCCGATTATTAAATTTGGTTTAAATCTACAGTCCCGTAAGAGTCAAAGCAATGTTTACAACCAGTTTTCACACCCGTCTAGAATCCTTATTACCTTATCCCTGTCTCGTTTTTATAATATATATCTGACTATGAATGAACCTCATATTATTATTGTAAAGAAAATACAAAAATAATATACTGCATAGTTTGACGAAAGTTTTTATAAGGATCTAAACTTTATAATATCATTTTAACATTTTTTGGAAATTTACCTAATAAATTTAAAAGTTTTAAATTTCAGAAAATTACTACTGATGGTAATTCCACTGTCCACACACTAAACTTACCTATTTTAGATGCATGCTATCTTTCTCAAATGAAACAAAAACAAAAGAGATGGAACGTTTTAGACACGTCAGGTTAGTCCGAACATATCAAATCACGATGTTTTTAATCGACGTTTTCCTAGTAATAGTTTAAACGTCTGTAGAAATGACGTGTACGGTCTAATTTGACAGCGCTAAAAGTGTTTTGTCTCTTTCTGTAACTTTCGTTGAAAGAAGACAGCGATAACTTAAAATTAGTTTAGTGAGTGGGCAACAAAATTATCACCACTGTCTGGGTTTTCGTTGATCATGAGTTATTTCTTTATTCTATAAAAATATATCAACTACTCTGTAATAATCCACTATGCGGATATAGCAAAAACATTTCTCAAGAATTATAAAAACATCTGCTCTTTTATGTAAGTGAATTACCCAGTCACCCTACTTGTTAATTACACTACCAGTACTAATTATGAAAGTCTGTCTCTCTTGAATGATTAGGCTTGACTGGTAAGGTGATGGTGCAATCATATACCTATAACAAACACTATGGCGAATATTTTTTAATGACATTTGAAAGCAAATAAGCAGACGGATTTCCTGATGGTAAAAAAATCAGGTTGCCTAGAGACACCAAAGGTGGTAATGGTGCGTTGCCAACCTGAGGCCGGGTTATGAAGCCGCAAGCAAAAGTAAGTTTAGTGCCTTATACTCCGAACCGGAATACGTCAACGGTAAACACTGAAGTTATGGTTGCAGGAATAAGTAAGGCGATGGTACCAAACCGGGCGAATCGTTCCGAAACTCACCTAGTCCGATGTCACGGTGCTAGTGACTATAAGCCTATGCTAGTCTTTTAAGAGCAGTCAGGCAGCAAGGTAGATGGTCTATTCTGCATAGGAGCCCGAACCAACTCGGGGAATATTCACACATTTTTATTATTCACAATATTGTTGGTATTGCAATAACTTTTCGTAATGCAAATTATTAATAAATAATTCCAACAACCAAAACACGAGAGTACTATAATTGTGTTCCCGCGAACATCGCCGCTTCAAGCAATCATAATGAATATTTTATTTTATCAACCCCCACCCCCCAGCCGTGAACTTGACACCGCGCGAAAAATTAGTTCACAAGGCGAAAGTGAACTTTGTACAGAGTTTGCACTTTTTGAGTGAGCACTGAGATAAAAGAACTTTCAACTTATGCCTCAGTTTCTTGTCACCTAAGTTCAAACTTTCTTAACGGACTCAAGTTGGAAGTTGAGAAAATTTTATCTACATTTTTCCAGTTGATCCCGAGCTCCTTGAAGAATACGAAATGCATTTTAGCTAAGCGACTCGTAGTAAGTAATCGTATGTTTACCATCACTAACACTGTGACCTTGATTAATGACTGTGTGACAGAGTTCTTGACGACTTACCGACTGAGGTCTTACCTAACCAACTTAATCGTGAAATTATATGTCAGTGGTGGGTGGTTAGTAAAGTGGATTTGGAGTATCTACCGGTAGACTTACATGAAGTATCATGTTAAAAAGAATATTTTTAATTATAGAGCTGGAAATAAAAGTTTTCCTGATGGTATGTGATTTACCACTCATTAACGGCTGCAATACCAGGCGTTACAGACCTTGTTGGAAGGAATATGACTTTTCTAAAGGGGTTCTTTATTCATGCCATTATAAAAACGCCATCGCTTGCACTGGAAGATATCGCAAAATTTTATTGACCTTTCTGTAGTAAGAGGTAGGGCCCGGTAATGAAGTATAATATGTGGGGTTACTAAAATTTTGTTTCTAAGATTTTTTATTATTTACAAAAGATCTGTGGTTGCTTAGTTACTGATCAGCACTAACTGTCTTAGATAGGCTTATAAAATTGGCCATTTTTTTAGAACCAAAGTATACAAGATCAAAAGCTTTAAAATGTTTAATTATTTCAAAGTTAAATTTATATTAATATGCCAAAATACTGCGGTATGAAATAAAAGAATAATGAGAATTTTCGTTAGAAAAATATGTTGTTGGTCTACATCCATACTTAATATTATAAATGGGAAAGTCTGTCTGACTATTGCTCTTTCACCGCTGAACCGATTTTGATGAAATTGAATATACATATAGCTAAAGGTCCGAGTTTATTCACAGTCTAGTGTTTTTTCAAATATCGACCCATAATGAACTGTAAAAGGGGATGAATGATTCTATAAAAAACCGCAATTAGTCTACGCTGACGAAGTCGCGGGCAAACAGTAAACATTATACATGAAAATATAATATTATTTTTAAGCTGGGTCATAATGGTTCAAATGGTATTTCAGTCCCATCACGTTTAATTTACTAAATGACTGAAAATCTTGACAAAGACTTAACGTTAAACATCCTGTGAATTATCCACAAACTGCAATTCCAATAAACCCCACAACTATTGCAATGTAAATTCTAATTATAGAGAAACTGTTTTATATTTCTCCACACAAATATTTATTTCATATTATTATCGCTAATTAAGTTCTTTACGTGTCAAGTTAAGCGGGCTCCGCAGAATTCCCCCGCTGAACAGTTCAAAAAACACAAGAGCCGCTACTTGTGAATTAACATACTCTACTCAAAGCAACCACACTAACCGCATACGAGAGAAAAAAATCTAACGTTTTTCACGCATTCACTCAGTGTATGAAGCTAATTAAAAAAGTACAGAGGTTGGTTCCGCGAGTGGCGTAGTTCCGCTACTCACCACTAGGTAGCGCTTTTCGCTTTGACAAGTTTTGTAGGTTGGAGCTTGTTGTTGGGTTTCATTTTTTAATGAGGTCGGCGTATTCGGGTCTGAGATGGGGATCGCGGCCTGTTCTTTGTGAAGGCAATAAACGGTATGAGCCCAGTTAGGCGTTCCAGGCAAAGGGATGTGGCTGTGTGTGTTGATGAAAGAGTTACGTTTAGGTTTGCTCTTCTTTTATTAATAGAGTCTGATGTTTGTCAGGGTTGTTTTTCCAGGGAAAACATGAGGTAGTAGTAGGATATCCCCCTGGTTCTGTGTTAGTGTGAGTTAATTAGGTATATCTTTTATAGAGAACATTTATTTAGTATAAAAATGTCTGTTTCCCATAAAAACCTAAGTAGCCTTTTTGTTTTTACTGCTTCTTCTTCTAGTCCCTGAACAAAAAATAACCTTTGCATTAAAAGAGATTTTATTTTGTTTTTCAAATTTCTTTTATTAGATTAAAAAACAAAAACTGCATAGTACGGAAAATAAGATAAGTTTGCTTTTCGTAATCTGTTAATTTAATTTTAATGAAATTTAATCTGAGCTTGTACATTTTATACTTGGGTACACAATATAATAAATAATGGAGATATCAACACGTTTGGTTTAGGTTAAACATAGTTTTGAGGTGCTTAACAAAAACATAGACATTTGTTTAAAATCAACTGTTATTTTAAGACTTGAATAGAACTACGAGCACTTAGTAGTAGTACAAATGAATTAATTTTCGTGGTAAATATGCAATATGATAAATAAATGATTCAAACGTGACCAATGGCCAAAACAATATTAAAGAATAAACAAAATTGACATTAAGGGCTTTTAAAAGCTTGCAAATTATCGTAATTGCCTACTATTTTAGAGCTTATCTGCGAAGTTCATGCATAAAAATTGGGAGATTTTCTAAATTGTACATTAAATGCTTATCGGTTTACCCAGGGTAAATTATACGAAATGACCTTAGTTTAAAGTAAGCAAGTTGTTTGTTTATTTGAAAATCACATAAAATTTATTCAAAAACTCTAGATTTTTCCCTGATTGGGTCTGGGTCTTTGTAAAGCAGACAATCTGTCTTATCATAGCGCGCAAACAACTCTCAGGTAGGGGCAGATCGTAAGAGGCATATCATGTTAAATAAGTAATTACGAGTACCAACAAGACCACTGATAGTGTGATATGTAGAACTTCTCTGGATAGGTAGGTATACTCATCCTTACCTATTCATTCGCGGCACCATCTGTTTTATTCCAAGTGTGGGTTAGCGGACATACTTTCTCAATAGGCCTAGCACCCTGTACAGGACTTCTATGTCCCTGAATCATCTATGGTTTATGCATGCCAAGGTTGTCTCTTAACATTCGGAGAATCGAGTGCTGGCTGTCTTGTCACATAAAAAAGCTACTATCATAGAAACTTGCTTTATTCAGATAACAAAAAAAGAGTTAAATGTATCATATGCATCAATATACGAGTATGTTAGACCCATTGTGCAAATCTCCAGGCTGGAACATGATAGAGACATTAGGGTGGCAGGAATGTATAAAGTAGTGTTTCCTATTCTGGCAAGTTGCTGCAAAGCACTTCACTGTGGTCTTGCTGATGTGATGGGTGTGTGGATTCAAATCTGTTTAAATAAAATGGATCCGCTATATTTTTTTATTTTTGTTCTGTTGTTTTAATTTTTCTTAAATTCGTAAATCCAGAGAGTGTTTTTTTGTTGTTTTACGAATTTCTCTGACTTGTATTCTATGTATATTTATTGTTTTAAATTTAAGTGTTTAGTTTTGTTTTATTAGTAGATGTATCAGTTCTATTTCCATGTAATTCATTTTATAATACAGGATCACTCTTGGTAGAATTTACTTGTGCAATTTTCGAATCGAATAAACGTAAAGAAGTCATATTCTTAAACAGTGCATTTTTGTTCTTATTTATTTTTCACTGGCTTGTTTTGTATATATTCTGGTATATAACCCAAAGAAGCCAGCGTGGTGTTCATAGCTTTAGAAAAACATTATTTTACTATAATAACTTCAGAATGATTAGACCAATTCGACTGTTTTTAGAATTATTTTAAATACAATAAAGGTTATATGCAAAGGTAATTTTATAAATATTTTATCCATGTCAAAAAACAACGAAAGAGCACGCAGGCCCCTGATAAAACAGAGAATAGACAGTAAAAGAAAATAGTAAAGACAGTTATAAATTATCCATAAAAATAATTTATAATTTATCCATGGGTTGTGTTGTTTCGATTTTTGACAGTACGGAGTTAGCCAGGTTGGCTAGTTGGACCTACAAAAAAATGTAGTAGGACATAGTATCGGTTAAATTGTGAGCGGATTTTGGTGATTATTTTTTATGAGGTTATCTTGTCTCAAAGATGATTTTATGGCATACAAATTGTATGGAAATTTGAGTTGGTAAGTTATATATACATCTATACATATATCAATAAATCAAACCACTGATGCTATATTAATAATTCATTGGTAATAACATTTTTTTGTAATTGATATAGATGAGAAATTAGGAATGTTAAAATATGCAAACAAGCAGACGTATTTCTCTATGGAAATAAATAAACTTTAACAACAAATACCAAACTGATAAGTGGTGCGTTACCAACTCATGGTTTCTATAAATTTTAAAGAAAAAAAAAATCTCCCCAGACGGGATGTGAACCTAAATCCGAAGCATGTTACGGTTTTGTACTATCTTCTCAACATATTTCTGCGGGAGAGCAAAATATCTTGAAAGAGCATTCGACAGGTGGCATTAAATAAAAAAGGCTTAAATTAATTAACTAGGTAGCTATCTTATTCACTAGTTGCGACTCCATTCGCGTATTATTTTGTCAAACCAAAAAACCAAATCAAAAAAATATTTTGGTTTATTTAGTAAATTGGTTTTTTTAGAAAACAAAAGAAGCCGAAGTTACTACTTAGTACTTAACCTATCAGCCTGTGAAAGTGGCGTTTACAATGACACAACCGGATTAGATATTAGCCGGAATAAATAGGCAGACAAACATTGGAAAAAAAGATATTAGTTTTGTATAAGTACCGTATATTATGAATTGTATGTTGTATAAAGTGGTTATATTACAAATAGTTTATCCAGGCTCTTTTGCAGAAAAGACCATCTGCCTTTCTTCCAGGCAGCTCGTAAAAGGCGAGCATAGGCTTACCGTCACTAACACTGTGACATCTGACTAGGTGGTAGAGTCTCGCAGCGACTCGCCCGAGTTGGTACTACCGCCTTACCTATTCCTGCCGCTATAATATCAGCGTTTGCTGTTGACGTGTTCTGGTTCGGGGAATAAAGTAGCCAGTAAACCTACTTTTGGCAGCACCATTACCAGCTTTGGTGTCTCTAAGCGACGTCATTTTTTTCCATCAGGAAATCCATCCAATAGTTCCGATTGTTTGCCTTGCAATATCATAAAAATAAAAGACTTTTCTGTGTTTAACAATAAAAACTTCAATTTATTTCTTTATATAGGTAACTCGTGTTTAGTAGAGTTACTAATTAATATTTCAAATACTTATAGACAAACAAATCATCACGCTTATTTCATTGGGCCAAGTATTTGTCTTCACAAATGATACATGTTGCATATTTTTCTTTTTTGTTTTGAGTGTATATTTGTAACCTATTTCCTTTTACCTATAGAACATAACAGTGGTGTAAAAGAATAAGGAGACAAAAACCTTTTGATAAGAAATCCACATAAGAGGTAATTTATCTTGGAAGGTTTATCCTTCCCAATAAACTTAGCGCATACCTACCCTCGACACGACAACACGACAGTAGCGAGCGTTGAAATTATATTCGTAAGAACTACTAGGCGGCTCTACAGCTGGTAAGAGATAATCTTTGCCTATAGACACAAA
>NJDD01002414.1:20930-48109 GCA_002245505.1 Calephelis nemesis
AATACTTATAGACAAACAAATCATCACGCTTATGTCATTGGGCCAAGTATTTGTCTTTACAAATGATACATGTTGCATATTTTTCTTTTTTGTTTTGAGTGTATATTTGTAACCTATTTCCTTTTACATAAAGAACATAACAGTGGTGTAAAAGAATAAGGAGACAAAAACCTTTTGATAAAAAATCCACATAAGAGGTTATTTATCTTGGAAGGTTTATCCTTCCCAATAAACTTAGCGCATACCCTCGACACGACAACACGACAGTAGCGAGCGTTGAAATTATATTCGTAAGAACTACTAGGCGGCTCTACAGCTGGTAAGAGATAATCTTTGCCTATAGACACAAAAGCAATTTTTTTTGGTAACGTTAGATTCTGCGATTTGTCAAATTCAAGAAGTCAAGTTGTCAAGTTTTTTTTATGATATTGGAAGGCAAACAAGCAGACGGATTTTCTGATGGTAAGAAATTCACGCCGCCTAGAGACACCAAAGGTGGTAATGGTGCGTTGCCAACCTGGGGCCGGTATGTTAGGCCTCGAGCAAAAGTAAGTTTACCGGCTACCTTACCCTCCGAACCGGAACACGTCATGACGTTATGGCGGCAGGAATAGGTAAGGCGGTGGTACCAATCCGGGCGAGTCGCTGCTAAACTCTACCACCTAGTCAGAATTCACGGTGTTAGTGACGGTGAGCCTTTGCTCGCCTTTTACGAGCTGCCTGCCAAGGAAGGCAGATGGTCTATTCTACAAAGAAGCCCAGACCAACACGGGGAAAAAAAGAGATTGTGTTATGCGACCCGATTAAGCAAAATCGTGTATTAGTTAGTCTAAATTAGTCATAAGTCGACATAGGAAGTCATGTCGTGGCTTCCTATATCAAACTCATTTTATGTGAGATTTTACGGCAACGAAGAAAATATACACGACATATTAATTTATTTATAAGTACTTTAACTGAGCCGAATTTTACAAAAATCCAGCAAAATTAATAAATTTTACTTAAATATGTACGAAATTCAATAATTAAGAAATAATAGCTATCATATTTTCTCTCGATGGCGCCAAAGACCTAGAAGTTCTTGTCTAAGCTATGTTACAGCCGGAATCTTAGGTCACGTGTGCGAGTTAACCGGTTGTAATGTCTTTAAAAATGGAACACGACATTAGCGAACACTGGTGTTATGTGGAGAGGGATATATAAGGCGATGATAGTCTTCCAGGCGAGTGGTTACAATACTTAATTACACATTAAACATTCTCATTAAATTTTTCTACTTAATTAAGTTTAACTCTCTGTTTGTTTAAATATACAGATGTATTTAAAGAAACCGATTTAATTTTAATCATATAGATTGAACATTTATTAATTATTATAGTGTGTATTAGAATGATTTTATTTTGCGATTGGTTTCAGAGACATCTACGTTTGAGTAGCTAGTTTGTTAAAATGATCATAGATGACACTAGTGAGGCTTCCATTTCCTTTTTGGTGTCTACGCAAATCTTCTCCAAAGCTCTGTTATTACTAAATAAAATGCAGATGTAGGCACTTACAATAAATTATTATTATTGCTTGTACTTGTATTCATGTTATATAAAATCTAAAAAACTAAGTAATCATAAATATCATAAATCAGACATAAGTTTATTGTTATTAAGGTATGTTAGGGTAAATGTATGATATTATGATTTTTAAATGTTCTAAATAATTTCATTTTTAATTGTTCCTAATAATATCACCTTTTTCCCCCGTGTTAGTCCGGGCTCCTTTGTAGAATAGACCATCTGCCTTCCTGTGCCAAGCAGCTCGTAAAAGGCGAGCATTGGCTTGCCGTCACTAACACCGTGATATCTGACTAGGTGGTAGAGTTTCGCAGCGACTCACCCGGATTGGTACCACCGCCTTACCTATTCCTGTCGCCATAACGTCGTGACGTGTTCCGGTTCGGAGGGTAAGGTAGCCGGTAAACTTAATTTTGCTCGAGGCCTAACATCCCGGCCTCTGGTTGGCAACGCACCATTAGCACCTTTGGTGTCTCTAGGCGGCGGGAATTTCTTACCATCAGGAAATCCGTCTGCTTTTTTGCCTTTCAATGTCATAAAAAAAATACTATAGAATATGAGAAATAGGCGTAAATTCGTTTGATTTCTACAGTACTTTACACCTTTAATTAATCTTAGTCTTCTGTTAATTTAGAACTAGCTGGTGCAGTTCAGATTTACCACAAATTTGAATTTGGTTTTTAAAGTTGAACATGGTAATTTAGATTTCTGATATTTTTTTCAACAAAAGGTTTTTTTAAAAACATAAACCTTTATTTTTAAATGTATTTTTATTACAACAGAACTTAGTATTTAATCCCCTATTATTTTAATTTATGTTACGAGTAGGTATATCTTAAGCTTTAAACACACATGTAGCCTCTTTTGCTAGAAGAAAATGAAAATACTTTCTAAATATGAAATCTGACTCATTGTCAAACAAAACATTTTGGTTTGTTTAAATTGTTTTTAAATCTAAAATGAAAAATTTATTGTGTGAAAGGAAGTAAAAGTTATAAAAATAGTTTTGAATAGCAATGCGGTGGAAGTACTGTTTATTGTTAGCAATGTTATTGCTTTTGCCAGTACGAACTAGCACTAAAGAAGATGAAGAAGACGGAGAGTAAGTAGATTATCAACTGGTTCCTTTACATGAGAAACGCGTCGTTTTGCTTACGGGAGGTAGTTTTTTATACGAATCGCAATCCGAGGTCGGTCGGTTAGATAACTTACGGTTCTTCATCGCAGGTAGTTAAAATCAAAACAATTATGGAATTTAAAGAAACTTGTTAATTTAAGATAAACTACAAATGAACCGGACTGACTGTTCAATGCTCCCCACTGAGGTGTATCGGTTATGGAGATTAGGGAAGTTTATATCTTATGAAAGAGGCTTAGCACCTACCTCAGGTTAGTTACAAAATCTTAACTTACGTGTCTTCGAAGTGTATCAGAAAATCCGTCTGATTTCTCTAACGCAAAAAAAAGTTTAAACGACGCTTGAAGTATTCTCCTTCACTGAGTCTAGCACTTTAAAGTGTATGGATACAAAGTGTGCCCACTCTGTAGATAACAATAGGCAAGGAAAGCTCTTACAACACCTAGAAGACAACATGCAGTATAATTATACGTAATTGGGCATTTGAAATAATCGTCGAGATTTTTTAGTCTGGGGACGCCCTTCGGTCAGGTTGGGGGAAAATATAGGTATATTTTAGGGTGGTATTTTAGGTTTTGAAGACTGGAGGGGTTTTTTGTAAATGTATAACAAAAAAATACCTTAGTAATTGTACAATATCCAAGGACCTGACGTAGGCTTGCTAAAATTCAATTTGATGGTTGCGTTAAAAAAATGCACTTGGTTTAAAATTAATATTTATTTTCTGATTATACCGATGGGCATGAAATGGGCAAGGGTACATAACTGGATCAATATCTAAGGGAATCTAGGTCGATTGCTATAAAAAAATATTTTTGCAAATAGTGTCATATGTTCTGTTGTCTTAAAAATTTTAAATGAAAATTAGGATTTTTTCTAAATTATCTAAATAAAAATTATCTCTTTCCATGAATATGAACAATTTTTTTTATGATATTGGAAGGCAAACAAACAGATAGATTTCCTGACGGTAAGAATTTCTTGCCGCCTAGATACACCAAACCAACCTGAGGTCGGGATGTTAGGCCTCGAGCAAAAGTAAGTTTACCGGATACCTTACCTTCAAAACCGGAACAAGTCAGGACGTTATAACTATATGAAATTGCTCAAAAATGATGTCGCATACATAGTTATAAACTTATTTCAACACATTATGAATGAATTTGTGAAGATCAAAGAGTCACAAGTTTTGAGTTTATAAAAGTAACATATTTTTGAACACATTCATCGGTCAGTAGTACAACTAATGCAGTGTTTTTTAAATATCAGGCCTAACGAGGAAGAAGAAGACGATGATAGCAATGATGATGATGACGAAGAGGAGGAACAAGTAGTGGAAAAGCCAAGTCCAGGGAGACGAGCACCACCTGTGATGCTACAGACCACTAAGACCGTACCAGTTACTAGAACACCTAAGAAGCGACCTTTAGAGTGTTATGTGTGTGCCTACAAGTCTGATACGCCTTTAAGGGCTTGTCTGGATCCTACAAAATACAGGTAGTGATAATGTTAATGATTTTTACCTTCCTCCTCTCCCAGACAATCAATTCAGATCGCAAATCCAACTACTATTTTAACTTTCGATGGAGATAGAGGGGTGTTATACATTTCAAGTGTCTTTGTATGTGTCTGTCTGTGGCATCATAAGTTTGAAAGGATAAACGGATTTTGATGCTTTGTATTTTAAAACTGACCTGATTGGGATGGTTCTTAGCTACATTATTTAAGGGTTTTGTCAGGGGTTATGCAAACAAAAATACAATTTTTATTAATGATAATTTAATGTGTTATTATGTTCAACTTTTGCTTAACTGTCCCAATTTTCATTTTTCCTCTAACTTTTGTCAAAAAAAAAATGCAATGTTTTCTCTTCTTCTCTTTTCGAATTCTGATCTTCTAAGTGTGAGGTCAAGATTCTAATTTGGCGGTTTCATTGTCTACTTTAAAGTACCCTAAATCTGAATCTTTAAAATTTATATAAAGATTAATTATTGTAATCATTATTTTAATTACAACATTGTTATAGTTTCTCTTTTTCAAAGTAATGTTATTCTGCAGAGTAAACACGATGACCTGCCACAGCGTGGAGGAGAAGTGCTTTACGTCAGTAGTTGCCAAAGGCAGCAGTTACGAGGCAGTGATACGTGGCTGCCGGACAGGTTGCCTTGGATCTCCTGATATCACGTGCTGCGATGTAAGTTATAATTTTGGATTAGGTAGGACATACCTAGGTATATATATTATATTATATATTATAGCAATGTCAATTGGTCCTCGAGGCATTCAAACTATAAAAACCATAGTGTGTAGTAAGTGATACCGGTTAATTAGACAGTTCAGAATCTCCTGATATCTCGTATTGTCAGATGACAAAATATAGTATCACTTATATAATTACAAGGCACTAGGATTGGCCAACGAAACATTAAAATAATAAAAACAGCAGTAGTGAGTGTGTAGTAGGTAAGTGTTTCGCGGTTAGTCATTCTGTCTCGGATTTTCTGATACCTTGGGTTGTGGGGAAAATCATATATAAGTAACAATGTCGAGAATTCGAAAACTTATATATATTTTTAAAAGCCGCAAGAAATTGTAGACTTCAAATATCTAAAAACAACATATTATGCTTTTGCTCAGTCTATAATTTCTTACTGTATTACTTCCTGGGGTGGCTCTGGAAAATCAAACATGCTACTCTTAGAAAAAGCGCAAAGGGCAGTGCTAAAGGTTCTCACAAGAAAACCTCTTCGTTTCCCCACCACAGATTTATATTCGCAATGTAAGGTTCTGACAGTAAGGCAGCTTTTCTTGCACCTTCTGACCTTTTCCACCGAACTGGAACACTTAACGGCAAGCACTGACGTTATGGCGACAGGAATAATTAAGGCGGAGGTACGAAACCGTGCGAAGCGCAAAGCAACTCTACCACCTAGTCAATTGTCACGGTGTTAGGGACGATAAGCCTATGTTCGCCTTTTACGAGCTACCTGGCAGGAAGGCAGATGGTCTTTTCTGCAAAGGAGCCCGGACCAACACGGGGTAAAAACTCAACATAATATAACCAAATAAATTAAAATCTGGAATGTAATGAAACCTTTGAACGTACAGCTCTCGCTACATAACATATACATAATTTAACGCTAAATCCCACGTAGGTAGGCATAGACTATCGAGTGATAAGTGGATGAAGTTTGCCGGGTTGGCTAGTAATTACGTAAAAATAAATAGATGCGAATACGTGTGATATTTCATAATGCCATCATAGAGTGGACTAATTTCTAATCCTATTTGTTTTGTCTGAAATGGTGGAAGACTGCATCCAAACCAAGACAGTAATGATCACTAATTTATGCCAGTTCAAGCAAGTTTGGAGTTAGGAGGCTAAGGACTCTGCCACATTATTACCTTATTGTAATATAATATTATAATAGTATATTGTTTTTAAAACTGATCTTATCTGCTGAGAATCATCATTCCAATCAGACTTGGTCATAGGATTTTACGCGGATAATACTTTTAAGGATAACTGAGCACAAAATACTCGTCATACACTTTGCTTAAAGTGAACTACGGTACTACTTAGGTTATAAATGTAGTAGCGTAATATACAGGGTTAAATCTAAAGCACTAGCCAAGTTCTGAGAAACGGTACGAAATCGATAATAATTGATCTATGAACAAATTAAAAAAAAAACAATTTATATTTTTTGTCTGATGTAAAATACAAAATGCATGATTATAACACAAAGTATTAAAACTGGTTCTTACCGACTGCAGTCACATTCGCAGGCTGGTGACGTCATGCCTCGTACTAGGTACGATATTGCATGACAACAAGTGAAGCATTTTTGTGGACCGTTTAAAAGACTTTATAAAAGTAAAGTATCTTCACGCCCTTATCCCCAAAGGGGTTGGTAAAGGCACATTATAAATAGTAATATATTTGAAATATTAAAATTTAGCAATAATAATTAAATTGCATTGCTATTTACGCCTATACCCCCTTATATTATAATTGGGCCCGTCCTTTCAAAGTTATCCTGTACAGTGTATTTAACTAAACACTTATGAAGCATTTTTTTTGTTTTTATCATCAGCGTCAGCATCTGCCATTAGTCAAGTTTGAATTTTGTATTAAATTATCCGATTTAAATGATTCAAAATTAGTCACATGTCGTCAATCGTCATTAAAAGTGACGTCATGGTCTTGAGTAAAGCGGTGGCCTCCTTACTCAAACTCATTTACTGAGATTTTGCGGAAATTAGGAAATGTACGATCCACTAATTTCTTTATGGATACTTGCATTATAACTTCGATGGCGCAAAATTCGGGCCGCGATTTCACTCATGTCGGTTTGTCAAGACACTCTCCCGCAGGAATCACTTTCATTTCATTTCTTTTGCTTAGACTTAAGTGAATTGGTGCAGAAACTTTTGCCACCTTTTTTTGAAAGCTTAAATCGTGGACAAACAAACACATTTTCTCACTTAGATGTTGCCCGAATTTGTCACAATTTTTGAGATATTTCTAATGTTAAAAGTCATAGTGGCCTATGACACCATATATATCATAGGTAAATCACTATCCTGTGGCCGGGTTAGGCCTAATGTGCTAGGCTACCGGCTGCCCAACCCATGGGACCGGAAAATAACACCGTCATTATGGCAGCAGTAATATTAGTGATGCGGTGGATCTCGATCCTCGCAAATTGCTGCACAGCATTCTACCACAATGTGTGTGTGTGTGTATGTGTGTGCGTGTGTGTGTGCATGTAAGGTTGTGTCTATTTGTGGCATCATTACTTTAAACGGATGGACCGATTTCGTTGCTGACATTACTTTGAAAGCTGACATGACATGATCGAGATTATTAAGAAGAGCGTTTTTGTTTTTTTAATGTTATTGTTATCTTTGTTGCAGTTAAATAGATGTAACAACCAACCCTTTGCATTGCCAACTGTCATCGTTCCACGTAGTCTGTCTGAAGAAAACAAAGCCACTAAGACCATACCATCAGTCATGTTCTTCATCACCATATTACTACTTTTACAAACAGTTGTAAAAGTCACGATAGCATGACAACGATACGAGTTACGATCAGCACATAAAACCAAAAGACTACTTTTGTTACTATCATTTACTGTATTTATCGTTACTTATCGTTATTTGAAATACCCCGTATTTTACTTTACTACTGTCACCCTCTGCTTGACAACCATTTTTCAATGTTGCCAGTGCAATAATTTTTTTACATTTCTGTAGTTATTTTAAGATTTGTTAACCACTGTTTTATTGCTATTATGTGCTGAATACAGGCTATTTAAATAATCTAAATTTAATAAATTTTTTGTAACATTTGTATGGTTTTCTTAGAGCTGTTTTTTTAAATATATGTTTATTTTGCTAAGCTTGTGATGGTCAATAATTATTATTTACAAATCGTCTATGATACAGTCATTAATGTTGATTCAATGAGCGCATTGTTCGAATAATGCACGGATTTAGTTTTTTTAAACAACAGAATTAAACAACAATTAATATAGAAAGTGTAGCCTTAGCAATAAAATTTAACTCATACCTATTTGTTTTTAAAGGCAGTTGGATATATTTTGTAAAGATTCTAAATCATGTATTGGCCAGTATTCAAGTTTTGTTGAAGGGCTATATGTCGATGAAAATAAGTTATTTTTATTTTACATTTTTCTGCATCTTCCGCAGTCGTACTACAAAAAATTTTAAACACTCGTTAAACACGTGTTTAACTTAACACTTCACGACCAATAACATGCTGTAACGTAAAACACGTGTAGCGTGTTATTGATTGGATCTCAATTTTAATTTTTAATACCCAAAGTTTCTTGTTTTATTGTGGTAAAGCGGTAAGATTTTAAGTTTTTCGTTGGGGGTATTATTGCTTTATTATTTCCCTTTTACGTACTTTTATACGATAGCTACCTATATTACGTAAACATATACGCGCTAGGATAAATATTTGTAAAAAATATTACTTTATACAATCTAAAAACGAATAAATCTCAGATGTGTCTTAAGAAATTTTTATTGGGTTTATTCTAGACACTAAATTGTCTATTCAAACATATATAAAAATGTAATTTTGTCTAATGTGTTGTAATTTTGTAATACATTGTTTTTTATTATTGATTATTTTATTTTACCTAAAAATCCTAATTATTTGCACTATTATATACGTTTTAAGTGGAAAAAAATATAGAAAATTCTTTTATGCAATTGTATTTCGTTTCGCCTAAAAACGAAATACGACTTTACAAGATTTTTAACATGTTCTATTCTAAGAGAACACTTGGGGTTTAAACATCTTCAGTGGGAGTTATCGGTGTTTCCAATAGACAAATATGAAAAGATACTGGTTGTTAACATAAGGCTGGGATGCCAAACCCTTAAAAATTAATATTGATCGCGAGCACTTCAATTAAATGTTTTACAACGATTATACTAACAGTATAGAAATTGGCATTAAAAAAAAAAACAGAAATTTAGAAAACACCTTTTCTGTTTTAAAAGACTCCGCGTCACAGAATTCTAAAATAGACTTCTCATAAGGGACAATCTTGAAGAATTTTCATAAGCTTAACAAAATCCGATGAAGAATGTTACCCTTATAAAAAGCTTACGGATGATTGAAAGGACTTGGGGAAGGGTCACTCGACCTCCGCGGTCAAGTCTTTTCGCCCAATTGATCCCAATTCCCTGAGTGTGTGAGAAAAATGAATTATTCAAAAGGTTTAATGTTATATGGTACCCTTGATGTTATTTATGGTTCTGCAAATGTTGCCAGAAATATTTCAGTTGCGTATTTCAGTAGCAGTAGCTTTTTGTGAGAATGACTCCTAGCGATCGCTAAGTATTAAGATTGTTTATTATAATATGGTAGTGAGTAGTCTAGCCTTCAGATAAAATGCTTGTTCTGCAATAACTTCCCGGTATAGCAGCGCGTTACCTGTTCTTCAGTCATAGCATCAATGCTCGCTATTATCATGTTCTACTTTGATTTGTTGGCCCGATAGTTTCACTAAAAAAAATCCTTTGTTCCTTTGTACTACCAATGTTACTACTAATAGTTAGATCGGTATTTTTGCTTTAGTTACTACTACTTCCCGGTATGTATGTCCCCGTGTTGCAACTATAATTAAATGGTAGTAAGACGGGTATTTTTTTTGATCTTACAACTTAAAACTCAAGCAGTAATAAAATGTGCTTTGAAATTTAAAAAAAAAATACACTAAACAGAGTTTAGCAACATTCAAAAAGGTAAAGTAACTGTGGCAAAAAAGTTACCCGCGTTGCAACTATAGTCGAATGATAGTAAGATGGCTAATTTTAATATTTTCCTTCTGACAACTACAGTAGTAAAGGCAAAGTTACCCGTTTTATAACAATAGTCAAATGACAGTAAGACGAGTAAATTAATATTTTTCATCTTTTTATTTAAAACTACAGTATTTTTATTTTAGCACTTGCCCTGAGTTTGGGATAGTATTCTATATATAATTATAAAATTTATTTAATTTTATGTAATTTATAAAATTTATAGAATATTATTTCAAGCACATGGCAAGTGCTTAAATAAAAATACGTTGCGAGAAACGAAAGTTATGGACATTCTAAAATATGAATTTCATCTGTAATGATGAACTTATTTGATGGGTACTCAGAATTGTGTATCTATAGGACATAACTACCCGCGTTTACGGGTAAGAAAGGAATTAAAAATTTCGCCACGGGACTTGAATCCTCAATAACTCAATTGGTTAGAGCATTCGTCGGCTTGAGACGAAAGGTTACAGGTTCAAGTCCTGTCTGGGGCGAATTTTTTTCTTACTTTAAAACTACAGTACCTACCTAGTAATAAAGGCAAAGCTATCTCATGTTACAACCATAGTCAGATGGTAGTAAGACAAGTAATTGAATATATTACTTCTTACAATTTACAACTACAGCTGTAGTACCCAAAAAAATACCTATCTTACTACTGGTATTAACATCCATAGTAACAGGAGCAACAAAGGAAAAAAAATATAATTTTACAATACAATATAATAAGAGATGCAATAAAACATCCCTTAAATTTTATAATACTACTCTTAGTTCGTTTTGTATAAAAATTGCAATATTTGTAAAATTTCTAACAGTAGGTAGACCCAAGAGGTTGCTAACGTATGATTTCTATTCCTGCTGTCTATAAGCCACGACTTTTTGCTATGCAGTCTAGCACAGTTATAAAGCAGTACTTCAGACTACGTAATAGAGTTCTGCAACGACTCTTCCATTTTGGTATCCTTCCTCTTTCCTGCCACCTTTACTTCTGTGTTCGCCATAGTCTTGTTCCGGTTTTAAAACCCACACAACAGTCTTACAATAGCAGGGGAGATCGCAGTTTCATGTTAAGTGTGCCACCCTCACGCGATTTATCTTTGTTTTATAATTTCTTAAAAACCTAAATTTTATAACACGTAAAAGTAACTTACGTACACAGTTTTTCACTTCCTTTTATCTCTTACATGAGTAATATATCTCCTACCCTACTCTTGCAAACATGTCCAAATTATCACCTAACTCACCACAATAGCCTATATCCGCCAACCGTAATATTTACCCATAGGAAATTCCAATAAACACCATTTTCCACCCTCGCATGCCTTCAATTTGGGGTGTCCAGCGCGTTAAGAAGCCAGTTCACTTGTTTTCAACATATGGACTAAATCACTTAAAGGGCGAGCCCTTGCCTCTAACATATGCATCTATATATGACCTTTTATTATTGTGATAGAGTTCAGTTTTCTATGTACGTTATAATTTGTAATATTGTCTAGCACAACCTCTACAACTTACGTTTGCGTATACATACGATCTTTTGGTATTAAAATAAGGATTACATTCGTTTGTTTTTTTTTAAATTTAGATTGCTGTGAAAGTGAAATTTTTGTGGTCGAGAAAATTCCCGATATCCGGACCGGACTTGTTGGTGATTTTTATTGGGTAACAAGGGTTGCGTTAACCGAGATTGGGTGCGAAAAGTTTGGTCAAACAAGAGGGAGTCAATATTGGCCAGCGTGTTTGATTTGAAAGTTGGCAAGTTGTTTAAGTTAGGCTTGCTTCATATTTATTTTGTTGATACCGACAATTACTTTTTCTGGTTGTTATTTTAATAAATATGAATTTTTGGCGTATGAAGTTTTAGGTCCGGGTCCTTTATATAGAATAGACCTATAGTCCTAGCATAGGGTAAATAGGTCATTACCGACTAGAGTACTGGTGGTGAAGTGCAGTGTAGCAGCTCAACCGGTTGGAGATCCATTGCTTTACTTATTTCTTGTACAATAGTGACAGTTTTATGTTTCGGTTTGGTAGGTAAAAGCCGGTAGACTTGCAAATTAGATTACACGCCCCAGCTACATGCATAAAATATGCTGTCTTAAGCTGCAAACAAACTATCGGACGCGGCTGACAGCCGCGACTTACAGGGTATCTAGATAATTGAAGTACACTGAGGCTTGCAAGCTATCGGATGTCAGTCGCAGACGCGACCTTGAGCGTTCAGTCATCCGAAAGATATCAGGTGAGCTGGATGTTTACGTTTATTACTTCTTTTTTGTTGTGTTAGTCAGTATCAGAAGGTTCTGCAAAAATACGATGAAATAGATGGGTCCGTTTGGAATGTATAAGAAAAACAGGAGTAAATAATACGGATTAGATTATGTTATTATTTTTTTGTTTATTAAATTATAAGTTAGTTATTTACGATATGAGTTGTTTATTATTTACTTACAATATTGATGTAAAAATTTGCATACCAGTTGCACTGGTGAAGTAGGTGAAAATGTAAAAGAAATAATTTAAGACCTTTAATGTACACCACTGCAAAGCAAATAAAGACTTATTATTATTATTATTATGGGACGGTTTTAAAACAATAGGATTCGGTGGCTGGTGCTGTCGTCGATAACTCAGCAAAGTAAAGTGCCACGAATTGCGCATGATCAGCTTATTTTGTAATTAAAAAAAGTCATCCAGGATTAGGTAAGTGTCCGGTTGTTAATAAGTTAGCAACTTAGCACGTTGTGAGAATAAATTACCTTCGGATAATCGTGTGTATGCTGGTCGCACCCTTGCCTACCGATACGAGGATATAGGCCTAAAGATACCTAGTGCTCTTAACAATTTCATGTGCACGGTACTATTTGTTAACATTCATCTTTGTTAGTTTTTTTTTAATCTATCGTTATATCAATTCCTGTGATAATTTCTTATGATATACTTTTTTCGCTATTGCTTTTACGGCTATTAAATTGAATAAGGATGGTCCCACACCTGGACGGTGAGATAACACAAAAATTTGATCGATCATGTCATTTGGCACGCACTATTGCATCGGACAACACAGATTTGCACAAACTAGAGACGTGCTGTTTGAGGAAAATTATCGATAAATTAGTAACTGAAGTGACAAGAAATGATGTCAGAATATAATTAACTAATTACAATGGCAAGTTTCATTTTGATAAACAACTATGTTCTGTGGTTTTATAGACTGGCAAGTGAAAATAGACACTTGTGTTATTTACAGACTTTTTATATGGCAATGATTCGAAGATACTACGTACTATGATTTTTTTAAATAAATCGCAAGCTTGTAATGGTAACAAGAACAAAAGCATTCCACGCGCCTAAAATAAGAGACAAGTCTATTAAAATAAAGTGCTAGAGTTCGGTTTCTGAATCGGTGTACCAGATAATGCAAATTTGGGAGTGTTCATGAAAAAGTGATTACTGATTTTTGCTAAGACATACCTTTATTTTCAACGTTAGTTGTCATCAGATGAGTTGTGAACTAAAACTACGTAATCACTTAAAATAAACGAAATGTAGAAACTGAACTGGGAATTGAACCTTTATTTTTAACAAAATACGTCCTATAAGATTTTAAACTTAAATCGTCGCGAATTAATAACATTTTTAATTATTTATACGGTATACTCACGATCTCTTTTTATTTTATTTGTCGATATTTCGGCCTAGTTGCATAGGCCGTGGTCACTACGTCCTTACCATGAGTCTATGGTTCTAGCATTTTTAAGCGTCTTCGCAAACTTTTTGTACGGAAACTTAGAATAGCATTTCTATTGGTAACTGAAAAACTAAATTCAAGACCAGCAGCAAATTTACATTGTTAACTCATAGCGTCATGTCTTTTGTTATTTTTTGATGTAACAAATTTTCGATAAAATAATCGAATTTTTGGCAGCACTATAAACTACGACAAGCCTTATTATTGGCCAATGATCAATGATCCACGGATATTAGGATCAATAAAATTATGCAAAATCATCGTTCTCATTGTTGCTAGTCCCGTATTGACCGTTTTACTTTACACTGGTAGTATTGTCCTGTGTCATAGTCCGTGTTGGACATTTTATATTTCTGTTAGTCTTGTAAATCAAAAGTTGACGACGTTGGCCGGGTGAGTTAGTGTACTTGCCTGACTATCCACAAGGCTTGAGTTTGATTTGGGACAGAGATAGACGGTGAGTACTTACGCAAAAGACTTCAAATCTCGGCCTAAGGTTAGAAACGCGCTATTACCGAATTTGAAGTCTACAGACTTGTCAACTTTATATCACCTTTACATTACATTTGTTTACAGACTTGTGAACTTTATATAACTTCACAACCGTATCTCCGAAAAACTAGACAGACCTGTCATAATCGCAACACGCAAGATTACCAGCAGATACCAAGCCCCACAATGAGATAAGCAAACCTTTCGCCGTTCGCTAACTAGGCGCTTATCCAATCTAATCCTGAGCAACGTTGTAATAAAAAAAATGAAAAATGCATTTTGAGTTGCCCGACCCTAAATCGATTTCTAGGCGTAGTCAACGCTAGCACCGGACCATTAGACCAGAAGCGACAATAATTTCTTACCGACAGGAAAGCAGAAAAAATACAAAATGTAAATTACAATCATATGGTAATATATTCTCCAGTAAGTGTCCTCGAAATGATTCAGTTTGCGAAGGTAATGTCTATTTGTATTAGTGCAATGACTAATGCATGCTTACGCGTTTGTTGCCCGGCGCGATGACCGCCGGATGGACAAACAGACAGTTTATTTATATATTTTTGTTGGCTCCCTTCCAGATGACCGTTGTTTAATGTACTGTATTTAAAGTACTAAATAATATACAATTTTGTGCTCGCTTTGTGTTAGAGGTTTATATTTATACATTCAGTAATTTAAACGCGGGAAAACTGCAAAAAACCTACTTCAACTTCAAGAAGTAATTAGTAATTTTAGTAATTTAGTATTTTTTTAATACAAGAAGAGGCAAACGAGCAAGTGGGTCACCTGATGGAAAGTGATTACCTCTGCCCACGGACATCCGCAACACCAGGAGTATCACAGATGCGTTGCCGACCTTTAAGGAATGAAAACGCTCTTTTCTTAAAGGTTCCTAAGTCATATTCGTTTGGGCATACCGCCCTCGGTAACTGATTCCACAAAGGTGTTGTGCGGGATAAGAAATGTCTTACTGTTTTCTTTTTGTTCATCATGAGAAAGCTACTATACCAAATTTGATCATCTTTCAAAGGACGAGTTACAACTTTTAATCAGAACTTAGTTTTATCAAAATGTGTTAAATCAAAATGAGTATGAGTATAGTATCTTATTCAAAATTTGCTCACGGAGACGAAGGCCTACAAAGGTTATATTTTTTGAATACTTACATATCGCTACAATAACTTTGAATGCATATTGTGGTAATTCTGAGTCAAAGATTTGTAGGCTTACTCCTGAATCTCGGTTTCATGTATATTGGAATTTGGGATCAGATACGTAATTTTAGGCACACTTGAATACAATATTAGCAGAATATTAATATTTAGTTTCAAGAAAATTCAACTAATCTAATAAAATATTCCATTCTTTTTTATTAACTACATGTTAATAATTCGCCAATATTCAGTTCAAGAGTACCTAAAACAACATATCCGATTTTAATTTCCAAAATTGCAGTAATCGAGATTCAAGGGTGACCCTACGGACTTCTATAAGGTGATTGGTAAAAGATAAGGATTTGAATTCTCAACTCTGCGATTTCGCAAACAATTTTCTTATCGATCTTTTTGACCAATCGATGAAGATGTTTGAAATAAAACATCATCGACGAATTAGAGCTTAAGAAAGTAATATTTGTAGTATAGAGATAGGTATTCGTCTAGCGATGCTATTTCAAACAAATATTTTGTCTTGCCTACATATACATAACTAGCTGTTCCCGCGAATTTCGTTCCGCCCATTAAGTTTGTATGGGAAAAATTAAAATGTTGTTTACCCAGTTTCCTCACAATTGAACAGAATAAAAAGTATCCTATGTCCTTCTCCCGGTTCTAAGCTACCTCCCCACCAATTTGCAGCCTAATCGGTTCAGCCGTTCTGGAGTTATAAATAGTGTAACTAAAACCACTTTCTTTTATATATATAGATATACACAGAGTCATAGCTTATTCCAATAATGACGCGTACGTAATAACCAATAGCGAACGGATATAACTCACGCGCGTAACCAAAGCAATTTACTAATAATATTTTCAGGCCTTTCAAAATTTTACATCTTAAAGAAAATATAAATAATTTAACCTTTCATTACCACTATGAATCTAATGAGAGAAATCGAGGAAAATACTAAATTTTTTTGTACGTAGATCAGTGATGACATACTTGTTAAAATTGTCAATTTTTGTCAAGTGTTACTGCGCCTAAATTATTTGTCTAAACAATATAATGATGAAAATCGAAGTCGGCTTTTTGAAATTTTACCGCGTTTAAATTCACATACTGACCTTACCCAGATAAAGCACATTTAACCCGTACAAATATTTTAAATTTAGAAACGTGACACCCGGAATTTGGCTCCTTTGCTCTTTGTAAAATATGCACACAAATATTTTCTCTTTGCATTTATTTTGCGGGTAACAAATATTTAAGGAGCAACAATGCAACGAAGGGATAAATTGACGAATATATGTTCTATGTTCCTTTCACGTGACGAAGGTGGAAATAGCGTACTTACGATTGGCTATAAGTGAGTTTCTAAATAGGAGGTACGTCCACCTAGTGGTCGCAAAAGTAGGCTCATCTTTCAGTCCGGAAGGTGAGGAGTCAACATGCTTACATAAGAAGCTCATGATCATAGCCTCAGGTTGAAATTCTGCATTGGCGTCTTGATGTTTGTAGCCCACGTCTATTTCTTAATTGTTTTCCAAATTTCCCTCTGTTGTCTCGCAGTCCGTTGTTGGACTCTACGGAATGCGGTCCCGGGTTCAATAATCTGGTCGGGTAACAAAGAAATATGTATTTTTTAATAATAACAACGTTGTCTGGGATTAGATACATGCCCGGTTGCAGATAGGTTTGCCACCTATCACATTGTCTGTCTCAGTGCCTTTAACTGGTTCTGGGTGCTAGTTGTGCTCTGCCTAAGTTTTTGGAGACACGGACATAAAGATACTTTCCAATGTCATGAAAAAATATTTTTCTTGGCATTACACGGCGAGTAAGTACACGGCTCTCCTGCGGGTAAGACACAATCGTTTCCTATAGATACCATAAATGTTACGTTTCTATCCTGTCGACTAGTTGTTAGGCTAATGTGCAAGACCAGCTACCCTACCTGTCCAGGCAGGAACTTGACAGTGTGGTTATGGCGTCAGAAGTGGGCAAGGTGGTGGACTTGGGCAAACGAATTTTACCGAACAGATTATGATGAAATTTGACACGCACGTATTCTTTGCATATAAAACATAGGTTGCTATGGACTTTTTGCCGATGCTAAAGTTGAGAGAGGTGCATTGCCCCTAAACCGAAAAAACTGTTGTGACTACATATGCTTTGATAGCAGATAAAGTGTCCCCAAAACTCTGTCGTTGCTAAGGTCACGAAGAGAGTGTATAACGAAGCTCGCCACTTAGAGATTAAAGGAAAAAAGCAACCAGGAACCAACAACGGGAATTGAGTTTAAATTTCTATACCGGCTTAATTCATGTTCTTCAATAGTGTACGTGTTTTGAAGTACCAAAAAGGGCATCTCTGATGCTCGTGGATAGTGGGAGATAATAAATTTCCTTATCTTACTTTGGCCGCCTAAAGTTTTTCAACTTGTGACTTCCAGGCTTCGTTGGATTTGTATGGATATTGCCTTTTGAAAATCAATTGTTATCAATAACTATCTGTATTAAGAGATTCAACAATTAACTAATAAATAAAGGAAGTTTCTAGTAAATAATAGTCACCTATATGATCCCGTCCGATGACGGACTTGACTAAATAAGGTCCAGTGTTTGATGATAAAGTCGGGCAAGTAAAGATAATGTGTTTCCCAATTTTCAAACAAAATTATTGACCGGGGTTGAATATGTGCGCGGTCGGCAGTAGGTTTGTGTTCTATCACAATGTGTATATAGTAAAGAGGGACTTAGTGTCATCGGCTAGTACTGGGTTCCCTGATTGAATCTCTGCCTACGGCTTTGGGGACACGGGCGTAAAAACGTTTATTTTTACGGAAGATACAGAAAAACTTGATAAGGAAATTAGTGTCATAGTATAAACTAAACTGATTTTGTTTTAAATTATGACAAACATCCTGTGCAAGCGCAGTGACAAGTTTACACATTTCTTGACTCTATATAATGTCATGTACGTACAATTATTGGTTGAGGGAATTGCTTAATAAAGACTATATTTAACAATACGACATGTTGATACCATTACTTTTATAATTTACTTTAATGTTTGTTGGTGTCAATATTAACAATTAAGTATTATAAAACTTTAAAAATTAAGAAAATCTTGAAATTATATATTTGTGAATACTATCTAAGAACCGTTTTTATCACATTAGCATTTCTACAAAAAAAAACGCAATGAAATCGCTACATAATTTAAGAACTACGATGCCACACATACACATAGACGCATCAAACTTATAACACCTACGTAGTGTGGCGGAGTAATTTCCCCTACTATCACCAGTTATCAGGTTGCTTTCCTTATAATATATTAATAGTAAACTGTGGCATGGAATGTCCATACTAGTCTTAAACTTTCTTATTCAAAGGACAACAAGAAGTCGTCGACTAGTTCCTTTAATTTTGATACGCACGGGGCATACGGGCTTGATTGAAAAGTTTTCTTAAAGTTCCGGGCACTTTGGGTCAAACATTTTAAAAGTAGATACTCGACATTATAAGAACAGAATCTACAAAAGGAGGAGTTTCTCAATAAGACTGAATTTTTTTGCTTGTTCCTTAAGCGATAATTCATTTATTTTATTTATTACGCCCAATAGCCAACCGATTCTGGTTGTTCTTTTTTTTTAAGATAAGAGAAGTAAGAGGCCATGTGTCCAAAGTGGTCCCATATTAACTTTATTATGATTCGACCAGTTTTGCCTATGATGGAAAAGTTATGTATTATCAAGTATAACTCAAAAACTATTAATAGGATGATGATAAAATTTCTGGAAAGCATTTCGGGATAAATTTGCTACATTTAGAAAAAAAAATGTATCGCGATTTGCAGTTTTACTGTGTTTGATTATGGATATGTTAAGTGTGAATTGTGAAGAAGGTAATATTTTTGAGAAAATAGCTTTACTAACTGAGCTATATTGACCCTAATTAATTAAATCTTAGTCAGATAAAGATATGTCAAACTTAAATCAATTCGTCTGTATTATAAGTCTGTGTATGTCTAGGGCATCATAACTTTTGGACGGATAGACCGATTTCGATGTGCATTTTTGTTCGAAATCTGACGTGATGGAGAGATCGTAGCTTCATTTCAGTAAGTGTCGTCAGGTGCTTCTGATCATTTATAATTTGAGTGTTATATTCTATTCAAAATGTGTTTTATTTTTTGTTTTAGAGTTTAGCAGCGACTCGCCCGGATTGGTACCACCGCCAAACCTATTCCTGCCGCCATAACGTCATGACGTGTTCCGGTTCGGAGGGTAAGGTAGCCGGTAAACTTACTTTTGCTCGAGGCCTACCATCCCGACCTCAGGTTGGCAACACACCATTACCACCTTTGGTGTCTCTAGGCGGGGTGAATTTCTTACCATCAGGAAATCCGTCTGCTTTTTTGCCATCTAATATCATAAAAAAAACTTAATAGGGAAGGAGAAATGACTGATATAATTATAATGAATAAATTAATGAGATAATTAGCTCAAATTTAATCTATTTTGCACATTATCAATATCAATATTTATATTATAAAACAAAGTCCCCCGCCGCGTCTGTCTGTCTGTTTGCGATTTATTCGAAAATTACTGACGGGATTTTCATTCGGTTTTCAACAATAGATAGAATAATTCTTGAGGAATGTTTTAGTGTATAGTAAGTTTATGTTTTGTAAAAACCAACGATAATACAACGATATTAGTTCAATATGTCGGCAAAAAATAAGCCGATCGGGAGCTTTCCTCGAAAACGCTGCCAAAACCTTTTGAGTTTTAACAAAACAATGTAATGTAGGATTTTTCCTCTTCGATTGATCTCAAAAAAAGTAAGCGGTAGTATATGTCTACCTTTAAAGAATAACCCACAATAACCGTTTTTTGCGTTTACTTAAAACAGTAAAATGAAGGGTTACTTTAGAACATATTTTTAACAATACAGTATTAACCCTTAATCAAATAAATCTGTAAGATACGTTGTGCGTGTAATTTAGACCAAAATTGCCTTTTACTCTATCAGAAAAAAAATAACAACTAACGAGTTATCAAAAAGTTAAAATCCCCGGGCGCAAAATTAAATATCGTTGAAGCGTAGCAAAGACATGCGCGGTTACTGCATTCTCCCCTTAACTTAACTTGAATAACCGAAGCGAAGCGAGGGCGGGCAGCTAGTATTTTCTAAAATAATAATTACAATTATTCAATTTTAACTATATCGACATGTATATTTAATTATTATTTAACAATTTTTTTTTTACAATCAATAAAATAAAAGCAATTAATAACTATAAAAACTTAACGATTAATAAAATCAAATAATAATAAAAAAGTAAACATGACGACCAGGAGCAGCGTTGTGCACTAACATGTTTGGCTAGGAGTCTACCCTTTTGCATATTCCTGCCACAATAATGGTAGCCGTTAGACTAGCACAATCCCGGTCACTGGATAGCAACGCTCCGACAACATCTATGGTGTATATAAGCCACGGTTGTCTCACACCACCAGGAGAGCCGTGTCCGTAGTCTTTTCACATTAAAAAATATTCCTAATTTAAAAAAATAATAATCTACATTTCTTTTATTATTAAATCCAACGACCATCAAAAATGTATATTCTTGTCCATATCCCTGAAAATATAGGCATAGGTGACACCTACGACTACCAAGACAAGCAGGCCCACCATGTGATAGATGGCAAACCTATCGCCAACCGGGCACGTTGCTTTTATTTGAAAATTGAAAACCACGTTTTTTATTTGTTGCCCGACTCGGAAATCAAACCTGGGACATTATAATGTAACTTTTAAACACCGGACCGCTAGACAAGAGAGGTGATATCCTATAAATATAAATAATGATATCTACAATGTATTTTATCCATACTGGCGACTAATTATACCTTTAACGACGAGTATCTGTCTAGATGTCTTTAAACGCTCCGTTCTAGATGAATAGCATGCCGACATCAGGAGGTACAGCAAGTAGTAAATCAACATGATTCGTACAAGACAGACGGACAAATTAAACAAACTGATATTTTGATATAATAATTCAATTCAAATTTAAACAAATTTCGTCTTTATTACAATTTGGTAAGAATAACTTTAGAACTTCAATTTTATATTATGTTTAAAGCAAATCATTGATGCATTTATGTTTTCGTTGGTTGTCGTTTTTAGTGATGAGCAAATTGGTCTTGATTTTCAGTTTTGGAATTTTACAAGATCAAGACTTTCTTAGTCTTATATTACTCATTACTAAATTTGTAAAGTTGCCTTAGTTATTCCCTTTCTAGTGTGATGATTTTCCAAGAATTTAGATATAAATAATATGAAGACTTGAATAAACTCAAGTATTCGTGGACTGAATGTCTATCATAATTTCTATTGTGATCCATACTTGTTGGTAGTTTGTTGCGAGATCTCGTCACATTCGCATCTCTGCTTCACCTAATGCTGTCGCTATAAAATCAATGTTTAACATTCTTGTGTTCCTGTTTTGAGATAAGATGTACTTATTTATGCAACAATCTTAATATCTCCACTTCGGGATGACAACACATAATTAATGTCGTGGTGTGTATAGACTGCCTGATAATGCTATCCGGATATTCATCAGTATTTTTCTATTCGAAACAAAAAAAAAACATTGGAAACGCAAGATTGAGACAAAATTTGAAGATCTTTGGTTATACCTACTATGCTCATCACTAATTAAACTAAACCACCAGACCATGGCGTAAGGAACTTTCATGCAAGGTGATCAATAAGTGATGTAAAATGTATTCGCAATCCGCAATCAAGGTTGGGAACGAGACTGTATGGTTCCCGATTTAGCTTCATTTACTACTATTTGCATATAATAAATAGATGACTTCATATTTATTTATGAAAAGTGTTAATTAGTAATATCAAAAGTTAATTGTTAAAAGTTAATATATAATAAGTTTGAAAAATACGTATGACCAGCACAAAAGATCAATACCGGGAATAACTATTTTAGCATTAGTTACATAGGAATAGGGTCATCACTAGTTGATGCTATGCAACAAACGATATCATGACGCTAGTAACCTTGATGTTTTGTGATTAATTAGCGATGTCATGTATATCCTATTGGTCAAAGTAAACAGATGTGATTACAGACCGCATAAATTGCTTGCATGAAACATTTAATTCTGAGATATGGCAAAACAATTACTAAACGTTACTAAGTAAAATTTGAATTAAAATTTATGAGGTCCCGAGTTCGATCCCTGGGTTAAGCGAACTAGTAAGAGTACTCATTACCGAGATGCTAAGCCTATTGTATAAATTTAACGGCTACCCCCAGTCCAGAACATGGAAAAGATATTAATAGAAAAGGTTTCAATTTCTTTTATTTATTAATTTTATCACGCATGACATTAACTATTTAATCAACATTCAGTTTTTCACTGATCCCCCATGTTTGTCCGGTCTTCTTTGAAGAATAGACCATCTACTTTCCTATGCCAGGCAGCTCGTAAAAGGCGAGCATAGGCTTGCCGTCACTAACACAGTGACATCTGACTAGGTGGTATAGTTTCGCAGCGACTCACCCGGATTGGTACCACCGCCTTACCTATTCCTGTCGCCATAACGTCATAACGTGTTCCGGTTCGGAGGGTAAGGTAGCCGTTAAACTTACTTTTGCTCGAGGCCTAACATCCCGGCCTCTCTTTAGCTACGCACCATTACCACCTTTAGTGTCTCTAGGCGGCGGGAAATTTCTTACCATCAGGAAATCCGTCTGCTTGTTTGCCTTCCAATGTCATAAAAAAAACATTATTTAATTTATTCATTTAACTATACATTTATTCTGTCACACTTTTATTCAAATATTCATTTATTCATACATTTATTCAGTTTTTACTGTCATTACGAAATTACTCATTCTTTTTTTTAATTCTCATTCCATACTTATTTTTTTAAGTAAATCCTATAGATTTTATAAATGCGAAAGTTTGTATGTTTGTTACCCTTTCACGCAAAACCTACTGAACCGATTTTCATGAAATTTGGTACACACATAGAGGAGAACTTGGATTAACACATAGGATAGTTTTATTGCGAAAAAATGTTTATGTGGGACCATTAACCACGCGGGAAACGCTGCGATCAGCCTTTTATTATTAGCCAACTCGTGTCTAAGTCATATAGTCAAGAGACTCTATTTGCGAATACTTTTATTTAAACCTGAAATGATTATGATAATATGCTATTGATAGGCACCAATGTGTGGGATATGGTCCCGAGGGAGAATGGCGCGTGGGCGACTGTGTCCCATTGATTATGGACGCCCGCTCAGACTGTTACTCATCTTTGTTGTAAGCCTCAATACAACTTACTAGTCCTGGTGAACTTCATCCTCCTTTGTATTGATATTTAAAAAGTTTTAAGTTTATCTGCTATTTAGGACAAAAAGGTAAAACTATATCTATCTTCACCCCCATATCTACTAAGGGCTAGACAAAGGCACAACTAGGGCACCCACACCTAGCCGAAGACACTAAGTCCCACAATGGGATAGGTGGTAAACCTATCGCCAACCAGGAACATATCCAATCCCAGGCAACGTTATTATTATTAGAAAATAGAAAATTGAAAATGTACATTTTCTATTTTTTGTGCCCGAATAAAAAAACTAAATATCTTTAAAATCGATCTTGCAGATAAATTTGTCCAGATAAATTTGTTGTAACAAACTCGTCGTTGTGTCGTATGCAAAGGTGACGAAAACCTACTCTTACGTAAGACAATTTTACAGTTTCATAGTATCTGTAGATTTATGTGACTATTTTAAAAAGACTTCCCGGGTCGGCCAACAAAAAGAAAATTGGATTTTTCCATTTTTCTAATTTAAAAAAATGTTGGTCGGGATTGGAAATGTGCCCGTTTGGCGATAGGATTGCCACCTATTACACTATGGGACTTAGTGTCTTCGGCTAGTCGTGGGTGCCCTGTTTGTGCCTCTGCCTACCTCTTCGGGGATATGGGCGTGAAGATACTTTTTTAAAGAGACTTGAAGCAAGCAAACAGGCAGAATTTCCGATCGACATCCAATAGATATTGCCCTTAAAGCTGGCAGTAATTGGTTTATTGAACCTCTCGCTTTAAGTTAATGTTACCTAACCTTTGTTTGTTATACCTAACACTCCAAAAATTAATAAAAAGTATAAGTATTCCTTAGGCATTTGTGCTGCCATAGCATCAGTGGCCGTGATTGTGGAGTTCCGTGCTGTAAAATAGAAAAGCCGACAGAAAAAAAAATCGGTCCGTAATATAGCGACGCATTAGTAGGCGAAGGATGTCTGATAAAGGTTGTTTGTTTGCATTAAATATTCTCCAAAACTACTAATCCGATTTGCTTTATTCTTTCACCATTAAAACTTTTCATTATCACTGATTAACATTGGTAACATTATTTTCTAAAAAAAGTCTTGAGAAAAAAATTTAAAAATTGGATCGTCGTCATTAAGATACAATTTATCAAGCCGAGTGTACTTTTATGAGTATCAACTCAATGTGAAAGTCTAAGGATCTTAGGTTTTAGGATGATTAAGAAATAAATACTACAATTAAAAATTTTTTTAAAAAGTATCTTCCTCATTAGGTTATTATTTATGAAGCCGAGTGTACTTTTTAAAGGTATATACAGGTGTCAAAATAGTCTTGAGCATAAATTGCTGACGATAGTCTTAGGATCTTAGGTTTTCGGGTTATTAAGAAATAAATATTGCAATGACAAAAAATAATTTGAAAAAACGTATTTCCTCATTAAGTTGATATTTATGAAGTCGAGTGTACTTTTTAAAGGTTTATGTATGCAGGTGTCAAAATAGTCTTGAGCACAAATTGCCGACGACCGTCTTGGGATCGTAGGTTTTCGGGTGATTAAGAAATAAATATTGCAATGATAAAAAATAATATGAAAAAACGTATTTTCCTCATTAAGTTGATATTTATGAAGCCGAGTGTACTTTTTAAATGTATGTGTAAACATTTATGTATGCAGGTGTCAAAATAGTCTTAAGCAGAAATTGCCGACGACCGTCTTAGGATCTTAGGTTTTAGGGTGATTAAGAAATAAATATTACTATAATAAAAAATAATCGCCTCTGTTGTCTAGCGGTTCAGGTGTTGGACTTGACTGCATGAGGTCTCGGGTTCGAATTCCTTGTCGGGCTACAAAAAGTAAATTTGTTTTTTTCCTTATTTTCTAATAGCAAAAAATGTTGCTCGTGATTGGATATGTGCCCGGTTGGCGATAGGCTTGCCACCTATCACATTTAAGGACTTAGTGTCTTCGGCTAGTCATGAGTACCCTGGTTGTGCCTCTGCCTACCCTTTCGAGGATATGGGTGTGAAGATACAATAATAAAAAATAATATGAAAAAAAGTATCTTTCTCATTAAGTTATTATTTATGAAGCCGAGTGTACTTTTTAAAGGTTTATGTATACAGGTGTCAAAATAGTCTTGAGCATAAATTGCTGACGATAGTCTTAGGATCTTAGGTTTTCGAGTGATTAAGAAATAAATATTGCAATGATAAAAAATTATTTGAAAAAACGTATTTTCCTCATTAAGTTGTTATTTATGAAGCCGAGTGTACTTTTTAAAGGTTTATGTATGCAGGTGTCAAAATAGTCTTGAGCACAAATTGCCGACGACCGTCTTAGGATCGAATTTGAATACTCCAGCCGTAGACCGGTCACACAATAGTCGGGACGCCGTTCTGGATCAGATTATTCCTGCTCAGATAGCCTTCTATGAAGATTTATTGCGTTCCACCCTTATTGAATTTTAATAGTCATTATGTACCATTGTCCCTAAGTTTACAATTTTAGATACCGCGGGCAATTTCAGTTATTTATTCATATTAATGTTTTCTGTGGGAAATGTTCTGTGCTTCCTTCTAATGTTCACTGTTACCTATAATATCATAATAGTGGTAGTGTACGGTAGATAGGATTAAAATTAATCTACCTTTAAATTTATTTATAATAAATTATAATTATAGAACTGACTAAACATACAAATAAATAAAATGTCGATTAAAAATATAAGTAAGTGCTGCGATTTAAATGTTAAAATATATATTAATATGTAACTTCTTTAAATTTAATTAAATATTTGCACACTACAATGTGGTAGAATATGCTGTATTCTTAAATATCTTTGTAATAAGTTTTTAACACACATATTCCGCAAATAAGTAATTTTCGTTTTCATCTTCCATTTTCATTTTCAATATGAATATGTGAAGCAAAAATTTTCGACCTTTTTTACGAAAATTGCGCAGATGGAGGTGTATGAAATTTGGAGCACTTATGGCTTATATGTAGGAGAAGTACAGAACGTTAACGTTTTTCAATTATGATACTTATAAAGTGCATTACATCAATAAATAAAATATTAAATAATTTCATTTGACACACACAAACAAAAATATAACAAAAAATATCACATATGGCGCATAAACTACATTTATAATATTTGGAAACAAAGAAGTTGATCTTGACAAATGAAGATGGCGTTCTTATCAAAAAGACTATTAACAAAAGAACCTTTATAATATGTGAACATAGTATTTTTAATAATTTATATTGAATAACTTATAATTTAAATTCATTATGGTCGAATTTCGACCACTTGGCGACCTCTACTATATAT
>NJDD01002414.1:53713-69806 GCA_002245505.1 Calephelis nemesis
AATATTAACTCATGTGAGTGTTTATGCTTTCCATCGTCGGCACTTAGAGGACAGAATTAAGTTATGTTAAAATATTTTAATATGACAGAGTCACATTAAAATAAGTATTGAAAATTGAAATTGAAAATTGAAAATATTTATTTGAAACAAATATACAATTATACAGTTACAACATGTTGCAACGATAATAACTGCATTAGTAAGAGACTGTGTCACAGTTATTAACGCCACCTCCATTAAACATTAAAAATTACTAACAATAAAATACGAAACGGTCAAACATGTATATGTACTAAGATATTACATTTATTTGCAAATCACGGATTATGAACTAAAAAGTGAGTTCGTTTCATGTGAGAGAAAAACAATATGCAAAACAGTGCATAAAAAAAATTAGTGTGCTATCTATCTTTAGCTGATAAGCCTAGGAAATCTAAATACTAAATCGGTTATTAGTAAATGTTAAATGTTTTAATTAGTTAAATGAAACAAAATAATATAAATTACTTGTACTTGTAAAGTACTTGTTACGTGGAAATGCTTTTTTTTATATTGGAATAAGCAGACAGATTTTCTAATGGTAAGAAATTCACGCCGCCTAGAGACACCAAAGGTGATAATGGTACGTTGCCAACCTGAGGCCGGGATTATAGGCCTCGAGCAAAACTAAGTTTACCGGCTACCTTACTCTTCAAACCAGAACACGTCAACAACAAGTATTGGACGTTATGGCGGCAGAGACAGGTAGTGCGGTGGTAACAAATACCAATCCAGGCGAATCGTTGCGAAATTCTACTACCTAGTAGGATGTCACGGTGTTAGTGACGGTAAGCCTTAGTCCGCCCTTTGCCAGTTGCTTGGGCCGCAGGGCTGATCTGCAGAGGTCTATTCTGCAAAGGAGAACGGCCCAACACGAGGAAATTGGGCACGGATTATTAAAAACACATACAAATTTTGAACAGACAAAATTGCCAGAAATCTTCTAAACGTGCTCGAACATTGATACTCGCAGTTTATAATACCCACGTACCGTTATCATACAGGTTAAGCTTAGTGTACACTATTGTTACTTATCGCAATGTTTAAATCGCAGGACAGCGCATTTCAATTTGTCAATTTACTCATGTTCATTTATGGATATCTTCGAGTATTATACCAACATGAATATAGATATTTATTTATATTAAACTATACATAACACTTGTATATTGTTTGAGTATTATAAAGTAAGGATGATTGACCGCTGATTCTGAAAAGGGAAATAAGGTTCAAAAACAGGTTGCACAGCATTTTTTTAATTCGTATTTAGAATGACTAAATTAAGACACATTCCAAAACCTTACCACGTTAGAGAAACATATAGATGCCTGTTATTATTTTTTATCATATTAATTTTAACGCACATTGTAAAATCCGATAAAAACTTTTGCCTTTTTTCTAAAATAATGAAAGAATTACTAAAATAATTAAATGGCCTTTCTTATTTATTACTCAAGTTGGAGCGCAGCATGTTTAATCTGAGAAAAATACATACAGTAGACATACACAAATAAATAAAAAACAAAGCACATTAATGCTTTACATTATGCAAAAAAAATAAATGCAATTAGGCTGGTCATGGTTGTAGCAAGACTGAAGGAGCATCGTTGGACTAAAATGGTAACAACTTCGAAAAGCCCGATTGGAAGAAGAAAAGGAAGAGCCATTATAATAAAGGGTAATGAAATAGCTAAGATCGCCGACCCAAACTGAGTAGAAGTACTCGTAGCACAAGACCGTGATAAAAGGTAAAATAAACGGGAACGTAGTAAAACGTGATAAGAGGCCTTTGCTTTTGAAAACGGGATTCTTGCTTGTATAAACTGATAAAAAAATAATAGAATATATAAAAATATGTATATTTAATAATAACAATAATAAAAACATATGTGTGCTATTTTTAACATATAATATCATTACTCAAATCACTCTCTAAGAAGATCCTGAAAAAGAAACTTAAAAAAATTAACATACGAACGCCTAAACAACGGGCAACGATTTTGTAGCCGAAGCTGTGCTCGTGTAGACTTTCCTTTACAATAGCCATGAATCCATAGTCATGGTAATGAACAACAAAATAGTGCGACGGTAACATACGGCATAATTGTTCTATAGACTGACGCAAATCTAGGGGCAGGGGCCAAGCGAGATCCATAACTCATCTACGAACGCAAATAATATTCTACAAAGCCACAGTATAAGAAAACCAGGAACTACGAACCATGGAAACTGGCAGTATGTGAGCTTGATGTATGTATCTTTAATCTGTATTTGTTATTGGTGTTATGTTTAAGGTCACCTATTCCAACACACGTTCCAAAGACTCGATAGGTCAAGAAGGTTAAGGCCAAGGATCAGCTTGGGACCGGGGTCAAAGATACATTGTCATGTATATTTGTCTTTTGTCATTTTTTTCAACACGTATAGGTATTTGTTGCTGTTAGCTACCAAGATGGTAATAAGGCTTATTTCGAATATATGAGGGTTTTGAAGAAAAATAAAATAATACTGTTTTTTGTTAAGAATTAAAAATGTAGCTGCAATATACGAAACGAAACAATAATACATATTTTTGGCACAAAATAAAATGTAAGTATCTTCATTACCATACCCCTGAAAAAGAAGGCAGAGGTACAATTGGATATACCTGAAATTGCTTATTAGTCGTACAATGTTAACGGTGGCAAATCTATGGATAACCGGGCAAAAAATATACTACGAGTACCCAAAAAAGGCATTTATCCGATTCTATCCGATCCGATCCGATTGAAAAATTACACGTTTCGAGTTGCCCGACTCGGGAATCGAACTTGAGACCTCATGTAGTTAAAGTCACTGATCCACTAGTCCACAGGGGAGAATATTTAATGTTTATGGCTTTTTAAAATGTTCATGATTTATATACCACATCAAGTAGGTACAAAATAAGTACTACTGATTCTAATCGTCATGGCGTTAGTGATTATTATTGTAGTATTCCGATTTCAACGGTTTTTTTGAAACTGTGAGTTTAGTTTTTTAATATCATCCTCAATTCGGTAACGCTTCGTTATCAAAAAACCTATGAGATTATTTTCCTCCTAATAATTAAAAAAAAAATATAGTGACTGACGGATGGTCCATCAGTCATCCGTCAGTAACTAAAAGCAAGCATGTAAAATAAGATGCTACGGTTCTCCTTTTTGCTCGACTCAGGCGTCCTCAACGATTTTTCTGCGAATTTTAAAGCCGAGAAACGAAGAAAAATCTTGTATTGAAGATTTGTGTACTGTGATGGCAATGACCAGGCTTTTTAGTTCGAAAAACTAACGGCCGGAATAGAATATTTTGAAAATGAGACCAAGAATTGGATAATCTAGTCCTATTGAAGTCTAAGCGGCGGAACTCGAGAAATTGTGATGATTAGGGTAACAGTATGCCTGCCAATGTGCAAGAAGCTCAAATTATGATTATGATTGTGTCAATAAGTTTCGCTAAAATTTTTCTAGCTTTGTGACTACAAAGTAATTTTATAGACATATATTACACTGAACCGAAAAAGGCTTCAATGTGCGGTAAAGCGGAATTTAACTTTACACTGACATACCTTAATTTGTATACAAAGACCGCAATATATAACATACTGCTACTGTATCCCCGTGGTGATGCGGTGGGTTAGCCTCCTGCAATTGCAACCTCCGCACACCGGAACAGGATGCAGCGGTAGTCAAATTTAGACACATACCAAAATCATTTACTAATAGAAATTATATATCTATAATACTTACCTACAGTAATAAATAACGTATTGATTTACGACTAATAATTTTATCACCTCTGTGGTCTACCGGTTCAGCGTCGAACTTGTCTTCTTGAGGATCCGGGTTCGATCCCTGGGTCGGGCAACTAAATAAATCTAGAGAATTTTGTATTTTCTAATAAAAATAAAGTTGCCGGGGATTGAATCTATGCCCGGCGATAGGCTTGCACCTATCACATTGTGGGACTTTAGTGTCTTCGGCCTGGCGTGGGTCGTAGTTGTTCCTCTGCCTACCACTTCGAGGATATGGGCGTGAAGATACTTATAATTTTATCATAAATTACATAACTCGTATATACATACTTGAACGACCGTTGGTGGAGGAATAATTGCACACGCTTTCATCATATACAAACTTTTATTCCATATTGTAAGCCCTTATGGGTTAATTTTTGAAAGAAAAATTAGCCCATATTTAAATTCGGATTTATAGTTTTATGTTTATAAAATTTCAACGAAATCGGTTTAACAGTTTAGCCATAAAAGAACAACTTACAGAGAGAGAGACTTAAGTAGGAGAACGTGATGTCGGTATGTCACCAAGTTAAGGCGGTACGAAGTTTGCCAGGTCCAGGTAGTTATTTTCATTACTTTATAAAGTTTAAAGTGAAGTATCTTCACGCCCATATCCCGGAAGGGGTTGGCAGAGACACCCACGTCGAGCCAAAGACGTCATTAAATTCCACAATATAATAGGTGACAAGTCTATCGCCAACCGGGCACATATCCAATCGCGAGCAACATTTTTTTATATTAGAAAATTGGAAATACCATATTTTCTTTTTGTTGCCCGAATCGGGATTCCAACCCGGGACCTCATGAACCGCTATTGGACCACTAGACCACTGTGGCGATCATTACTTTATGTTCTATTAATCTGTTCAGTAGAAGCACAGGCGAATCCGCAGGAAACACTTGGTAATTTCCAGCACAAAGCCGCATCATTAAGTTGTTACCACGTCAGTATGACAGACGTACAATCAACTTTCACGATGTCAACCCACATACAAACCGACGTGACATTGCACTACTAGAGGCCGTATACTGTAAATACATATATATACACCAAGGAATCAAATCCTGCTAAAAGCCTTCGTCAAGGGATGTGCGAGTTGTAAATCCTGCTAAAAGATTTTCTTCAAGGGATGTGCGAGTTGTGAATCTTGCTAGTTGAATAATCCAACAATTTAATTTTAATCATCAAAATGGTATCTCGCCTCGGCAACTTGCCTGAGTAGGGTCTCACTTATTCCTGCCTGTCTGTTCTGTCATATTCCGGTCGGGATGAAAGGGTATCAGGTAGACTTTAATTAGGCCTGATACCCCAGCTACAGCTAGCGTCGCATCTAAAACATATATATTATGATGGTTATAATCCACGATTTTTTTTGCGTAAGGTGCGTTTTATCTCTTTCTTCTTTCTTTTGCCGTAAAAAAAAATTCAGTAAAATTTAAAAAAAACGTAGAACTTTTTTCGAAGTTGTTTGATAAATTTCCTGTGTTTGTAGGTAAAATAGCCTGAAAACCTGTCACAAATAGTCCAGATTTATTATAACAGTCCGAACATAACAAGTGTGATAGGCACATAAAACAGTCAAATTATGAACCTCCATTTTGGGATGTCGGTTGCAATTTCGTTTATCTTTAGACAAATTGCAGTACTGTTTCTAGACCAGTACCAAATATGATAAAGGAAACTCGGAAGTACACGTCGTTTCTGGAGTCATGAGAATTGATGCTATCTCTGTCCCGCACGTAATAGATTCTATCAGATTGTCAACAACGTGAAGATGTGGTCTTAATTTTTGTCCAACTGTTCCGATGAGAGATAAAACTTATAAAAATTTGAAGATTATAGGAGGAAAATGTTTAAATAAATCTCTTCGTAGTTGTTTAATGAATTTCATACACAACAAGATTATGTGCTCTTAAATTGCAAGAAGATAATTAAGGAGAAAGGGTAGGAAGGGGTTACCTGGAAGATCAAACCTTTTCATCTATGTTCTAAAAATGTACAAATACTGGTAAAGATCTTAAGTTTATAGATATCGTTTAAAAACTTTATCAAGATGCAGGAAATTCTTACTTAGCTAACCAGTTTTAAAAAATCTATTACGTAAGATTGTAAAAAAACGGACTTAAAAACATATTAAGTTCTTCTACGTACTATGGTTTCGAAATATGGTATCTATAGACACGGATATTAAAAAAAAGTCTAATTTATATTTTCACTATGATATTAAATATAAAAGAAGCATTCATATCAAGAACAATTTAAGTAATAAATGATGCTAGGCTATGTAGTTATAGATGAGGCTTAGGTAGGTTAAAAAGGCATCAAAGATAGAAGAATTAATCATATTACTTAATAAAAATCTTGCTTGAGGAACATCTCCCATAACAGTTTTGGAAGCTTCATCATTATGTACCCGGTTGGCGATAGTTGCCACCTATCACATTGTGGGACTTAGTGTCTTCGGCTAGTAGTGGGTGCCCCGGTTATGCCTCTGCCTACTTCGTCGAGGATGTGGGCGTGAAGATGTTTTTTTTATAATTACTATAATAAAATGTCTTCTTCATGATGTTTGACGATGAAATCGAGAGTTTCCATATACGAATACAGCTGCATTCAAGAATTACGTATTTACCTGTATGACAATAATTCGTGGCGAAATTTTCAGAGAAATTCCGTGACTGTAAAGTAACACTCAGCCATGTTGTTAATCATAACCGAAGACAAGCCATGCATACAAAACATCTGACGTATCACAAACATCGCTAAAAAGCTCAGAGTCGAGAAGTATACTCGTGCTGAAAAAGCTTATAATATAAAAACTGTCAAATGTTAACAGCATCCATCTTAATATGTTTGCCTGGTTATTACGTTCGCATGGCTAAGTCGCTATACAATTTCAATGAAATTTGACTTGCACCCAATTAAAGACCTTATACAAACATAAGCTATATTTTTTTAAATCATCCCCTAAACGATTATAATGGGAGATGAAAGTTTGTTTGAAAATCGTAACTGTTCTACGCTAACGAAAACGCGGCCAAACAGTTAATGAGAGAAGTATTCTTTATTTTTTTTTTGTGCGGTTGTCGAGGTATATTAATGTGTGTACATTATTAAGCACAACTTACAAAAAGGTAGTCTGTTCTGATAAATTCATTTGGAACCACCTCGGAATCATTAACTTTCTATCGAAAAAATAATCATTTAATCGTGGTAAAAGTAGTAACGAAGTTGGAGTCGATTTTTGACAGTTTTAAGCTTACTAGTGTAAGTAAAAATACGTGAATATAAGATTGAGTTGACTTATCATTTGTTAAGGACTAAGGTTTTTTTGGTCAAATGTTTATTTTTTTTATTTAAAATTAGCCGTGCCTAGTTTTTTTAGATTTTTTTATAAAATATTAGCTGCCTGGCAATGATAATCTCTTCCCGTCCCGTCGGTACAACATTTTCAGAGATTAGCCAGAACAAAGAGACAAAGGGACGGAAAGATTAAAAATGCAAGAATATGGTAATAATCATTTATTGTAATATTACAGTAAAACACTTCAATTTTACTTATTATGATGCTAAGAAAATTTAAAACAGTTCGCTTATAACGTGAACAATAACTAAACATACCAGTGGAAAAGTACAAGTATGTGTTTGTATCCAATGTATTTTTTTGTACGCGAGTGTACCGCTGAGACAGCGATGACCATCTGCGCGACCATCAATGACCCCGCGACGGTCATTTATAAACACGACCATGGGAACTGGCAGATAACGCATCGCACGTACCACCTGATTAGAATGAGAACGTTTTTGCTAGCAATTACCATTATTTTGTTAGTAAATTATATGTGTAATCAATATTGGAATAGGTGTAATTAATATTAGGATGAGCGTAAATAATACTGACATATATATTATTAATATTGTACGTGTGTAAATAATATTTGGATATATGAAATATTGGGGCTGCTAGTATCACAATATTAGAACATAAAGGTTTTCTCTTGCAGTAATGATTATTATACGCGTAAATTATATATCCATACGTGCATCCATTTGCTTGGATATGTTTTACAGTATTTTTTAATTGTAAAGTGAAGCCAAGCACTTTGTTTTACAATTGATAATGTGGAGCATCAACATGTTTTAATAAACACAGGAAAGCTAGAAGTGTTTAAAATTAAACAGACTTTATGAAAAAGTTGCACCACCAGACAAATTGAAAACATATTACTTTTCACCAATATGGAGATCGTAACAACGTGCTAGAGTTTAATTGGAACTCGCCTAGATTTGTACTTAAGTCAGTGTTCACCAATATTGTGTTTCTTTTTGCTGTGCTTCTTTTATGATACTAGAAGCAAACAAGGGGATTGATTTCCTAATGGTAAGAAATTAACCTAGAGACACTAAAGGTGCTAATGGTGCGTTGCCAAACTGAGGCTGGGATGTTAGGCCCCAAGCAAAAGTTAGTTTAGTGGCTATCTTAAAGGCAGCATTAATAGGTAAGGCGGTGGTACCAATCCGACCGAGTCGCTACGAAACTACCACCCTGTCAGATGTCATGGTGTCAGCGACGGTAAGCCCATGCCTGTCTTTTATGAGCTGCCTGGCAGGAAGGCAGATGGTCGATACGCAAAAAAGCCGGGACCAACACAGGGAAAGTTAGAGTAAATTACTAAGGGAAGCAAGCATCAGTAGAAATAAAACTGTCATTATTTATTTTATGTTAGAGGTACCTATATCTAAATTTAATATATTTATATAATTAAGATAAAATAAAAAAAACAGCAGACAGAATAGATTAGATGATAACAGGACGCTGACAATTTGAAGTTATAATTTTAAATCTTTTAGGTAAGGTAAGTTTACTCTATCCTACAAACTGCAACAACACAATGGCGAGCACTGACTTTAGTACAAATCTAGGCGAGCTTTTCTAATGCTCTTACTCCAGGTTGCTAATAAGTATTATATTTTCAATTTGCCTAGTGGTAGAACTCTACAATAGCTTTTGACTATCACCTAGGAAACCTGTTTGTATTTAATATTTATAATTAATACTCTTTTGTTATTAAAATTGCTTAAAGTAAGATAAACAATTTTAAAGCAGTGACACCTCTTCCTATAGCATCAAACCATTCACTGAAAAATATTCATACCCATGATTAATATGCTGTAAGCACAAAAATATAAATTGTTTTTGATAAAATTTTGTACGCATTTTGTCTACAGAAAGGACCTAATTTTTAACGTCAATATTATTTTTTAAATGAAACTCTAAACCACTGTAATGGGAATGACAATTTGCTTTAAAAACCATCTATATTGACGACGTTTTTGTTGGTCCGTTCTCCTTTTCAGAATAGACCAGCTGCTTTCCTGCCAGGCAGCTCATATAAGGCGAGCATAGGCTTACCGTGACTTACATCGTGCCACCTGACTAGGTGGTAGAGTTTCGCAGCGTCTCGTCCGGATTGGTAACACTACATTACCTATTCCTGCCGCCATAAAGTCAGTGTTTGCTGTTGAGGTGTTCCAGTTGCGAGGATAAGTTAGTCGATAAACTTACTTTTGCTTAGGGCCTAACATCCTGGCTCAAGTTGGCAACCTACCATTACCACCTTCGGTTTCTAAAGGTGGCGTGAATTTCTTACCATATGGAAATTTGTCTGCTTGTTTGCCTTCAAATACTTAAAAAAGACAAAGTCGCTGGTAAACAGCTAGTATTTTGTGATCAAGAAAACCTGAAGAATCACCTTAATTGTATGTGACTCCTACACCAATTGTGCTTTATTTGAGTACTAAAGGGATTAATACCCAATTAAACCATGAACTTACACATTTCCTGACACTAAGTATCTATAATTCACAGCCCACAGCCATGACTCAGTGAATTAGATTCACAAATTCTCTAAAATCAGCGAAAGTTCGCAAGAATTGTTTTTTACACCAGAATCTGTTAGTTACTTGCAATAACCAACTTTATAGCTGATTATATAAGAGTTCACTGATAAAGCCACGAATACACGAGACCCACAATCAAATAGTTTTCACAACAATGGACGCGTGGGTGTCATTTTGTATTTTTTTAAATGTCAGGAGTGCGAAGTATGGGTTTGCGAACTGTGTTTAAATATTTCCATTAAGGTTTAATCCCTTTGTTTAAAATAAATTGAGAAATGAAGAAAATTATGAAAGATTAATTTTGCACTTAGGTTTTTTAGTCTAAAAATATTTTGTTGTAAATATAGTAATGTTATTATTTATAAAAATATTGAAATCTGTACACAACAAAGTGTTTTGTAAAGTTTGTTGGTAGTGGTACTCGTATGTTGGTATGCTTAAATATTTTTGTAACAACTTCTTAACACAATTTAACGAATAGTTATCTCAATATTTGGCGTTTAGCAAAATTCGATTTATTTGATATTTTTCATCGTCGGAGCTTGGTAAATAAATAAACATCCATGGACAAGTCACACAAATTTAACATAACCCCAAAGTAATCAAATTATATGCTTGTGTTATAGATGTTAGTCAACGATGTTATTACATATAAATACTTAAATATATACCAGAATAAATTTAATAAACACCCAGACCCGTTATTGCAAATATTCAAATGTTCATCACACAAATGCGTGCCGATCGTCGGGAATCGAACCCGAGCCTCGCGATTCGTCGATGCAGCTAGGCGAGTACGCTAGCCACTCGACCAACGAGACGGTAAGACTTTAAAATATTCACATTTTTAAACGAAGAGACGAACTTTTTAAATAAAAAATCTAAAATATTGTTTACCTTACACTAGTAAATTATATTATGCTATTTATAGAATAATAAATTAAAGGTTATACGTAAAACACTACAAGTGTTTCTTTATTTTATAATATGTCCATTTTGAATTAACTAAGTTATTAATGTTAGTTTAGGCTTGCATTCTGACATTTAAGATATTTCAATTTTTAAAATTTAACCGGTTTCATTTTATTGTTGTCGTACAGGATAAATAAAAATACTATAACCCTCACAATGCTGATACAAATGAAAATTATGGGTAACTTTGCAAAATTTTGAAATAAAGGGTGTAAGAATTAAAGTGTGTATTTACCTTCATCTTAATATATATATATATAAATTACGTGCTACGTTGTTTGTCCGCGATGGACTCCTAAGCTACTTAACCGATTTCAATCAATTTTACACCCCGTGTGCAGTTTGACCTAACTTGAAAGATAGATTATATCTTATAGCTTATATCTCAATAGCTTGCATCTCAATTTATCGCGGGTTAAGCCGCGGGTAACAGCTAGTAAATATATAAGATGTTTGTTTTCGTCATCTAAAAACGTTTGGTAGTCTAAAAATGTGTTCCCACATTAAACGAGTAAAGATTCCAGATTATATCGGTTAATACTCGCAGTTTCGATCTACTGAACTACGTAATTAAATTTGAAACCTGTTTAAGACAAGGACCTAACAAGATAAACACGAAAGATATTAGATAAATCTGAGTGCACTAGGTGAGCTATGAGGCACAACAGGGCCGGCGGGAGATATTTATTTATTTGCTCAGGTAGTGACAATGTTATATTATTATAGTGTCATTGTAAAACATATGCTAATAGTTAAATCAACATTTACTAAAAGTAGGGTTACTAGTCGAAGTTAGGGGCAGGCATTTGTGTGATAAACATTTAGATGTCTTCATTTCCAGGTCTGGGTGTTCATTGTATTTATTCTGGTAACTATTTAAATATTTCTATGTATTAGCACAGTATTAAGAATTTTACCTACACTGTGATATTAGCATCGTTGGCTAACACCCATAACACATACTTTATCTACATAATTTGCTTACTTATGGGGTTAGATTCAATTTGTGTAACTTGTCCTAGGATATTTATTATTATTTATATATTATTATTAATAATGGTTGGCCAAATCTTAAGTTCAATATGGTCTGTGAGACAAGCGTCACCAATGTTGTAAGTTAAATTCACATAAGCAATGGCGGGTTAATGATAGATTAATTGTTAATTGGCGTCTGTGAGTTCCACAATGTCATAGATGGCAAGCCTATCGCCAACTGGGTTCACATCCAATTTAGTTGTTTTCATTAGAAATTTGAAAAAAAAATTGTTTTGTTACCCTCATGAAGTCAAGACTAGATACTAGTCTAAATTACAGAGGCGATAGGTTGATAGACTTGCTTGTGCATATTGTCACAAGTATTGTGTTATATTGTTATAAGTAGCACTCCAGCCAAAGGACACTGAGGCACCTACCAAATATCTATGATGCCTTTAGGCCACGGTTATTTTTAGAGAACTGAGTTAAACTTAAGCTTATATAATAAAACAAGATAAAAATCATGCGTTGCCTTGAATACGTGCGTGAAGATACCAACTTTAAGATAAAAATAAAATACATTTTAAAAACATAATATTCATTTCCTAAATAGTACGATATATACATAATAATACAAATATCTACTCAGTTTTTAAGCAATTTGGCAATTCGACAATGGCATACACTGACAATTGACTGCATAGTATAAAACAAAGTCGCTTCTTCTGGCCCTATGTCCCTTTGTATGCTTAAATATTTAAAACTACGGTACGGATTTTGATGGGGTTTTTTTAATAGGTAAAGTAATTGAACGCGGGCCGCTAGTATAAAATAAGGCACTAGTATAAAATTAAGTAAGTTGTCACAAATACTAGCAAAACTAACCTAACGGTGGTCTATTAGTTGCATGGTAGTGAAGCAATTAGTAGGATGGAAACATGTTCTGTATATATAAAAAGCAATTGCTGCTCGTTAGTCTCGCTAAAACTCGAGTATAGCTGAACCGGTTTGGCTAATTTCGATTTTAAATTATTTGTTCAAGTCCAGGGAAGGTTTAAAAGATAGGAAAAAGGGAAAAACTGTGAAGAAACTAGGAAAAATCACATTTTATTTTTTTCTTACAAACTGAACAGGATAAAAATCATCTGTTACGTATTAACTGATTAAGGTACCATTAAGCAAATAGAAAACTGAGAGAGGGTGCACTAACAAGTAACAACAGAAAGACAGACTCCTTGCTCTCACAACCAAAATTCTCCGGCAATAAATAAATAAATATCCCTGGACAAGTCACACAAATTGAATCTAACCCCAAAGTAAGCATATTATATGCTTGTGTTACGGTGGTAAGTTAACGATTGTAATTTCGAATACGTAGAAATACTTAAATAGATACCAGAATAAATTTAATAAACCCCCCAGACCCGGAAATGCAGACATCTAAATGTTCCTCACAAAAATGTCTGCCCCCGTCGGGAATCTAACCTGAGCCTCGCAGTTGGTCGATATATTTATCTGTGAATGTTATTAAGACGACGATGACGATGCTGCCATCAATTTTTAGACATTAACTTTAGAAATAACTTAAAATTCAATAGAAAAACGCACACTGCTACATAAATATTCCCGATAGCAGCTCGTTACACATCTGTATTACCCCTAACAAGAACTATCACGCTTTCGAGTCGATGATTTGAAACATGTGAAACGCTAACCCTTATAGACTTAAATTACGTGTTAAATATTGTCACATTACTATGGCGTTAATAACTACACTTTCTGACTTTTAGGCATGAAGGCTCAATTACACATTACTCCTCCTCCTTTTCCTTTTTAACAGGAATATACTGTCGAATAAACTGCAATTTAATCGATGTTTTTTGTCCTTTGTGGACACATTGTGCATATTACATCTTATTTTAAATGTCTGTGTCTATCTTGATAGTGATAGTGTGTGTTTTGTCAAATCTACTTAGAATTGTGGAATACGTCAAATGTTGCGAATGAGATATCATAGGCTCTTATGGCAGTTAAAGAGGGTAACTTTGAAAAGACCGGTCAAATATTAATATAACCCACTTATATACTTAAATGGTTATTATTATTTTCGAATGTTATATTTATTTTCATAAATAATCTTAAAAGAGTCCGCAGAAATGCTTCACTTGTAGTCACGCTACGTGGTACCTAGTACAGATCATGACGTCACCAGCCTGCGAATGCGACTGCGGTCGGTGAAAACTAGTTTTATGCTTTGTGTACGTTAAAATCATGCGTTGTACTTTGGGTCTGATTAAATAGTAAATTGTATTTTTTTTTATTTTAATTTTTCATAGATCGAAAGCGTTATCGATTCCAAACCGACGCTCAAAATTTGGCTGGTGCTTAAGATGTAACCCTGTATACAGTCAGCTGTCGAATTGATCTCGTGTAAAGTTTGTGCTTAAAGTATAGGACGTGTAAACAGTATGGGTGTGGTGTTGGCCAAAGCTCATTCGCATAAGCGTTGTGCCCACGCACTAGAATCTATTAGCCAGTGATTAACTTGTAAGTGTAGGTCGAACAAGAGCGAGCTTATAATTGCTTTTGTGTTTGAGGTGTGAGCTCAAAATGTCGGACTCATTTCGTACGGTCTTGTTCTTGTTCCAGATATTATAAAACAGAGGTGTGTTCACACACATAAGAAAATATAGTATAAAAAACAGTGTACGTGATGATTTTATCACGCGGTAGTGTTTATATTTTAATCACTAAAAAATTGTGCCAATATTTTTAATATAATGCTCGAGAAGGTGTTTCCAAGATCTTGCAACTTAGCGTCTTTAAATTAAATTTAAGTAAATAGACACTAAATGTTAGTGCAGTTTCATCTTCGATTCTTTCGTTACTTTAATAAATGTGATTAATCTAATTTGACTAAATAAGTAATCCGTACCATAATGAGGTAAAATATGTAGTGGTATAAAGTTATGTAGCAGCTTTGTAAATCTCACTCGTATGCGGTAAATTATTTGTTTCTTTCTTCCATTTTCCGTAAAGATTATTACTCCAGGTTAATAGTATAAAAATCGCACAACTATGACATTTCGGCTTGAGCTTCCTGTGTAAAATAGGGATATCTAGCTATTCGCATGCTCACAAGAGACTAGCATAGAATCCAAGGCCGTGTTGTTCCTGTAGCTAAAATTTTAGTTGTTTAATTGTTTCAGTTCGAAGAGTTAGGCAAACGGAAGAATTGCAGATTAGGTTCAACGCTAAACTACAGGATAGGGTCGAACTTCTAACATCGAAGCTCACTCTTACTCTAAGGAGAGTCGTGTGCTTGTTTGCTATGGCTTATTTTATAATTTAAAAAAGTGTGTGTGTGTGTGTGTGTGTGTGTCAGCTACGACTTACTTAGTTCATTTAATCAAGTAATTAAAAATAATAAAAAAATAATTTGAGCAACTCGACTGCGTTTTAAATTATTCGACTAATGTCAATATCATACGTAACTCGATTGTGGCAGAGCCAAATGACGACCCGCTCGGGGCGACTCGACTTTTGTTCGGGCGAGATCGTTAGTCCTGAAGGAGAAAAAAATACTGAAGGACTGAAGCGGTACGACTTAGATATGTTTGTCGCTTTCTACGTAACGCCTCAACTTTTCGTGTTACGCTTGATTTTACTCCTCATAAAATTTCCGTACCGGGGCTTACATTTACAATTAAATTTATACATACTTATCGGTGAAAACTATCAAAAACAACCATAAGAATAAAATATGCAGTATATATGATTTCAAATTTAAATCTAAGAATGTTATTAAGTTTTAACCATTTTTTTCATTAAAACAAAACAAAATCGCTCTACCAAAAATCAAGACATGTTAATTAATGTAAACATTAATTAACAATAGTGTTAATTAATGTAAACATTAATTAACAATAGATTGCCCTAATCTTACCACTTAATTAACGCTAATAATATTGGTAATATACTCGTATTATTTGAAAATAACTTTTATAATAGCAATGATGTATCTGTTAAAATGTTCAAGTGAATTGTCCTAGCCATATATTCTGGAGTCGGACAGTGCAGATACAAACGGAGCATACGAGTACCAGAGCTAAGCTCTTTAATTGAGGGGTATTTTATTTATAACTTGAAAATTGTACTCTCCGACATTTCATCGACAATCATGGATTGTATGTGAGCTGTAATGAATAGCGTATGTTTATTTATATAGAGTTGATAATAATATCTATCGATGTGAAAATATTATTTAATTATATGTGTTTAAAAGTGATGAAGTATACCGTGTGCAGACGATAAAGGGGAGACTTCTTTCTTTCCGGGTCATCATCATCATCATTTCAGCCATAGGACGTCCACTGCTGAACATAGGCCTC
>NJDD01002416.1:21046-35682 GCA_002245505.1 Calephelis nemesis
CAGGAAAGAGCATGTTAAAGATCCAAATAACATTAAACAAATATATAAGGCAAATGCTTGGAAAAGCGTATTTTCGATATTTTTTCACTTAGAACGTGTTAAGTAGTGCAAATAATATATTTTGATGAAAACGCAAAAGGCCAATTTTGTGGCATACAACAACATATGTGGGAGGTATGGGTAAGATGTCGTAGCACAGACTCATTTTAAGGTATCGGCGGTAATGTGTGAGGGGAAGAGAGGGAGCGTATCGCGCTCTCGTTCATACTCGGTAGTAAACGCGCTTCGTCTCTTCTGCTTAGGTACAGTTTCGTAACACTTTTGTTTTATATTATAAATGTTGTATTTCATAATACGTATACACTTTTTAAATAAATTCAGATCTTTTGACATATAGGTTTTTGTATACACAACAAACATTAGCAGGATGTGACGTTTGATTTTTTTTAACTTTCTGGCACATGCAAAATTTTATTGCTTATGAAACTAGATAACTAATACCAACAAACACACAAAAAAACGCCGAAAGTCACTTTTCGATTTTTGGACACGATTGTACTGCGCCAGACCACAGTATGGACTTCGCGGGAGGCGCATTTTAAGTTTTGTGCGAAATGGATACCACATTTATTTCGCATAGACAATAGTTAGAAGCAATCTTGTGACAAGTTATTATAATTCTGAAACCGCAAATGAATGATTTAATTAAAAAACGTGTATGAGTCAAATATACAAAGTATTGTAGTATGCAAATTGCTGAACTACTTGAGATATGGCGACGGTTTTGAAAGCGTTCGAATTGTGGACAAAAATTGGCTGAATTTTAAGTAATCATTCATTTTCTTTTACTACTACACTACTATTATTCTCCTGATGGTAAGAAACATCCATGGGCTACAGACGTGGAAATTGAATGATTATTGGATTATTCTACGATATAATGTTGAGTTTAAATATTTAATTCTAAATTGCCAGTATTGCAATCGAATTTTCAATGCAGATGATAAATGTGTCACTGGGAAAACATTTTTTTTTTGTTGTAATCACTTTTTTACATGTATCTATTTCACTATTTAATTATTTAACAGAAGTATTCACGTAAAAAAGTTGTGAAAGGGGGAAACGAGTAAGTTGGGGCATACTTAGTGGGAAAGACGAATAGCGCGGGTAACGCGGGCACAGCGTAGGGCCAGGGCAGGTCGTGCGCGGCGGCGTCTAGACGCGCGGCGGAAACGCGCAGGCCGCAGGCACGCAGCAGGTGCTGTGCCGCCGCCAGCGCCCGCGACACGTGCGCCCCGCACCCGCCGCCGCATACCGCCACCAGACTCATCTGCCGACCGAACATTTACGTATACCGCTTTGCTAAGAAGGAAAGGCATAAGTCAACATTTTTCTCTTTAGTAATCATCTTTAGGAATTCACCCGAACATTTTTTTGCCGAGTCCAAAAGTGTAAATAAGCTGATTTCTTAAAATTTTAACTTAAGCTTTTTTTTTCTTAGCAGAGCAGTATACCAGTTTGACGTATCTGTTGTCTGTCTGTGGCATCATATCTTTGAACGGATGGAACGATTTTGATGCGGATCATTTCTCCCCGGCTTGGTACGGGTGGAAAAATTTCTTACTTTTTACAAAAATAAAATAGCCTATGTTCATCCGCGATATCTGCTTCTAATAGTAAAGTATTTTATCAAATTGGTCCAACAGTTTCGGAGCCTATACAATACAAACAAAACAATGAAATCTTCCCTCTTCAATATTAGTATAAATAAGTTTTGACAAGTTTTTGTGATTTTTTAATTATAATGTTATCCAACAAATACGTTGTTATCCAACAAATGGTTTTAAAAACTTAAAAGGGACTTGCAGAGAAGATTAGTATGTATGTATATGAAAGTATGAGTAAATTTTAGAAACAACTTGCAAACACAACAATTAATACACAAATCCAACCACATAAATAATATTGGGTACCTATTATTTTTTGTTTATATCGACTACCTTAAGTATTAATTAAATAAATTAAAAGTTTTCACTACATATTCAATCAGCTCATTCAAGTCATACTTTTTTTTAATATTACATACAAACTTATTAAGCTTATTTTAGCTTCAATAAAATACTTAAACAGTTATTTAAAATGCATAATTACCGTCCCTGGTGTCCTTATAAATTTCTTAAAAGTACGTGTTGTAAGTTCTGTGATGTATACAGCATTCTCATCCTTCCCATCTGGCTCCGTTTTATTCCCATGAGATCCAAAATAATGTGTATGTTTCGTGTCTACCACTTGAGAGCGAAGAAAGCGCTTGAGTCGCTTTTGTGTAAAATTATAAATAAAATCTCGCAATGACTTAGCGCTGTATTCCTCTGACAAAATATACTGAGTCTCGTGCTGAAAAAGCAATTAACATGCTTAAAAATCGAAATCGAGTCGCTGACCACGGGATAGTCGTAACATCTATGGTATCAATACGCCACAATTGTCTCTTACTATTTTTTTTTTGTTTATTAGGTCTACAAAACTGAGATACAACTTTTATAATACATAATAAGTTAATCCTTATGAAATAAACATTTTCTAAGCTGACCTATTCTAGTTGTACACACAGCATGCTAAATACATGAATAACAAAAAGCGACTGGTTTAGTTTGGTACCATTCTTAATCCTAAATAAAATTTTAATATCATCTAACAAAATAGTATTTTGAATACTCCTTTTGATAGAAGGTAGGGAACCACTGAAGATATCTAAGCTAGTACATTGGTTGACAGTTTTTACAATTCGATAGTTAAACGAATGTCGTCCCAAATTAGTTCTTATGTCAAGCAAGTATCAAGTCTTATTCAATTGTATAATCGTGACACGACTCTAGGTATTCTAAAATTTATGTGTGCTAATAATATTGGAGAATCAATATAACTATGTAAAATTTTGTAAAACTGCATCGTAAAATGAGTCAGTCGTTTTTTATAAGGTGTAAGAGTCTTACACTTATTATCCTCATAATATGTCAGACAATATATGAAACGGTTTTGTAGACGCTCAATACGATCGCGATGAACTTGATATCCCGGGTTTCAAATTACTGTTGTACTCTAAAATCGCACGAACAATTGTGTTATACGCATTTATAGTTGACCAAGAGCCCTTAAATATTGTCATTTGTCTGTTAATGAAACCTGAACTGCGAAGATTTAGAAATTATATGGTTGTTATGATTCTTAAAGTACAGCGCACTGTCCATTATTTCACCGAGATCTCTTAGAGGACTCACTTCCTTGAAAATATGGCCATTCAGTCCATATGAATTACAAGTTTGTGTTTTTTTTTCGACTAAATCTAATAAATTGGCATTTAGCTTCATTGAGGGTCAAATAATTTAAGACACACCAATTCATGGACGCGTCTAAATCTGACTGTAAATGTTTTACATCTGCTTGTGTGGATATAACTCAGTAAATTTTTATGTCATCTGCATAAAGTTTAAAATCGGAGGAGATATAGGAGCTAATATTATTTATAAACATTATAAAAAAGAGTGGGCCAATATGAGATCCTTGTGGTACTCCGGAAGGGACTTGTAAAATGTTAGACTTATATCCTTTTAAACCAACCAATTGGGACCTGTTCTTAATATAAGACTCGCAGCATCTCAATATTCATGGGTCTTCATGAATGCCAAATTCCCCAATCTTTTTTTATAAGAATGTCATGATTTACCAAATCAAAAGCTTTCTTAAAATTCAAATTTCGCCCAGATAATACTGCTTTATATAATTAGACGAGCCGTGTGCTTATTCGCTGACTCGTGGCTTAAAAAGATGTGTGTATGTATTAACATATATTAAACACACTGAGTGAGTGTACTAATGTGTACACACGTAAGAGCTGAAATTTCTTTATGGCATCCTTTTTCGTGGAGCGCAACAGAAAAGATGTTTTTCTTAAGTTCTTTAATCACGAAGAACGAACGTATGAAATTCGGCGATAACATACAGTGCTTTCTTGTGGAAAGTCGTGTTAGTTACATTATTTATAACTTAAGAACTGGACCTATTTAGCTGAAAATTGACGGGAAGGTAGCTTAGAACCGGGAGACAAACATAAAATACTTTTTATCCCATTCAACTGCAAGGAAATTAAAAAAACACACATTTTAACACAATACAAACTTCAGAAACATTAAAATGGTGGTGGAACAGATGGAACGAAGTTCACCAGAACAGCTACTTTAATATAAATTTAAAATCATAATACCTTAGCATCTAATATAACCGCAGCGGTCATATCCTTTTTATTCTTAATATCCACACCCAGGGCTTCAGCGAAATGGTAATTGACAGTACTATCAATTGCGAGGACGTATAAGCTATAATTCGTAGCACAGGATAGGCCATGTATGTGAGTGACGTTCCCGCTAACAACCTTAGAGGGCACCACGGGGGGGCTCTGGTTGTAAGCAAACTGCGTTAGCTTGCAATAATGTTTGACACTATCCTGGATGAGGTTTTCAGCAGATAGATGGTCGTCTTCTTCTGGTAACATCGTTGTTTCAGCTCTGAAACACCATTTGATATACTGCAAAAAAACTTTTGACGTGACAATGTCTTATAAAAAACATTACTCATGCGGCGTTACCTCGCTCTGAGGCGTGGAATTTAAGGCTTGAAGTGCACGCGAGAGCGCGGAACGAGCAAGAAAGAGACACAAAATAGGCCTCCGTTCTTATGACGTTGTCACATTCAACTATCGTCAGTAAACCGACTTTACAGACAACCGCTTTTTTTTACATAAATTCATTAGGATGTTAGACTACTGGTTTCGAATACAACTGCATTCTAAAGACGTTTTATTATAACTACATTTATGTTTATATAAAATTTACTATGATTGGTTTATACCTTTAGTAGTCTCCAAGTCATATAAAGTAGATACAAAATCTATGTCTACTATAGTATAAAATAATAAGTACTTACACTTTTTCTAACATTTCAAAATCAAAATCGTGATTTAAAAGTTTTTCAAAAGATTGGCATTTTTCATAATTTTCATAAATATTTTTTTCGGCTGGCAAAGGTTTTGTGTAACTGACACACTGTTCTAAAAACCCTATAGTAGACGACATATCAATGTCTTCATCGGTCCCCTCAATTAGTTTTGATATAGCCAACCCTTGTTTTATCAAAAAATTGAACATCCCACTTTTTTGATTTTTCTGAGTCACATTACTCCATGGATACTTATTGTTGTTGGATACTATTTCTTTTTTGTCCAAAGCATCAATTGTTTTGACAGGTTTTTTGTATTTGTACTCTTTACAAAATTTTATAATATTTTTTTGCTGATATAGTAGCCTTTGTACTTGTTGTAACTTTGTCAACTCAAATATCCATTCATAGTTACTGTTATTTCTACAATTATAATACTCCATGGCTACTTCACGCAACTGTAACAAATAAAATAAATAAACAGATATCTTAGATTATAAAAATACTATTATTTATAGGCTTTACAGATTTGATTTTTTGAAATCTTTGCTATTAGTTAATATTAACAACCTATCTAATATAAGAGATCGTGTGAGAGTTTTGGCGCCATAGAGAGAAAAGATGGTCGAAGTTTTTTCATAATCATTGAATTTTGTGTTGATATTGAGTGAAATTAGTCAATTTTGGTGGCATTTTGCACAATTTTGTTCAGTGAAAGTGCACAAATCAAATAATCATAAAGAAATTAGCGTATCGTGTATTTCCTCGTTGCCGCCAAATCTCATTACATGAGCTTGAGTAAACAGGCCACCGCATTACCCAAGAGCCTGACAAGACTTACTGACGACTTATGATTGATGACTAATTATAATTAATTGAAATTGATGTAAAATTCGATGCAAATTTCTACTTGACAAATGGTTAAATACTAACGTGAAGGCCAAAACCTAAAGAAAGAAAGAAAAGAAAGAGATTGTGTTATTTAAAATCAGTTGCCAGGTAACAATTTTTTTTGAATAAACAACGAAAAATATCTTATCAACAAAAGTTAGAAAGCCTATCTTAATCTGTAGATAGGTTATTGATATTGGTCAAAAATGAACAAATCTTAGCTATTTGTCATTTTTGGATGATAGCTGGTAATTCTTATACTGTTCCATTTAAATATGATATTACGGTATAATTAGTTATGTATATTTAATTTTACATTTTTTAGGTTAGTGTTAGGCATCGCTGGTTTAGGCTATTATTAATATATTTGAATATGTCAAATCGACTTTAACCTCGTGTTATAAAATACACAATTTATGCTACCAATATCTAGTCTGTTTATTCGACATTTAGTGAACAATGACTCCCTCTTTTAACATGTATTGGACATCTCTTTTTCACTTAGGATACTTATTGCATGAAATGTGCCCAATCCTAAAAGCTTCAACACTTATATATATATTAAAATTAGATACACAAAACCATGGGATCCAATTGTTTACATTAAGACATTATATTTTGAATATAAATAAATTGAAGTTGGATTTATAAGCATTCTGCTTTTAAACTATTGTTTTTTTTCATACCAATTTAAAATCACAATTTAAAAAAATGTACTTCTTATTGTTGTTTGACTTTTTACAACTACGGTGTGTATTTTGATTTTGCCAAAATCTATGTGTTGGATAAAGCACAATTATAAAAAAATACTTACCAAAGCATATGCTGGCAACTGCTCATAAATAGGATTTAGTGGGGTGAACAAAATAAGCATTGGATTACCATCAACATATCTCTCAAAACTGAACGATTTCTTCCACATCGGTATAATTCTGGCAACTGGTTGAATAAAATTGTCTAAAACCCAATGCATTAACGTTGATTCATTCCATGTCCGATTTTCTTCTAATATATATTCCTTGAATATTATAATAGACGGTTTATGTATGTTGCTACTCAATAATCATCTCTGTGGTCTAGACTCTATCCGTCTTATTAATAAACATAGTCTAAATAACTCATTGACATTTAAGATTTACCACATTGTAACACAGTCTCTATTAGTATGGCAAAAGTGGTCCAGTTCAATCTCTGGGACTACAAACTAAAATCTGTGTTATTTCAATTTTGTTTTAAAAAACAATATTGCTAGGAATTGGATAAGAACCTAGTTGCTACTATCACAGTGAGGGACTCAATGCCATCGACTAATTGTTGGTGCCTTGGTTTTACTTGTGTCTACATATTCGGGGCTAACGATGTAAGGATACTTGTAGACTTTTGTATGTTGGTACTTTTTCATATTAAAGATACTATATTTATAGATAGTATATTTATAAATGTCTCAATTAGTTAATAACAATATATAAAATATCATGTCAAGCTGTTTGTGGTCAAAACCCTCTAATATGATTCAACCGACTTTTTTTTTTTTATGACATTGGAAGGCAAACAAGCAGACGGATTTCCTGATGGTAAGAAATTCCCGCCGCCTAGAGACACCAAAGATGGTAATGGTGCGTTGCCAACCAGAGGCCGGGATGTTAGGCCTCGAGCAAAAGTAAGTTTACCGGCTACCTTACCCTCCGAACCGGAACACGTCGTGACGTTATAGCGTCAGGAATAGGTAAGGCGGTGGTACCAATCCAGGCGAGTCGCAGCAAAACTCTACCACCTAATCAGATGTTACGGTGTTAGTGATGGGAAGCCTATGCTCGCCTTTTACGAACTGCCTGGCAAAGGAAGGCAGATGGTCTATTCCACAAAGGAGCCCAGACCAACACAGGGCACTTTTATGAAATTATGTATTCTTAGCAAATTATACAAAAGTATACACCATTTGTCAAGAAGAAGGGGTGGTAAAATCTAAGACTATCACTAATCACAAAAAAATATGAATAACTCTTACCTTAGTACTATTCCACAACATTAAATGTGCCCTAGGTGTAGTTTCAGCACCCAACTCGTGTGCTAAATCTGAAGAAGTGACTACTGCAAAGCATATTTCACCGATAGTATCAAACTCTTTAGATTTCAATGCCACATTGTACCAAATGTTGTAATGTCTCGAGGTAGTTGTAAATGGTGTGAAACCAACAGCTACTGCCTGAAAAAGTCTAAATATGTAATTATACATTTACTAGCTGAACCATCAAACTTCGTATCGCTTGACATTAATGCTTAGACAGTAGCGCAGTCTGTCGGATCCGAAGTGAAACATTCTAAAATCAACAACTACCTATTATTAAAAAATTAATTAAAAAAACATTTTCCAGTGGACCAAATTGTGAATCTAAGCTATTCTCGAATTCCCTAGAACACATACAAAAAGTTTCATCGACATCGGTCCAGTCGTCTAGAAGGAGTTCAGTGACATACACACTCACAGAAGAATTATATATATAAGATATACAAACTAACCAACCCAGACTTCATATTGCTCAACAATAACAAATACTAACAATTTGCATGGATCAAAGCATGTTACACATCATTTTTCATAGAAAACTGAAAATACGCATTTTCTATTTTTTTTGTTGTCTGACCCAGGGATTTAACCCGGGACCTAAAGAAGTCAAATCCAACACCAGACTGCTAGACCACAGAGGTTGTGCCTCTGTGTAGCTCTTCGGGGATGTGGGCATGAAAATTCTTTACTTTTTACCTAGTGTCTAAAAAAAAATACAATTTTTTGGTTGATTTTCCAAAAAAGTCAGAAATAAATTAAAAGAACCTATATTTTTTAAAAAAAAGTGTGAACACATTAAAAACTTACATCACAAATTGATAACAAGTGAACAAGATCTTCAGTGGAGGATACTCTTTGAAGAGGCTTCATTACCAGTTCCAAAAAGTTTATCATACTTTCTGCATTTCTTGGCCCTGTAAATAATAGTTATTTTTAATGTATAAATGTGAAATTTAGCTATAAAAACTGTCATTAAAATTTCACATAATAATACCAAATTTACAAATGAGCATTAAGATGAATCAATCAATATTCCTTTGTGTACAACAAAAAAAAATTACATGTTTGTACCTTTATACAACACTGCCCTAGAAGTGACGGTGTATGCCATTAATATTGGCCATGATGGTATTTTATTATGTTGCAATCTGCATTCACTGCCTGGGTTCCAACAATTAATAGCAGCAAAATGTACCTGCACAATTAAATGAAACAATACATTATATTTTTTAATCAATTTGTAATTGTGTTCTTATTTTAGTATTTTTTGACAGCGTTATTGTTCAAGGAGTTAGTATACATATGTAACACCAATGAACTACAGCCATGCAGGGTTTGATTTCATAGTAGAGAGTCATTTGTGTGATGAACATCTAAACGTCTATGTTTCTGTGTCTTGGTGTTTATTAAATTTTACTGCAGTATCTATTTTAATATTTTTTTTGTATAAATATATTGTTGAACAACACTTATAATACAAGTATGTAGCTTGATTAGTTTGAGGGTAGATTCACTTTTATAGGGATGTTTATTTATTCATACTTACTCTATCTCTCATAATATTAGCAGCATTTTCAAATTCTCCCCGAACATATTGTGATTCCGCATCCCAAGGTGCATAGTACATAACAAAGGACACATCTGCAACATTAATGGATGACAATGCATCACTTAACTGCCCTCTGTACCAATCTGTCACGGCTGAATGTCGATGGAAAAATCTCACTGCATGAGGAACTTTTGATGTTTTTGAGGGTCTGTAAAGAAAAAATATATTAAAGTATCTTTACACCCATATCCTTGAAGATCCTGGTTAACCAGAGCACCACGAAATAAGCCCAAGACACTCTGTCCCACAATGGGATGTGGCAAGCTAATTGATGACCAGGCTCATATAAAATCCCAGGCAATGTTGTATTTATTAGATGATTGAAAAAATACACATCTCGTCAAGAGTCAAGTCAAACACCAAACCACTACCCAAAAGAGGCAAAAGGAAGATAGAGGCAAGAAGAAAAGAGAGGACAGTAAAAAATAAGTCTTAAACATTTTATTACATTTGTAGCATTTTTAAGGCTTTGTTTACATAAGCATCTATTTTTACAAGATTGTCAGAAAGATATAAAAAAAGTATTAAATGACAGAATCATCGTCATATTTATTGGAAAATTGATCAAAACCCCAAAGTAAGCAAACTCTATTATGCTTGTAAACAAGTGACAACTATGTTTTAAACGTTTTAATAAAAACTACTCCTTCTCCTTTAAGAAATTTTGGCAAACAAATAGTTTATATATTCACAATTTATTGACCAAATTTTTGTTAAGCATAGTCTCTTTGGATACCAAGTTTAATCCACTTCATCGATAAACTAAATTAAAATCATAAGTGCCTTCAAACCATAGCACACCAGTGCCATTTGTCACCAATTTCATTATAAAATTTATAATGAAATTGGTGGCAAACCTTAAAAGAAAATTTTGTTTTCACTATAAATGTAAGTCTGAGAAAGCTAGGCAAACATAAATGTTATTCATGAAAGTCAAGAATACATAACTAACCAAATATTTCTGCACATAGAACCTCAAACTCCTCAAACATCTATAATAACTGACTAGTAAACAAAATGTGTTTCATTAAGTTTTCTTGTTGATTTTTTGTTACACTTACTATGTTATATCAACAATTAAGTATACCAGATGTTGAAACTATAGAACTGAAGTGTAAAGTGTGTATAAACAAAGACAAATTTCATTAGCAAATAATACTTACGCACTGTGTAGAGCTCCGTAAGTGGTCAAAATAAGGGCGAAGCAAAACACAATTTCTTTAAGTAACATATTTGAAGTTAAATCCCTGTTATTATTATTTTCAACTGGAGATTTATTGTGCGATTCTTGCTCATCGCTAGTAACACTTATTTCTCGTTTTAATGACGTGACCTGTGTAATATCTTCTGCGTCCACCGTTGGAAACATTACACGTCATACAAAAACAAAGATTTAACAAAAGTTTTATCAAATAATAATTAGCATCGTACTGAAATAAATGTATACGTCCAGCCATAAGTTTTGTCTAATAAACAAAAAAGCACAACATTGCAATTGCTATTAGGTCTGCATTTTTCGTTACACATTTAAAAGTAAATTAAAATAATTTATATTATTTACAGAATACTCTTGCAGCTACTATTTTGCACATTTTCAACTTATATGTCAAAGTGACAGCTGACATTGGCACATCATTGAAAGAATTTGACATAAAATTTGTTTGCAAAATGTTTCATCCTTTTATCTGAGGTTTCATCACACAGCTGTTCAACAACGTGTTCATCCAAAAAGTATAGGTACCTACTTTATCGAATGTTCATTATTCATGAGTCAATCCAACTAGGTTGGTACCTACTTCATGTTATTATTATACCTATCTCCCACTACATTTTAATAACAAAAGAATAAAAAATAATAAATGTGTGCGTGTCCTAGCGAACACTCGTAAGAAGTGAAACTTCTTTATGACGTTAATTTTCAAAAAATAATTTACTAAATGCAACTTTACAGAAATTGGTTAAATAAAGTTTATTGACAATCCCTACTCCACTGGAGAAAGTATACTTCGAATCACGCGTGGCAGGGGCAAGAACAAAGATGACGCGTAACGGAAAAATGTTACATTAAATTTTTTTCCAACCCCGTTAAAGAAGTTTCACTTCAAAAAATTGTGAGAATTTCTATGTTGTTGCTCACTCTGACAGTTTACATTATAGCCCTGTAACTTGTAAGTACTATTGTTCTAGGCACTTCAGTAACTTGGTAACTAGCCACTTCAGTAAAAGCAAGCAACCCGAACTAGCCCAAGTAGAAGGATTTAACCTGTGAGTTGGTTTTTGTTTTGATTTGGAAACTAAACAAAGAAGTCTATTGTACAACTATTATAGCTTCATGAAACTGTGTTATTCAAAAAGTTTTTTTATTTTTAATGTAAGAATTTGTCTGTTATTAACATTGGTGGACAGTTTGTTGCACACTCCCCGAACTTTTAGTTAATTTTAAGTTATAACTTTACCTTCTTTTAATGATAATAGCAGAAAGAGACAAAATTAGGAAAATAATTTTTCCGCTTGAACTTTAGGTAAAACACAAAGACTATTAAAGATACCAACGTTATAATTCCTTAGATACGATTTTTCTAACAACGCTTTTTTATTTAAACCCAAGAACCTATTGCAATGTTACAGCTGAGGTACATATAGTACTAGTATTATGCGCTTCGACTTTACACTTTATATATATTTTTATTTTTAAATTGGCTGACCTAATCTTAATAGTAGCGAAAGGATTACATATTTATGTGATACCAACTCTAAATAGAAAACTTTAAAATACATTCGTAATAGAATATAGACGAAGCGCATAATTTAAATAGTTTTACTATAATTTGACGTTGGTTTGACAATAAGCCCGTTTTGTCATTACTGTGAAATTAAAATTTTCAGGGCTTTATCATAGAAATAGGAATATATAAAGAAGTGCAACAATGTTATATAGCAAATTCAGTTATATAAATACCGTTGGAATCGACATATAACTTAACAACATCTCTTTGTCTCTTTTTAACAAATGTTGATATTACGTACGCCAAAGAGATAACGACATTTTTGTCTATGCTTATTTTGGCGTCGATTTAAATTGACGTCATGACAGTTGTCAGGCTTGCCAAGAATCCATATTTAGTGTTCAATTTTTATAGTTAGGTATATTATTATAATTGTCGATATTTTATTTTACGTTCCCAGAAAAGAATATTTGGACAAGATAAAAATGTATACCATTGCCATTGAAAATATCAATCATGGTCTATCGTTACAAGAATTATTTCAAGTGCTCAGTTTTAAGTAAGGAAAGTGGTTTGAATATGACCTGATCACATTTTTTTATAATGATAATGAATATTGTTATAAAAATAAAGAGTTAACTTATGTAAAAGTAAACATATTTGCCCATCACAATGTAAAAAAATATGCCGGTGAAAAGTGAAAAAATGTTATTTCTTTCTTATCATTGCATTTCCGTAATTTATAAGCCAACTGAGTAGCTATACATTAGTAGCAATTTCAATCGAGAGGTAAATAATAAGTCATATCTATATTAATAGATCATGTATCGAATCGAAATACTACCTTTTTTGACGCAAACTTTGTTTTGTACTGTTGCCCGCGGCTTTGCCAGCATGATAATATTATTTAGATATGGTTCTTTAGTGTCTAAAACAATTACTATACCAAATTTTGTCGAAATCGAAAATTGGTATTTTACGTAATAAGTGTGCGGACAAGCACATGGCGATGATAAAATAAAACCGTGATCTATAGACGCAATAAATATTATAGTGAATACCTTGACAAGGATCTAATGAAAGAACTAGGATGTTGCTGATTGATCATACTTTCTAAAAGTTGACTGTATTGTGTTTTATTATATTTGGAGTTTGCCTAAAGCACATCAAAATGTGTGCGATAGTGTGGGTTTATCGTTGGAAACGTAACTATCGTAAAAATTGGTTTGTCGGGGGTTTATTGAAAATTTTTGATTTTAAGATTATGTATCGATATCGATACTTCACGTTTTTTGGACAGCCTTAGTAATGCCAAATGGCAGCCATATTTAGTAGCCAGCGGCAGGCTTTTTGGTAACTGTTTCATGTCCATATACCTACTTAGAGGTCAATGGGCTTTATGGACAGACTGTATCATGTACTAGATGGCGCGTTAAACTTTTGTGTAGCCATTAACAGCTACTAATAGTTTTTATTTACACTTCAATATGGTTTTTCCCACTTTCCCTACAAATTTTCCGGTTTTTCTCTTTGTATGATCCTTCTCCTAACAAAAATTGTGTGTGTACTTATGTACACGCGTTAGAAGTTATACTTCTTCGGCGTATTAAGATAAAAATCTTTTTAAAAATTTTATCTTTTGCCTTATTTTACATTTGTAGACAAAATGACACTAACCTTAGAAAAAAGGTATTTAATACATTACTAGTGTTATTATAATACATTATTTAGTTAAATAAAGTTTATTTAATAAAAACTAAAATGTTATCTATACCTAACTTCATCATGTCGGTTTTTCGTGACGGTGTGCGCGCGCATCGTAAAAATTTACCCTCATCATTTTTCCTAACGCGCCAAAAGAAGTATAACTTCAATAAATACAACAAAAAAGATTTAGTACAATTGGTCCATCCGTTCACGCATGAATGGGATTCGATTTTTTTATTTTTTTACATTACTAGCTGTTACCCGCGGCTTCGCCCGCGTAGTCTACTAATTTGATATTTAGCTCTCCAACACTGCTCGTTAAAATTTTAAGATAAAATGTAGCCTATATCGCTATCCAAAGTTTCATCTATTTTTTTGTAAATATTAAAATCAATTCAGCAATTTTGCTGTCAAAACTGAACATGCACTTTCTCTTTTCTAATTTCACCTCAGATAAATAGTAGGAATACGTTATTGTGTTTACAGTTTTATCTGCACTTCGGCAAATCCTGTTAAATTAAACTGTATTGCAAATTATGGAAACCTTTAACAGTTTTTTTTGAAATTTTAGAAATATACGTATCGTCTCTGAGGTCTAACCGTCCGTCTTCGGAATTACTTCTTCAGATCTTGGGTTCTGTTT
>NJDD01002416.1:36108-54249 GCA_002245505.1 Calephelis nemesis
GTGGTTTAGGCGTGAAACGGTAACAGACAGACAGACAGAGTTACTTTCGCATACAAACTTTATAATATTAGTGTGGATTATTAAATTACGAACGTAAATACAATTTAAATAAAAAATGTCGCGCTGAAAAGCACGTTTTTATTAAGTTTGTTACTTTCCTCGCTAGGGAGCTCCGATAAATGGCGCGTGCTTCGTCGCGCACGCACAGCGACCAGCCGGTACCGTCGCAACCGCAATGTCCCTATATTTTAAACCTGTAATATCTCCGAAACTGTTCGTTTAATTTACATACTGTAAAGGGCTATATTGTTCTATATTAAATGTTAAACTTATTTAAGATACTTAATTAGATAAGGATTCATGTTGTATTGCTTTAAATCGCTTTGTAAATGAGCCATTAGTTTTCGTAAAAAGTAAAAGATAAAAATTGGTTATTGTAAGTTATCCCTAAGAGATAGACATATACCATCGCGAACTTTTTTGTAGACCTTTTTAGGGTAAACAATACTTAGTACATTATTTTGACCTATCTCGTAGAGTTCAGCCAGCGTTCGCAATGCAAGCGCAAAAAAATATGTTTATTTACGACTTCGCATTAGAAATCTTGAAATTATCAGTAGTTCTCTAATATATGAAGCATGTTATTATACACATAAACCTTCCTCTTGAATCACTCTACCTATTGAAAAAAACAGCATCAAAATCCGTTGCGTAGTTTTAAAAATATAAGCATACATACATACAGACAGACGCGGAAAGCGACTTTGCTGTATACTATGTATAGATAATTATAATATTCAGATAGATGTGTCGTGATATTAGCAGAATCATACAGGAAATCCAAAACGAAAGAAGATGAAGAAGAAATATTATTTTGTCTATGAACAAGAAAAACGTCAGTGTCAGATAGAAATTAGAATTGTCACAATTTTGCGTTTTAAGTTATGGCTATTTACAGTAAAATTTCAATTCAATTGAGACAATTTACATTTAACTGCTTGTAACTCGCAACCAAAGTGATTTTACATTGTTTTCCATCTATATGTGTAGAATAAACTCATTTACTATACTTCATATGAGAAGTAAATAAACTGGTTTCCTTCAAACGGTTTTTATAAAATGGAATCTCCGAGGCAGTTGGAATCTGAGTCATTAGAATACTGGAAGGGCCAAGCAAAATATTATGAACAAAAGTATGTACCTACTCCACATTTTACTGTCTGCACTTTCCGTAATAAGTTCTGTAATTATATTACCATTGATCTTTTTATTGTAGAGCTAATGACATACAGCAGGAATTGGATGAATACACAGAGAATTCAGCACAGCTTGAAGCAGAGTTAGAAGCTTCACTAGCACAAGCTGAAAAACAAAACAGAGATTTGGAACAACAGAATAAACGTCAAAAGAATGAAATAGAACTGCTAAAGGTAAGTGAAACTATGTGATTGTTCCTTGTAAAATTACATACTTCTGTTTGTCATAGTGTTGTTGTTGTTGTTACTAAACTAATGTTTTGCTTTTACAATGCCATTCATAAAAGAAACTTGAGAGAAGAAATAATATAAAACTAATATATAACAGTATTTTTGACTAATACTTACTAAATGGCTTCAATGATATTTTAAATTATAGGATTTATATCAACTAGAAATCCTCTGTGATAAAATATGATTTTGGTGTCATGATTTTAAAATGTGACTTATTTTAAACACAATTTAGGGTCAAAACTAATAAACTAACCCATGTTAGAGAAAATCGTACAAGCTTTTGAATAACAACAGTGCAGAAAAAGAACATATTGCTATAGTATCTTAGTGGGTTGTCATAACACCAGATTTTTAATTAATTTAGAAAAATGGAAGGAAATTAATCTGAGTAGAATGCATTTTAGTTTTATTTCCTGATAAATGAATACAATCCAAGGTATAAAAGATGAATCCCATATCTAGTTAGAAGAAGTAACTTTATTTAAGTCACTTTTATGAATAGTTACTATAACATGACAAATTTTGTATGTTATCAACTAGTGAAAATCTAAATGCTATTGAGAAAGGGAGATAGAGAAAGAATTAATCAATAATGATAAAGAAATTGGTGAACAATGTCATGAAACAATCTGTGTTACTTTAAATGTTATTGTTGTATTTTAACTTATTTAAAACTAGGTATTTTGTCAATTAACTTTATTTTAGAGTAAGCTGGAACGAAGTCAACATGAAATGAATGCATTAGAAAATGAACTACAGTCTCTTAAAAAAGAAAAAGATAAGCAAGCAATATATGTAAGAGAGTTGGAACAAAAAAATGATGATTTAGAAAGAGGACAGAGGTAAGCTGCTATTCAATTTGTAATTTTGTTGATATAAAAACAATGTTCTGTCTTTTGTTTTTCTGTAAGGAAGGAAAAACTTGGTCTTTGATTTCAATTTATTAGCTCACTTATCTATTAATTATTTGTCAATTTATTATTTATAATGTACTAAAATAATTACTATCAATACAAAATTCATGAAATCATGAAAATCTACAACCATATAATACTCAACACAAAGTATGAAAAGAATATTGGATCTGAATTTTATGACACCATAGTGAATGAAATGTTTTCGTACACCTGGTGATATTGATATAAAAAAACCTTGTATTTTGTGTATGTAGTTGACCTAATATTACAATTTAAAAAAGTATCTTATTGTCTGTTTGTTGATAGAGGTACATAAAGGGCACCACAACAAGCCACTGTCTCTAAGATACAAAATGTGATGTGGCTCTATTGTGACGTGAGTATCAATTGCTTACCAGGCATATATACAGCCCCAGACCATGTGTTTATTAGAAAATTGAAAAAACACATTTTTCTTGTTGTTGTCCAACTGGGGGATTTAACTCAGGACCTTTTGAAGTCAAGTTCAATACCAGACTAAAAGACCACAGAGCTGATATAATAATGAAATTAAAGTCGACTTTATGGACTGATGTTAAACTATAAAAAGTATCCATTACATTTGTATAAGGGTTGGTTTTATTTCAGGATTATATCTGAATCTGTGTCCTGTATTGAGGCCCTTCTAAATCAAGCATACGAACGTAATGCAGTTTTAGAAGGTGAAGTTGATGAAATGGAAAATCTAAGGGTTAGGTTGCAAAGAGCAACTGATGAAGCTAGAGGTAAGTGATTTACTATGAATTTTACTAGTTTATAGCACAAAGAAACTTAATTAATACTTTTGTATAAGAGAAAAAACTTGTTTGTAATCAAAAACTTAAACTACAACCAACAAATACTATACAACTTTAAACAAAACTTTCATGATATTTAAAAGATAAATACCTTAATTATTAACAGTTAATAGTGTCTGTTTTTTCAACATATTATGTTGAGTATTGAAGTAATGTGCAATTGTAAAGGAAGCAAGCAAGAAACAACAGATCTAAAAGTTAACATCTGTAACATGTGTTTGGTTTTAATGTCCTTAGAAACTTGGTAAAACATTTGAGAAAGGTCATATAAAAACATATTACCCAACTAAACTCATAAGCAACAATATTCATTGGCTAATTTTACATGTAAATTACCCATTACTAATTTTATTATGTAATGTACTTTCTCACATGTGTTTGAGATATAACACAATATTAGGTTAATGTATTCTCAAATATTTTGCATACAGAGTTCATATATTACCATAATATTAACATAATCGTTTTTGTATGCAGATCTCAAACAGGAGCTAATAGTTATAGAAAAGAATCCAATATCTAAAAAAGAAGATAATAGTACAAATGAAACTGTTTGTAATGGACATTCTCCATCGCACATTGAAATAGAAACACAAACATCACTAGCTTCTCCACAAAAAAGTAAGTTTATGATTTCCTTGTTTTATCTTTTTATATGTACAACCAATTATTGTATTGTGCAATAGCTAAAGTGTAACCTTGAAAAACTTGTATCTATTCAGTAATAAGTGGTTGTAAAGTGAATTTGAATTATCAGATAGGATAGTAAATATTAAGTATCAGTAAAAATTAATTGTCAAGAGTGTCAAAATCTGGCATGTTGGTATGTAAAGGATTATTATTGTGGAGGAAGCCAGACATGACCACAAGTATTGTGACATTTGGCACTTGATACTCTACCCTGCAATAATTGTAACAATATTTATAAAAAAATATAATGATATGTTGATATACTTTTGTTATAATATGTAGTTATTTAATAAGGCAAAAGAACAAAAGGTATTTTTTTAGAAACTTGTTTATTAATTCATTACTAAAATTTCGTGGGTATTTTTTGTTCATAAACTTTCAAACTAGTTTTAGTATAAACAATTGTTTGTTTTGGTTTTATTATCTATCTTTTTACTTATAACTATTACCTCTTTTATTGTTTGCTATCAATAAATTCTGAAATTAGTAAACAATTGAAAAAAAATAGAATACTGTATTATCCAGCTGTAACAGAATATATGGGTAATTAAAATAAATTTTAGTAGGACTGAAGTTTAAATCAATCTCAAAGGTGAAGTCATGAGTAATTAATTTCTAGTATGCTATACTTAGTAGTCTTAAATATTGTTACACATTTTATAGTTTCTATCACTGGTACTTGGTGTGATTTAATTTAAATTAAACTAATATAATGTTTGTAGGTATAGCACTTACTATTTAAATTATGCGCTTGGGCTTTACACTTTATACTTTTATTTTTAAATTGGCTGACCTAATCTAAATTTAAGCGAAATGATTAATCATGTAATAACAACTCTTTTATATAGATATCTTAACTTAAAAATACATAATATGAAGCTTGACGAATTTAGCCGCAGCGCGTAATTTAAATAGTACTACTAAAAGTTATTATGATCCTTAACACAAGAAATAGTAAAACTGGTAGGCTCAAAATAATTTATATCTCTAGCGAAAGTGTGCAAGTGCATTTCAGTAACTATATTTAACTCTTTCCAATATCTTAACTCTTTTCAGCCGCCAAAGATATTTATTATAAGTTTGACGTGTTTTTCGTTGGTATCCATAGCTTCTAAGCAATTAGATTAATTGTGATATGGTTTATTTTGCTTGAAAGCTGACGTGGTTAAGTTGGTTCTTAGCTATAATTTACGAATAGTTTTTGTCGGGAGTCATTTATTTTTCGAAAATTTCAGGATTGATACTATAACTCTTCTTATTTTTTAAATATTCTAGATTGGACAAAGCTTATTGAAAATACTCCATAATAGCAAGTTGGTGTGCTAAATTTAATTGAAATAGTTTTCATTACTATCATTACTTGTTTTATATTTTTTCTGCGAATATTTCAACCATATATTTTCAGGATAAACTCCTTAGTCTCATTTTTGAATTTCACATTTACAGGAGAAGTAAACGGCAACGCGATGACACCATCTTCAAGGGTATCAGCAATCAACATTGTAGGGGACCTTCTTAGAAAAGTAGGGGTGAGTAACAGAAATTTTATGTATAGGTTATGTCAAGTAATAGCTGTCGGTTTTATTGTAGCACTGGTATACGTGGAGGTATCTGTTATATAGTATTCGATATTAATGCCAGGTCTATTCATTTGAAAGTTAGGGCCTCCGCTAAAATTCGCGTGGGTACATAGAGCAGTTGCAGTGACTGACCTAATCATGAGCTAATCAGGTCATATCTGATCTGTAAACGAGGCAGATCATCATATAAATTTGATCTGTCTGCCGCAGAAAAAAATATTTACACCTGAATAGTGCAAGCGGATATTTATCGAAGCCAGAAAAAGGTTTGAGCTGATCTGTAATTCAATTCGCCGATCTGTTTCAAGGACTTAAGTCGCTATCTGAATTACCGCTCACGCACATTTGTTAAATTATTTATAATTATTTTGGTGCCTGTGATGCCTGCCCTTACGCGCACTGTAGCGACTTTCGCGCTAAATTCGATTACACGAGCGGGAGCCTGTTCTGCGTAGCCTTGTGACTTAGCGGATGCCCATGAACTTTTTAAAGAACATAGTGATTTAAGTAATAAACAGTTGCTTATTTATATTATTTTTATCTTATTTATGCACATTGTCGATTAGCAAATCTTTTATAATTTTAATTGTATTATTTTATGTTGTACACTTTATTTTATAATTACTTTGGTAATATTTATATCATAAACCTGTACTGTAATTTTCGAATAGGGTGTAAATAGCAACTTTTTTATTTGTAAGTAAATAAGTAATAAATGATGTATTTTTTTAAATAAATATTTTTGTGTTAAATGAGGAGCTCTCAACCAAATTTTAATAAATTAAGAAGATATTTCAATAAAATATTCGCGTAACAAAGACTTAACCACAAAAATCAAATGTTTATAGTAAATGTAATTTAATATTATTGTGAAATATATAGATGCTTAAACATAAAGAAGCATTTGTGATAAAATTCTTCTAGTCAAAAAGTAAAATTAAAGTTTAGTTTGTAAAGATATCAAGACTGAGATAATAAAAATAATGTTGGGCTTTTACCATAGTATGTTTTTTTTGTTTTTATTGACAATAAGAAAAAAAAAGACATACATTGTCCTGTCCTAACTATTAATATTAAATATTTAAACCTCGTAACGTACCTCTAAACTATATTTTTCTCCTGTTGATCCGACAGACGTCATTGTGTCTTTACTATATTTGAATTCATACGTTTTCTAATATTTCGCGAAACTTATTTTTTTATTTTTAAATCTTCTGACAATATTTACCACAACAAAAAAAAATCGAAACTCTTATATAATTCCAATAATTGAACATAGTAATTAGTTAGGTCATAAAAAATAACGATAGTGGTTTAAAAAATACCCTAATCTTTCCTAACTAGAATATTGCTATGAAATTCCGTTGAGTCTAGAAAAAATATAAAACTGTGTTTCAGTTCAAATTATATTTTAAATTATTCATATACTTCCTACACAATAGCACTTTCTCCATTTACTTAATCACTACTCAAACACTTATCACTTTTTTTTGTTTAATTTGTAAATATTCATTATTTGATATACATCATATTATGATATATGTTATTGTAAAACACTACAATCTTTTCATGGTTAACAATATGCATATTATTGTTCATATCTAACCTAAACACTATTTATTTTGGCTTAAGTTCAAACATTCAACTTTCTGGAATATTTTTGAGGCCTTTTTATGTCTTTTCGCAATAAAAATAAAATTTAGGCAAGTCAGCATTTAGACTATTCTAAAAATAATATTGGCGGTGATTCTTCTGTTCACAAACTAAACTTATTTTGGATGCATGCTGTCTTTCTCAAATAAAACAAAACCAAAAGAGAAGGAACGTTTTAGACATGTCAGATTAGTTTGGACTTGTCAAATTGTAACGTTTTCAATCAACGTTTTCCTACGATTATATTAAACGTCTATGTCTATGACGTGTCTGAAAGCACAAAGTGTTTTGTCTCTTTCTATTATTTTCGTTGGAAGGAGATAGCGATAACAGTAAAGAGAGGAATTAAAAATTTCGCCACGGTAATTGAATCCTTTGTAGCTCAAATGGTTAGAGCAGTCATCGGCTTGAGATGAAAGGTTAGGTTCAAATCCTGTCTAGGGCGAAATCTTTCTTAAAAAATTATAGAAACTTTAAATTAGTTAAGTGAGTACGCAACACAGTACCATTATGGCAACTTTAGTGATCGATTGAAATATTTCTGACATGAAAGACACCCGTTATATAAAAAAAAATGTAGTCTAACTAAAAACAATCAACTTTAAATTCAATATTATTCAATATATGGCAGCCAATCCCAGCTTCACACGGATGGACAAATTTCTATATTATTATACATATAAACCTTCTTCTTGAATTACTCATTCTATGTATTAAAAAATCCGTATTAAAACCGTTCCGCAGTTTTAAAGATAAAGCATACATCTGGAAAGACAGCGCAAAGAGACTTTGTTATATTATGTAGTGATTATGTCATTTAATTATCCATGAAATTATTCGATCCGGTCTTCAGTGACAAGAAATAAATTTGATTTACGTAAAGAATTTTTATTTAAATGACGAAGAATCACCAGACGCATAAAAATATAGGCGTTATACTTATAGCCTCCTCAATTTTTTTATCTGGGTTAAAAATTAATAGCCTTTGAAAAGATTGTTCATTTTATGTGTTGATCAACGTTTAGTGTGTAGTTATTTATGAACTAATTTAAAGTGTTTTTGGTCACTTGAATATTTGAATAGTTAGTGCGTAGTTTGCATGCTCGTATGTGTATTTCGTAGTATGCATGGTATTTATTGCTTACAGCTTGAAAGATTTCTTTGCCGTGAATGTGGTAAGGTCAAGTGTTCGTGTGGCATTACCTCATTATACGAACATTCCGTGGATAACACTGAGAAGAATGATGAGTCCGAAACTGACGCTATTGAGTATAGGAACCCTCCAGGGTTCACGCGTCAGTACTCCAGATCTGAACAGTCAAAAAGCTACCAGACACCCATAACCCAAAGATCTTCTGAAAATACCCCAAAACCATACACAAATGAGACTGGTAAATTGCGAAGATCTTTTATAGTGCGGTCCAGGGAAGGGCTGGAAAATTTCCTCAATTTTTCAGCGGCTAGAAAAGGTCAAGGACAGGGAAAAGAGAAACAGATGTCGCAAAATTTTTGATGTCGATAATAACTACAATAGTCTAATGTGGAGACAGCAGTAATCACCTAGAGGTGAGAATTTCTTACAAACCCTGACCCAATTAGACTATTGTAGTGATATTTAGCATGTTGTGTGCCGTCGTGTAGAAATGTATTTTTTAACATTAATTATGTCGTTTATTATAAAAGACATTTAATTCAATTTCTATTTTTTGTGTATATTTGTACATATTTTTTTTTAATTTACACAATATGCACTTGTTTTAATGCAATAGTTTTCTTTTTTGAGTGACATAATGTGGTGCTTACCTTGCCGTTATTAAAATTTCACCTCACTTTGACTAGCAATTTACTGACATTGAAACCTATGCAACTTAACAATTATTAAAATTATTTGAAAATGTTTGACTAAAATTTTACACTACCTTTATCTTTACAATTACAATGTATCCCTGTTTTACATGACTACATAAAGAACTAAACAAAAACTAAAAATTCTAAAAGAATAGGTACATTTAAGTTCAAGCTTTTACTGATAATATTAATCAGTCAGTTTTTCTGTGATGTCTGCCAAATACAGAAATTGTTTTCAATTTCATATTTTCAAATGATTGATTAAAATAAGCATCTTCTATAATGAATGACATAATTTTGAATTTTAGAGTAATTAGCTTTAATAGATACATAGTTTTTATTAGTAATATAACAGACAGCAGCATTACATTTAATTTAGACAATAAATAACATAAAGCTGAGATAGTGCAAAGGAAAAGAAAACTTTAGTTAATTTTAGAATTAGTACTAATTAGAAGTCTTAACAATATTACTAATTACGATAATGTTTCTGAGTGTAAGGATCAATTTTTATTAAGCATTTGAAAATTATGAGGCTATACCTCTATAGATATGGTTGTGCTTAGAGTGAGTGCCAGTGTTTATAAACTTAAACAACCAAAATGTTAAGGAGATTTAAATGTATATTTCGCAATTTATCAAGTAATTTTGGTGTAAATAGAGTTTTAATTGAAAAACTTTAATTTTGATGTTAGGTACTCTCGGAGGATAGGATAGATATATGTAAAGTGCATGAGTGCATGCGCGAGCGAGCTAGGCAATTTTTTGTTATTTTTGAAGCTTAATTAACAGAATAATTGACTTCTAACCAGTTACTTCTTCGACTTACGTTCCTTAAAGCCCAATAGGTAAATGCTAATCTAGTTAGTCTAAACTAAAACATATTGTTTTTTTTATTATATTAGAAGGCAGACGGATTTCCTGATGGTAAAAAATTCACGCCACTTAGAGACACCAAAGGTGGTGGTGCGTTGCCAACCTGAGGCCGGGATGTTAGGCCTCTAGCAAAAGTAAGTTTACCAGCTAACTTACCCTCCGAACCGCAACACGTCGACGGCTAGGACTGACGTTATGGCGTCAGGAATGGGTAAGGCGGTGGTAGCCATGGCGGTATTAGTAACGGTAAGCCTATGCTCGCCTTTTACGAGCTGCCTGGCAGGAAGGCAGACTGTCTATTCTGCAAAGGAGCCCGGACCAACACGGGGAAACCTTTACCTGGGTCTGTTTTTCATGCTTTTCGGAAATAAAATAAATCATTTCGCTACCTATTTAGAATGTTTTAAACTGTCTATTGAATAAAACTATTTTCACAATCAACATCTCTTATGTTTATAGTAAGAAATGTGTAGATTGATCTACCACAGCATCTTATCATCTTCTGTAAATAAAATGTAACTTAGATAAAAACAGTCCAAAAATTAATGCTCTCGATATATTTTTATAAACTGGTAGCTGTGCAGCAACTTGCCCCGTTAGAGATCCACCGCCTTACCAATTCCTGCCGCCATTATGACTATGTTCCTGTCCGGAGGGTAGGGCAGCCGGTAAACTTGCACAATGGGCCTAAAATCCCGGCTACAGGATAACGACGCATCTCTTACATCTATGGTGTCTGCCACGGTAGTCTCTTACCATCAGAAGAGCCATGAGCTAGTTAGCTGACCCCTCACATAAACAAATTAGGTAGATAACATTTAACTTGTCCCAGTTTCAAATTATTTACTAAAGTGAATGCACACATTGACAAGTAACGCATAAAGGTACAGAGCATGTTTTGATATTCATCCCTATCAATACCAACGGATTAAAAATATATCCTGGCTTAATGTTAAAGTAACCCTTCAACACCTTTGTACTTGACATATACTTCTTGCAATAGCAATAAATTGCAATTTAAAATTCTTACCCAGTGCCATTATTTTTTATCTGCTTCACGTATGTGTCTGTTTGGTGCGAAATTATTGGCCGTCTTGATTAATCTTTGTCGTAATCACTTCTATGGTCTTGCGATTCAGGTGTTGGACTTGGCTGCATGAGGTCCCGAATTTGAATTCCGGGTCGGGCAACGAAAAGGAAATTTGTTTTTTTTTCAATTTTCTAATAAAAAAAATGTTGCTCGGGATTGGATATGTGCCCGGTTGGCGATAGGCTTGCCAACTATCACATTGTGGGACTTATTGACTTCGGCTAGTAGTGGGTGCCCTGGTTGTGCCTCTGCCTACTTCTTCGGGGATATGGGCGTGAAGATGCTTTTTTTTGTCTTTACTAACCCAATTATCGCTGTCTTCAGCTGTCGTTATCACACTTATGATTTGCAACTTTATAAATATAAAGACTTAGAACAAATTGCAGTTGCTGTGTTTATTTACGTAAATCTTGAGTCCGTAAAGCTATGGGCAGTTAAGTTTAAAGTGAACCTTACTAAATGGCAAGCCTTTATCATTTGTGTTCTTAACCGCTTACGTTATTTCTTGCCACTTGACGGAGTGCAGTTTCTGATTTTGTCGATCATTGACCACTTAAATATATTTACATATTGCGCAGATTTATATCTGAGCTCGGAACCATGTGATAAAAATGGTACAGTCATGGCGAAAAAGCTAGAACTCTGTCAGATTTATCTTATATTAACTCGTTACTTAGCATCGGGAACAACTTCGATGGTTTACTATTGTATAGAGGCGTTATTGAAGTATTTAGTGTACGTTGTTTGCCATATTATTTGTGTAAAAAACACCCTCCTACCTTAAGTCGCTTTTTACTACGACACGCCATTCGATTACAATCTTCAAATTCCCTTACTCTTTCCCCTTACATCACACAATTTTTTTTAGCATTTAGGCTTACCGTTTCTGGAATGTTATTTCCTATTCAAGCAATTTCATATTCTGTTCTCCTTTAAGAGCCCTAGTAGTCAACTAATTTTTATTGTCTCTGAAAAAAATTAAAATTCTTGATATAACACTACCTGCGAACTTAGTGTTGATCTTTTTCTGTTGGTCCAAAGGTCGGCTCGTAGAGAATGCTGAAAGCTTAAATCTGGTCTTTTGTACTACGTGTTTTTAATATGGTGTTTCAAAAAGTTTAAATGAATAGAACCACCTATAAATGTGCCCTTAACTTTTTATAATGAACGCGTTTGATTGTTTAGAAATATTTGCTGCTTATTTTTTTGTTGTCAGAAGACACATGTCAAGTGTTTAGCTCCGTTCAATTAAATTTCTTTCATTAAGAGTAGGTAAATATTTGAAAAATCGTGCTACAAGCACAAAAACATTTATAGCATAGTTTTTTTATGTAAAACGAAAAGTGTATTGAATTTCTCAAATTTTAAGTTGTAACTTGTAACAAATAAGCTTTGTAAACGTTTCATTGCACGCAGCAAATTGCTGGTGTTAAAGCTCTTCTAAATATGGTTATGATTCTTAAATCTTCAAGGTTCTATTAGTTATGAAAAAATGACTTCGTTCCATCTAATTAAGAAATGGTTTCTAATCAAAAAATGCTTAAATTGTGTATTTGATTTCTCCTTTAAAATCAAACCATTTTGAAGTTGATTGTTTATCTTTTTAGTGATGATCACTGTCAAATTCCGTGTTTTGTACGTTATTTATATCTCTATTTCAGTGGTCACATGAGATAGCAAATATAAAACACGTCATTTGACAGCTATTTGATGTAAACTTTACCCAGGGATCATAAAATACGCAATTCCCCCCTTGTTAGGAATAGGTGGACTTAAAAATGTTCTGAAAAGCCATAAAATATTTGTATTTGTTTTAGTTATTAATCCGAAGTAAGAAAAAGTACTGGTCAATTATTTTGTATGTTTTATTGATCATGTTGATTTATTTTGTAATATAATCTTAATAACTAATTGACTGATTTATCAACATGAAGAGATAGTAAAACAACAAATACGATAACTGCAGCTATATTGTTATAAGGACCGTCAAAAATCTGCAGTTATTTAAGAATAATTTTGATGCAAAAATTTAAGATATTAGAACCTTAAATCTTCCTAAAGAAGAAAGAAATGAAAATTAGTTGAATGGGTCGGTGATACCTGTAGATTTTTGATGGGTCGTTAATAGCTGCAGCCGTTAATACTTTAATAGTTTTCCTATTTTTTCAACGTAGAAAATTATAAATAATATTTATATAACAATTTGTAAGGATGTACACTGGTAAATGTTTTTTTTTTGTAAGAATGTACATTGGTATTTGAATGTTTTGTTGTTTATACAAATAATTCCCACTAAAATGTCTCCACGACTTCTCCAATCATGTGTCATTTTCAACTTCATGTGCCATAATAATATAAGATTTAGTATTATTGTTCCAAAGTATTTATGTTGTACTGTTCTTGCTTTATCTGTGCACTGTTCTTTCTTTCATTTGTATATACAAGCACCCTGGTGTTGGTATTACCCTACTAATACTATCTAACATCATTCATTAATGTTTTCTTCATTGTAGGCTTTGGAATCAAAATTAGCATCGTGTCGAGGTACGGTAAGACCTAAAGAGCATTCGCCAAATGCAAGCTCAGACGTCAACAAGGACTACAGGTGTGTACTCAAGAATTAGTTTCATCTACCCCCATCAACATTACCTCCACTAGATAAAATTATAACAGAAACTGTCTTTGCTTCATGTTATATTTGTTTATTAACAATCGGATGTATTGTGATTAAAATCACACTTTCCTAATAATACTAATATCTGTGATTAAACATAGCTTAGGGAATTATTTAAAACATTTTGGCCTACCCACCGGAGACGGAACGGACACTACGCCATGCTTCGCGCACTGTGTGCTTGTACTTACGAAAAGTCTCATGTACACTTGACAAGTATCAAGATCTATTATACTCTACTTGAATACACCTTTGATTACAACGGTTATTTCAATGTTAGTAAATGATATACTATTAATAGCGTGTTATCTTTATATTTTACGCATTGCCTAGAAAAGCTTAAAAACACTTGCTTTTGACTGACACATTTTCAACACATTTTGGCTAGATTTTTCACAGCATAGCCTAAACTAGTATCTTGATTACATAAAATGTAATGTGTAACAGTACAAATTGTATTGTTTGTATTATGATGAGTTTTTTTTATACAATTAAAAACTAAATTAACAACGTGAATTAGATAAATTAATGATCTCGAAACTTTATAAAATATAAACATTACTCCGATAAAAGTGATATAATATCTTATTTGGATTGTATTATGTTTTTTACACAACCGTGTGAAAAATTTTCATTGATTATTATTATTGGGACTAGGAAACCAAGTTTAGATGTTAGTCTATAACTTTGTAGTTCGAATGAGTTGTTTTAAAATGTTGAATAATTCATAAAAAAGTTGTTATGTATAAGATCTTTCATCTATTAACGTCCATTTTAAAAATATAAATAAGCTTGTCAAGTGTGCTATAGTTAGTCTAAGATCCGAAGTTAGGTCGACCTACACTGAGCTGATAATAGGATGAAACTGGTTTTGTAGCAAATTTAGTATATCGAAAAATATATTAAAAAAGGGTTGCCTTTTAATGTTTTTCCTTTTTTTAAATATTTTTTAATGTTTTTTATTCATTAATTGGTGCAATATTGAGGTTTTATCCCGACTTAAAGTAGGTATAAGATGAAGTTTCAGAAGTTGGGTTGTCTGCTATTTATCTGGATTGCCAGGTATAAAGAGATAATTGTCGATGCTAGTTACTTTCATGGGATCGGAAAATAGAAAAAAAATATCAACATATGTGCAGTTTTATTACAATTTATCTTGATATTCAGGGTCGCCTGAAAAAAAATATTGGAAACATATTTTTTTTTTAAATAATTAAAAGTTTGGTCCAAGATATGTTTAAGCAACCCACTTTTAATATGATCGCAATACTAACTTGACTATAAAATATGTTTTATTCAATTATCAGTTCGGGTTAAGTCGATGTAGGTTTGGATCTTGTACTAAGTGTTTTGTATGTTTAGACTTTTACGGTGTGTCATGGTAAGTCAAATTGTGACGTCACTCATTCACGGTTTCGGATTATCACAATCTAGACGTGCAAACAATTTTCGATGTTGAAATCAATACCAAATATTTATTTGTTGTAACAATGTGTATTGTATATTATATATTTTGGAATGTTTTAATGTAAATAATGTAGATTTATGTATGAAATTAAATGTTAATAGTACGGAATTTTATAATTGTCATAATTCTAGAATCTCTATGAACAGTTGAATCCACAAACTTAGTATATGTCTATAGATGACCATGACGTGTAAGCGAGAAAATTGTAAGAAAGAGAAAGTAAATCCGATTTTTATTAGTTCCAAATAGCATGTGGTTGCAACGCACAAGTTGTGTTTTGTTTGGAGCAAATTTATATTATTAATTTGTGATTATTTTAATAGTCACCACAATGCAAGTAACAAAAGATCCTGTATTTACCACGTCATCTAGAAAAATTTAGACACATGTTTAATTAAACACTGTTTATAATTATTGACATCCTACTGATAAAATGTTACACGTTGATTATGTAGTAACATGTTATTGGTTGGGAATCCAATTTCAGGTGTGTTCAAAGAGTGTTTTAATTTTTGTGGTAAGAAGGTTAGTGTTTAACTTTGAAGTAGATCAGTTCTGAATGAATTTTAGTTACATTTAATTGGTCGTTTTGTACTCTAGAATATACAAAGTTTATGTTAATACTGTGCTTATGTGTATGTTTAAACAACAATAACTAAAATTATCTCTACATCTACTAGTATATGAAAATATGTTTACGAACTGCATTAATTTGTAGCCTCGTGTTCATGTTGGCCTAGTACTTCGGCCTATAGTTAAGGCAATTGCCTATCTAGAACTTAGAGTACACTCGCTGTACTGATTGGTCGAAATACTCTGCCAATACATACAATATTCATCCACGCAATAAACATTTCCGATGTTTAACAACCGTATAATCAGTATGTACCTATTTAAGTTTATAAAAAGCGGTACCTATAATGTATTAAAAATATTGTTTATTTCTAATAAGCAATACGCTCAAATAACTTGTTTTCACAAGTGAAATTTAATTGTTGCATAATATCTTGCCTTAGAATTTATTCAGAATAAATATGTCAAATATTATATGTAATTTTGTAACTAGCATATTTTTGTACTGTTCGATTTAATGTATTGCTTAGATATATGGCATATCAATGAGTTTAATTGTAGTGTTTAAAGTGAACTTCATTGATATATTAAAACTTTGCACTCTTTAATAAGTGGAAATGAAAAAGAAAAGGCTCAATTTTGTAAAAACGCAAATCATCAGCGTTGCAAAGTTGCTACTTGCTTATATGCATTGCAATACGCTACCAATGACATCTTTTGACGCGACTAAATTGTTTCGAGCTTTGTGATTCATAAGCATTATTCTTTCTGTATTGTCTCTTTAGCTCGTAACTGAAATAAGTCCAGACTATCATCATCATGGTATAACCATGCGTATGCCTAAGCGTGACTGCACGGATGCATATGCGTGATCGTAGTAATGTGGATGCGTTAACGTGATCGCAGAAATACGTATCCGCAAGCGTGGTTGCAGAAATGCGTATGCGTACGCGTGGTCACAAAAATGCGTATGCGTAAGAGTCGTCGCAGAAATGCGTAAGCGCGATCGGTATATAAACGCCTCAGAGTAAACGCAGATTTGCACAAGCGTACACACAAGCTATGCATATACTTAATTGTAACATCAGCGTTGCCTTTAGACCTAGTCCGCAGTGTGTATTTACACCGCGCGATTTTTTTCTCGCAATTCTGTAACATATTGAATCTTATACGAGTATCTGCGTTGGCAGTGAAAACTTCACGTTAAAGAATCTGTAATCTGATGCGAATTGCGGCGCGGATTCATTTCCGCGAGAAAGAAAATCGCGCGGTGAAAGTTTGCAGTGCGGACTCGGGCTTAGATTCACATCGATTTCGGTGTCAAAAAGTATTTTGACGCCTTATCAGGCGCGTATCGTGTTCAATTAGATTACAAAGTGGTTGCTACGATAGCGCTAATGGTTTGCGTCTGCAAATAAGCCTAATGTGTACTGACGTACTCATAACGTGTGTATCCATGTTATGCCGTGAATACATGTCGAAAATTGTTTGAGTGGGTTTAGTTGGCCTTATACATATTGTAAATTATTATTAAATGCCCATTAGGTATTTGTAAGCATTTATACGTTCACGCGTGTGGTGACCAATCATATTTTTATTTTGTGCGCAATATCGAACGATAATATATAAGTCGAGGCGAATTATGTTTTTTATTTCCATCACAAAATTCGAAATTTATTTGTAATCAGAGCATGCAAGCAGACAGCTATAACCCTTACCATCAGTTTACGGCGCTGTACTTTCTAACGTATCCGTAAGCAAGAAAATTTTAAACAGCCAGAGCCTCTACTGGTAACTTGAATACCAAGTTTTCATATCAAAAGCGCTATAGATTTCGATACGTATAAAATAACTATAGCGACACATGGTAAAGGCTCTTAAGTCTGAAGACGTCAAAGTAGATATAACTAATTACATACCTACTGCAAACATGACTCGCTCTACTGTGAGTGTATACAGAATAAAAAAAAGTGTCGGCGTCGGGACATGGCAACCGCATTGCCCCTTTTTTGTTTATGATATTGGACGTCAAACAAGCAGTCGGATATCCTGATGGTAAGAAATTCACGTTGCCTAGAGACACCAAAGGTGGTAATGGTGCGTTCAACGCACTGCGTTGCTAACCTGAGGCCGAGATGTTAGGCTTCGTAAGTTTACCGGCTACCTCATCCTTCAACCGGAACATGTCAACGGCAAGTCAAGTATTTATTAACAGCCAATATTAACAACATAACAGGTAAAAGATAGAGCTATTTGAGTTCAGTTGCCAGGCAACCACTGTTATTTTACAATACCTAGTACAAATATCTCATTGACCTCTAAGTATATGGACATGAAATAGGTACCTACGCAAAAAGCCTGCCGTCGGGTACTAAATATGGCTGCCATTTTGACATTATGAGGCTGTCCAGAAAAAGTAGAGTACCGATATCGATACACAATCTTT
>NJDD01002416.1:66570-79185 GCA_002245505.1 Calephelis nemesis
GTTAATACAGTTCATTTAATTTTTTAGGTAAGTCAACTACAAGATAGAGATGGAACTAAGCCATTTGCAAGTCAAGTGTAACGTAATTCTACCGTACTTTTCATAATGGTTACACCGTAGTATACCGTATTTTTTATCTGGTAATACCGTAGTTTGACATGCGTCAGTTGGAGACACTGGTCAAGTCTAGTTTTATTTGGCAAAAATTTTTAGCAAATTCGGTTGCCTAAATAGAGGTCAATGCCTAAAGGCGACTGCCCCCTGCAGGCGACTGCCCCCTACCATGAACGCTTATAGCAGTATTATTTCCATCTTGCTAAATGTCTGCCTTTATAAGCAACTTTATGGTATACGCCGTAAGGTTGTCTTTCTCGACTGACAATTAGTATTGTTGAAATAGTACTGTTTTAAGAGCTTATGGTTAATATGGTAACCCCCGTAAGCCATTCGCACAAAGATAGATAGATAGATAGTTTTATTTTTTAAATTACTTTGCCCCTTTCTGGGTCCGGCTAAGACCTTTAGGCCATGCTGCCACGTCTTCCGTATTAATTATTTCGTCATTAGTCACATGTCTTCCGTTAATTATTCTTACACAGTCATTAGTCACTATTTACAAAGTCACGTCAGGCTCTTGAGTAAAGCGGTGGTAACTTTACACAAGCACACTTATGGAGATTTGGCGGCAGCGAGGAAATTAACGATACACTAATTTCTTAATGATTATTTCATTTGTGCACGTTCACTGAACAAAACTAAACTAATTCCCACCTAAATTAACTAATTTCACTCAATATAAACACGAAATTCAACAATTATGAAAAAATACGACCATCTTCATTCACGATGGCGCCAAAACTCCTTTATTTTTAAGTTAATTTGCCCCTTTCTGAGGCCGGCTAAGACCTTTAGGCCATGCTGCCATTATTTCATTTATGCACTTTCACTGAACAAAATTAAACTAATTCCTACCTAAATTAATTAATTTTACTAATAATTTACACTAAATTAAATAATTGTGAAAAAATTACGACCTTCTTCATTCACGATGGCGCCAAAATTTAATTGTTCCTTTGTGGGATCGGCTAAGACCTTTAGGCCACGTTGCCATTTATTTCGTATCATTAAGTTACAGAATATCATGTCAGAGTCTTGAGTAAAACGGTGGCTTCTATAATTAAGTGAGATGTGGCGGCAATGAATGAATGAATGAATATTTCACTTGTACAAAATTAAACTTGCTGCCACCAAAATTAACTCATAATATACAAAGTTCAATAAATATGAGAAAACTACAATTATCTTCTTTTGCGATGGCGCCAAAACTCAATTTTTTGTTGTTCGTTCACAGGGCCAGTTTCGGGGCGCGGTAGAATTTTGTCTGGCCCGTGAAGCATTGTATCCATGTATTATTATTAAAAACACAAATATTTTATAAAAATACAGTTTTTGTCGACCCTAAATTGGTGCTTAAAAATTTTGAGATATAATATTAAGAATTCTTATTATCTATTCGAAAATATAGTTATGATAATTGAACAATTACAGTATGTACATTACCATATTATTGTGGGAATAAACAAACTCTTAGCCTTAACAAAAACTTTACTTAAAATTAGGAAAAAAAACTGTTTGACTCGTGGTCAAATTTTCATCTGTAATGTGGCCCGACTATTAAAATATTTGCCCACCCGTGGTCTCAACCAAAGATAATATAATCACTACCTACCTACGTTTTAAATAAGGCGTATTACATTGGTCAATATTATCGTGATCCTAATATCATGATTTCGCAAGTAATGAAATGGGCTATTACATTCGTCAATAATGTTATCATCAGTATCAAAGAGTAAAGTAAAAAAAATTGTATACAGTTGAATTTATTAGAGTGAAGTTGTGTTTCACATTCGAGTAAAATTAAGTCAATCCGAAGTTTTGTTGGACTTGAAACTTGCATCAAGTTACGCTATATGACATAATAGGGTATCTTGATTTTATTAAATGATCGAATGTTTAATTAAACTTCTTATATATTTAAAATGAAATTCGTGACGAGGATAATGGGGTGACAACAACGAAATACACAATGAACTAGTTTCTTCATAATTATTTCATTTCCGCTTTTTCATTTTTTTTTAAATAAAAAAAAAATTAATTGAAACAAGCTTTTATTACGTAGATCTATACAAAGATTCTTGTAACGCGTCTTTAAAATTCTAAAAACTACCGCCGGATCGGAACGCGGCCACTCACTAAGAAGATCCGGCGAAAGAAACTCAGCGGGCTTGTCTTTATTTTATAAATCTAATTTACAAAAGTTTATTACATTTACAAATAATTTGTAGAGATTGGTATGAGGAGCAATTAATCCCAAGCATTTCTGTCTTGCTAAATATTCTGAAATCTTATAATAACCCTTACCATACAACTTAATCTTAATATATTTTTTTAATTTATTAAGTGGTAAGTCTTTAATATGCTCGGGAAGTTTATTGTAAAAACGTATACACTGGCCCATGAAAGAATAACTGATTCTGTGGAGACGAGACTTATGCACATGATTGTTTTTATTCCTTGTGTTTACAGCGTGTTCATCACAAATTTTCTTAAACAAATTTATATTTTTATGGAGATATTATTAAAAGTTTTCAAAAATATATTGCGAAGTCACCGTTAGATTTTTTTATTTCTTGAAACTTTTCCCTGAGGGAAACTCTTGGGCCTAAGTTATAAATTGCCCGTATAGCCCTCTTTTGCAAGACAAATATTATTGTGTTTACCTCGGCCGAGCTTCCCCAGGGAAGAATGCCGTATGACATGATGCTGTGGAAATAACTAAAATAAACAATTCTAGCGGTGTCGACATCTGTTAACTGACTTATTTTCTTTACAGCGTGAGCTGCTGAGCTCAATTTGGTGGCAAGTTTTGCAATGTGCGGGCCCCACTGTAACTGTTTTCATCAAAATACCACCAAAATTTACTAATTTTACTTATTATAAAAAACGAAATTCAATAAGTACGCATTCTATAATATTCTATTGCATTCTATAGTAGGATTGTCAATTATCTAGCTGTTTACTTAGTGTTTACCTTGTTTCATCAACAGAAATAGATTTTCATGCAAAATCCAAACTTTTATCCCCCATTAAAGTCCTTTGGGGCTGGATTTTTCTTTAAAATACTAGTTCATGTTTATACTCGGGTCTAAAACGTATTGATTATATTCTCTTTGCTCGACTATATGTGTGTATAGACTTTCGTTAAAATTGGACGGTTTAGCCATGAAATTGTATTGTAACAGACAGACTTTCGCATTTATTATACTTGTTTGGAAGTAGGTACGGATTACATAAAATTATTGTTTCGGAAAAAACCGTAATACAGTAGCTAAGAAGCATCTCAATCACGAAAATCCGCATCAAAATCTGTCCAACAGTTTAGAAGTTACAACACACACACGCGCACACACACACACACAAAGTAGAAAGTAAGTTTTTTTTTATATCGATAAGTACTCCGTTTTATTTAAACAAATAAATACCCCGGTTTCCTCGATTTTTAAGGCCGCAAATTTTTCGATCAAATTTTTCACTTTGCAGCACTGATGAGTGATGACGATTGGCGCCATTTTGTTTTCTTCGTGATTTCGAAGTGATTCGTGGCTGAATTTACTTTTATCAAAAATTCTAATAAACTTAGCTCAATCTTCGAGCTATCATGTTAAAAAAATAACTGGGTTACATTAATTGCTTGAGATTTGGGAAAATCAGTTATTAAAATAATGTCTGCCCACGAGCAAATGAGGGCAATGCTGGATCAATTGATGGGCACAGCTCGAAATGGTATTGTATTAATTATTGTTTTTATTTGATGAGTGTGTTTATTAGTTAACTTGATTTTTAATGAAAACACACTCAATTTTAGGAGAAAGTGATCGACACGGGGTGAAATTTTATGATGATTCGGTTTGCAAATCATTTTTACTGCAATGCTGTCCACACGAAATATTGTCATCCACTGTAAGTATTCGTTGTTATTTTAAATAATGGGTTTTAAGAATTTCTGGGATATTGATATTTTAATTGAAGTATTGCTTTGTGCAAAGATTTGATAACGCTTATATTTATTTAAGTATATATTTTAATTTTCTTTAAACTTATCTCAGAAATTCGACTTGGGCTTCTAGTTTTTTAATTCACTTTTATTGGGATTTTGTTAAACATTTGTCATTGCATATTTGTTATTGATTTCTATTCCAAATGAGTTGTTTATATCATTATCCTGATAAATGTGATTTGTTTTCGCTCTATCATATGTTGCATTATAAAGATGTAGTCCTAGGTGATACTTCGGAGTGGCATTAACTGTGGTGAAATATGCTTTTCAGAAATGTCCACCACTAGTCTTAATTGCTCATCACAATACTTAACAAATGAGGGATAGATTGTATGAGTTAGGCTGTTATGTAAGTACCATGATGTACGTATAAAACATTTCTAGTTAGCTGATTGTATTCTTACTGCTAAGCAGGTCTTAATTTAATAAATTTGAGGCTTTAATAATAAACTTTAATTGTTCAACAACGGTTTCTATTGCTGCAGTGGTGAGTACTTGTAAAGTTTATAAAAAGCTGGGTCAGAACAAATTGCCGTTGATTGTAACTACATTGGGTACGTACAACGCTGTCTACGTGGCTAGATTGTGAAAAATCTAGATAAATGCATGTATAATACTTTAGGAAGGGTGACATTGATTATAAAAAATATATTCCTTAGAAAAAACTTAAAATTCAACATTAATTTATACATATTCACCAATATATATAAGTCAGTAATACCTCAATTAAATGTTATATCTTTATAATTAACTGATAGAGTGTAAGGCATTAAGTCATCCTTTGTAGAATTATGCATAAAATTAGATTTGTGGATCGGAAACATTAAATTATTACTATGAGTCCAAAAATTATATCAAATTTCTTATACTTTGTCAGTACGACTTATTTGGTTTTAAGAGACATGTTATTGAGTAGACTAATGAATATATAAAAAGATAATTTACATATTTCCTACTTCACTAGTACCAAATTTCATGATAGAATATTTTTCTGTGGGATATTTAATGGTAGTCTCTTATATATTAGATACTTTTATACCAGAATACCACTGTTAAATCACTTTTAATTCAGTCTTAATCATTGAGACTTAAATGGGTATTACAAAATGTTTTCGTATTAAGATTAAACTACTGCAATTGCAGTTTGACAATGCTGATCTTTTTTAAATCTTTTAACTATACTAAAATAGACTAGCCAACAACCTGCAGTAGCATATTTTTGCAGCTGTTAATTTTCTTTTTTTAAAAACCTGTGGAAAACATGATATATACATTTCAAAAGAAATGGTTGGGAATTTAAAAATAATTTGATAGTGATCATTGGGTTATTGTCTACTTTGACCTAACCTCTTCCTATACATCTTGAAATGTAAAAGTTAAAAAAATTGTCAAATGACATTAAAATCACTAGTTCAATGTCTTTGCATGTTATTGTTAGAGAAAAAACACCGGGAACATTAGGATAACAAAACATTATTAAGATAATTTAGTGACAGTAAGGGAAATTGTCCCAATATGTTTAAATATTTTTGAGAGTATATTTAAGACGTGAATACCAGGTGTTTCCACTGATTTGTAAGTATTATTGATACAGTTTCACATTGGCTGATGAAGCTGGTCAGGATGAGCAGAGTTGGTGATATTGTATGTATTTTTTTTAAACAATTTCAATCTATCATGTTTTGGGGATCATTGAATATTTTGTATATATGTATTTTTTTATTATGCATTTGTCTTCTTATTAATAAGCTAGCATTAAAATTAGACTGATTGAATAATAAGCTAGCAATAAATGTGGGAAATTTCAAAACTCATACTGTACATTACTTGCAACTGTGTTTTTTTGTACACACGAAAAAAATAGAACTAGTTTGTTGTAGCTGTTTTGGCGTAATAGGTCATTGGATCTATTAGACCAATGCTTTTTAATCTAAAATATGTATTGTGTATATTATTATTTCAACTGTTTTCCCCAAAAAATAATATTACCTTAGAAATTAAATCTTATAATTTTATTTAGCTGTAACAATAATTGCATAAATATTTTTTTCTTCCCAGTGGGGTACAGTAGTCAGCCTTTCCATAAACAATTGAACTAGGTGGTTTCAGATCAATCTAGTTGTAATGGAAGTTTATATAACAGACCGTTTTAACCAGTAACATATGTTCTGACAGAATAAAATATAAAGAAAGTGAGCTGTTTTAGCATAATTATCAGTCTAATTATATTTTTAGATTATTAGTAAGAAGGCATTTATAAAACATGATGAATTATGAAATGCTTTTAAAATATTATTTGTTGATCGACAAAAAATAAAGTATAACCTAAAGCAATTCTCAAAACTTGAGATTTAATCACACTTTATCCTATTCACATTATTACATTCTAATATAAAATAATGTTATGTGAAGTGTCCTTGTTTATACACCTGTGAAGTTATAAATATGCTCATAAATTTTTCATGTTGTTGTGATTTTAATTACAGCGGATGGACTTAGGTGAGTGTCCTAAAATACATGATCTGGCCCTACGTGCGGACTTTGAGCTTGCCTCGAAGACAAAAGATTATTTCTATGACATAGATGTAAGTATAAAAATTCCATTTTCCTTATATAACAAAAAAGTATGTTAGCTACACAAACATACATAGTTGATCATAAAAACTATGTTTTAGTTTGTGTTACTAACATTTTAAACTAATTTATTTAAGTGTAAAAATTTTATGATCAACATGTATGAATGGGGAGTACCTAAGTGAAATATTTTTTAGAGTTTTTAGGATTATTGCTTTTAACAAATATAAGAACACTTTAAAAATTTAGGGCTAGGTAGTCCAAGGAATGCCGTGACTTAAATAGATATGTTGTGTCTTATGACATTTTATTTTCGAGCTTACGTTTTGCCAGGTACTTTTGTAACTTACCAGCTAAGATATATTTTTTCGAATAAGTCTGGGGCAATAGTACAATGTATGTGTATTTCACTTCTGTAACCTTAGGCAAGTTTTGCAGTCAGGTGTCCCTCTTTGGATATTTGACTATCATTCAGAATCTTTAAAATCTATTGTGAAGTTGATGGAGAACAAAGAATTGGTATCTGAATTTCAAGCTACAGCTGCAGTTTCAGTTGTTGTGGGTTTGTAAGTTATTAAGCTTTTTATTTGGACATTAGCCAGAATTTAAGCTTTATTTTTGCAATGATGCTAATGAGTTTAAAAATCAGTTGACACTTAAACATTTTTAAAAATATACACTTGGTGCAAAAAAATGCTGCATTCTTTAAGCATTCTAGTTTTTTCTATGATCACTTTAAATATATAAAAAAATGTTGTTTTGTTTTGTCTTTGGTTTAAAATATGACAAACTGATATGTAAATATAGGTTAAGTTGTTCAAAGTGACTGTACTTTCTTAGTGATTATTAATCACTAGAATTGTTTCAGCATAAACAGTCTTCTCTTAGGGGTTTTAAGATTGAAGATGAACATAATGTTGATTGACTTGACTTTTTTATACTACAAAAGAAAATATGTTTAGGATGATAGATTTTTTAAATAACATTTGGTATTTTATGTATATGTTAAACAAGTCCTTTTAGCTTTACTTCTCTTGTGCTACATATCTGCTTTTTTATTGTATAAGAAATGTCTTAGAATGTACAAATACAATTTTAATACCGAAATAGTAACTTCTTTTTGTGTTTAATAGAGCTTGGCGCTGTCAAACACAGACTTTTATTTTTAAATAGTTAGAAAATATCTAATTGGTTACAAATTCCCTTTTATAAATGTTATTAGAAGATGCAAATAGAAAGGTTGTTAATAAAAGACATGATACAAAGAGTTTAAGTATATGAAAAGTATGAATATTAATATGTTTGGATGTTGTGTAGGCCACAGAACATTTAGAGACATTTATAGCAGATTGTGATCGCCGCACTGCTGCTGCAAAACAACGTTTGGCCGAAACACAGGAAGAGTTATCTGCAGAAGTAACAGAGAAAGCCAATTCAGTCCATGAACTGGCAGAGCAAATTGGTCAAAAGCTAGCGCGTGCGGAGGCTCTTGGTGAAGAGGGTATGGTAGAAGAGAGTGTCAAACTTATGGGAGAGGTACTTATGTTTTCTTAGTGCATAATTATTTTATAGTTTCTTTTTACTATGTTCGCGATTTTCGTAAAGGCAAATCCGATTTATATTAGTAAATTAACATCAATCTTAAAAGACAGACGAATTTTCGTATTCGTAATAGGTTAGTGTTGTTAGAATTCATGATTAAGTCCAAATACTAGCTTAATATGTCCTAGCTTCAAATGTTTCTCTACAGTCCGGATTTCAATGTGTTTGATTACTTTATACTGAGTGTTGTTTTGTCAGTCATTTCTAAAATATAAAACTTAAGAGACGGAAAAAATACAAGACGATTTTGTGATTTGTATGTATTGATTTTGTATGATGTATGTAGTACTTACTTGTTACAAACCAAAAAAATGAATAAAATCGGACTACGAGTTTATGATTTTTTGGCTACCCATCTCCTGTGGAAATCCCTTAAGTAAACAAGATAAAAAGTGTTTGATTGAATCAGACATTACTTTGCGGAAATCTGTTTCTAACAAATGTGAACTTGCACGTTTTTTATAGTCTGGTCGCGGCGGTGGGAACATTTGTTAGGCTTGTCACATTCTGTGTCATTTAAAAGATTTCTTGCCACAACAGGTACATGTGTTCTGTGGAATTAGCTATATTGTATATTATAATTTTAAAAATACTCAAAATAGTCGCCTGTAATAATAATAAGCTCCAATGATATGGGGCTACAAACTTCTAAAAACTAAAAATATGAAATGGCGTTTTTCCAAACTCAATGAAAACTGATAGAAGCTTGTTTATAAAAAGTATTTTTAGATAAATATTGTTTTATTTTGAATAGCTCTATTTTGAGCTTATCCTATAATATTATAAATGCGAAAGTTTGTATGTTTGTTTGTTACTCCTTGATGCAAAAACCGTAGAACCTATTTTCATGAAATTTGGCACACACAGAGAGTATGTGGATACAAACATAGTATAGTTTTTATCCCGAAACAAGGTTACTGTGGGACCACGCGGGCCATGCCGCGGGCAACAGCTAGTTATTTAAAATATATTGATGTTACATTAGGTAATTTACATTTTGTTGTTAGCCTCATGTATTTTATCTGAATCATTAAAGTTGACCTTCATGCATTTCGCAATACTAAACAATAAAGACAATGTTTATTGACTACATTATGTATTTTTTGTTTAAATAGCTTTAAAATATACTAAACATTCGTATTTTATTTAGTTATTATACTTAAAACACTCCCAGTGTTCAGGGCTGCCTTAGATTATGCTGGGGCCCTTGGGCATTCAAAAGGTCAGGGCTCTGGGACACACAAAAACTTGGGGCCCTTTTGGAATTTAAAAAGTCAAATTTCAATTTTTTCCACTATGATTTTTGGGTAACGAATTACATTATTTTATTACAGTGTCATTAATAATATTGGTATGCTGCTGTTTTTTCTTATGATTGCGATAATAGTTTCGTTCGGGATTTCTGTTGAGTAAAATCTTCTATTAAATCCTCATCAGGATCCTCTTCATTCACATTCTATGCTCATAAGTATTGATAAATTATTTAGTTGTTCTTAAGCTGCAAAATTGAATGCTCTCAATTCAGGGCAACAAGAAAAACGTAATGCCATCAACAAAAATATTTTAAGGTTACAAGTGAGTGAAATAGTCGATCCTTCTGGGCCCTATGAGTATAGGGGCCCTTGCCGCGTGTACCCTTATGGTAAAGATGGTATTGCCTGTGTTGATTCTAGGCTGTCTCAAAGAAGGTCAAATGATTTCGCGGATAATAGCTTAGACGAAATTCAGTTTTTTTAATTAAATTTATGATTTTGAGTGTGTGGTAGTTTAATACCACCTCATCCAAATTGATAGAAGCACCTTACATATTCATGCCGACATATCGCTTGAACTGGCCACTGCTTGAGCTTCGCCATCTTGTTTGTTTTCTATCTGATAAAAAAAATCCTTAATTATCATTATTTTGTGTTTGTCTGTATTTCAACACTAACTATTTTGACAAACTTAAAATATCCTACCAATATTATGAATGTGAAAGTTTGTAAGAATGCATGGATGTTTGTTACTCTTTCACGCAAAAACTCAATGGACTTAGACGAAACTTTTCAGGAATATAGTTTATGGATATGAAGAATACATAGGAAACAATTTATGCGAAAGATATAATTCAAGAGAAGTCGCGACTGTAAACTAGCTTTTAATATAACTTTTTTAATATTACAGATAGATGAGTTACGTAAAAAGAAAGCGGTAGCTGAACAGGAATATAGAAATTCAATGCCAGCAACATCTTATCAGCAACAGAAACTGCGGGTTTGTGAGGTTTGCTCAGCGTACCTTGGCATACATGATAATGACCGACGGCTCGCTGACCACTTTGGAGGGAAATTGCATCTTGGTTTCATCACAATTCGAGAGAAATTAGCAGATCTAAAAGTAAGTTACTGTTTTCTATTTTTTAATAAGTTATATCAACACAATGTAAGGTGTGTAAAATATTAGCTATTGTAATTAATACATACATATCTTCACGCCAAGTCCCTTACGGGGTAGGCAGAGTGTATCGAGTACCAGACCTCACGATCCTGACAAACCTGTCTGGCTTCCTTCACATTCATTACCCTTGTCATACAAATACGCCGGTTTCGGGGTCTTTTGACACCACCCTCGGATAATATTCGAGTGATCTGATGCCCGGTTCCTTAAAAACGAGTCGTTGCTCCGGTTAAAAAACGAGTCGTTTTGGTTACGGATGGTAGTATTTTGTACGCTTAGTAAGATTACTAACAACGGTTGCTCGTTTCGGACTATTAATTCTAAACATTTTTTGAATTCTAAATATTGGTAACGCTCCGTTACTTTTGAACAAACTACGAATGGTTTAGCTGACGGATTATGATTCGTTCATTATAGGAACCGGGCATAAAAGGGGTTCTGAGTCTGAGTAAAAAGCAGCTTGGTTTGTGAGGGAAATAAAATGGTGTGACCCCATGCTGCTGTTTTCAAAGTGCTGACACAAGAAAATTGTAAAAAAGTAAAATAGATGTAGAAACGCTAAAAAATACCAAAATACATTTTTTTTAATGAATTTAACGTTTGTATGAATTTTAGAAAACAGTCGATAAACGTCGCGAAGAGCGTGGCGAACGCGAACGTGAGCGCGGTGGTGGGAGGCGGCAATATGTAGGTGGACGGGAACTCGACAGGCGGGCACGGAAACACAGGGAGACGCGCGACCGGCCCAAAGACAACGACAGGAACAAAGACTCAGAGCGGGAACGACCCAAAGACACAGAGCGCGATCGCGAACGGGAACGACCGAGGGATGGGGATCGAGAGCGAACGCGCGACCGGGATCGGGAAAGGAGGTAATGTTTATATTTGAATGACTGAAAATATTTTTAGCGCCATCATGAGACAAGCTAGTTGTAGTTTTTTAGTAATTATTGAATATCGTGTTTATATTTGGTGGAATTAATCAATTTTATAAATTTTCTTAAAGTCTACTTGAGGAGTTGGTTAAGGAAGCAAAAAAAGATTTTATTTTGGTTACATATAAAAATTAGAATTTCCTCTTTTTTACGAATGTTGTATTACAATTTTTGCAAACATACTTATAATAGTAATAATTATTATTTTTATGGCAAAAATCTCATCGTTATTATAAAATTATATATTATTATATAAACATAATAAGGTTTTATTTTTGGTATAGTAAATAATGATATGAATTAATCTATGCATTTGTCGTTTATTTTATATTAGCTATGTCCGCGACTTAGTCCGCGTGGAATTTTATCAAAAAATTCGGAAATATAAGTAGCCTCAAATTTACTCTTTATTACATCAGCTGCCTGCCAGTGAAATTTCCGCCAATGTCTGTTCAGCTGTTTCAAGTTTAAAAAATTGTAAAAAATGTTATTTTAATATATTTACCTACCGTATATACATTCGTAGGCATGTAATAAAAAGCGGTTATTTAGATAATAAAAACAGTTATTGTAAATTTTATTTATTCGTATAGCACATAGCTGAACCTAATGTAACATTGTGTGGTGGTGTGCAGACGCAGCCGGTCCCGCAGCCGCAGCCGGCGCGCCGGGTCCCGCGGCGACCGCGAGCGGGACTCGCGCCGCAGCCGCTCCTACCGCTCCTCCTCCAGGGACCGCCGCCGGGACTAGTGTCGCCACCGCATCACCCTCTACCGGGCTCCTATAGCTGGGGGAAATATTTGCTGCACTCGCCCCAGTGCCAATAAACCAACCGTTACCGTATAGACATGGACTAAAATACTCCCAACATTTTAGTTGACATTACACACAGTTCACAGTACTACAGTGTAAAATTCAGACTGTAATATCTTAATATACTGTAATACAGAC
>NJDD01002417.1:22178-33534 GCA_002245505.1 Calephelis nemesis
CTATTGTCCTCGACCTCGTACACGCGTTGAAGATAAGCATCCAAGGTATGTTGACTCGGTCCATAATCTACTACTACAAAAATCAAAATGTGTTTAACAGTTTTTGAGTGAAAAGTGAACAAACATACTGACAAACATTTCAAAAACACTCATTTTGAGTTCTCCAATATAAATGTTTCGTGTGCTGGTCCTTATTAACTGTATACCTACTAACTAGTTCGTAAAACGCGAACGTCATTTGATTTATTACGAATATTGTATCTGAGGCCAGCTAGAAGAGCTTTGCAGCGACATGCCCAGGTGAAACTGCAAATACTCCTAGTTTGTCTGTCTGTAGATATATAAACAATAAAGCTAAATTATACAATGGCAATGGGCAGGTCACATTGCACGCAGAATCGACAACCGCCGGGGAAGAAAGGTTCTCGAGTGGCGGCTTAGCACCGGAACATGTAGTGTTGGACGACCTCCCACCCGGTGGACTGATGATCTGGTCAAGTCGCTGGGAGTCGCTGGATACAAGCGGCTGGTGACCATCACTTGCGGCGCTCTTTACGTGAGGCCTATGCCCAGTAGTGGACGTCCTACGGCTGATGATGATGGTGATGATGATACTGTAAAAATCATAATATTAATACGTGAAGCAAAAACTTTGGATCCCTTTTTACGAAAATAGCGCGGACGGATGACTATGAAATTTGGCATACTAATAGTTTATGTGTAGAAGAAGTGCAGAAAGCTAATATTTTTAATTATAACGTTTATGATGAGCATTAAACCAATAAACAAAACATTAACCACACTTTTTTTTTACCCACACTACCATGCATTTGACACACACAAACAAATATGTTGATGATAACAAAGATCACAGATGGCTTACATAAAGTTTGTAAACAAAATGGTTGGTCTTTATAAAAAAGATGGCGCTCTTATCAAAAAGATATTAAAATTTATTAAGGTCGAATTTCGACCGATGGGCGACCACTAGTAGTAACAATTACGATAAATAGTGAGGCCCCGAAACGGTAGGTACTGCAAGCAGTACGAACGGAAGTATCACTGGTGTAATTTAAAAAAAAAGTATCTTCACGCTCATATCCCCGAGGAGGTAGGCAGAGACAAAACCTACGACTAGCCGAAGACACTAAGTCCCACAATGTGATAGATGGCAAGCCTATCGCAAATTTCTTTTTATTACACGAACCGGAATTTGAACCCGAGACCACAGTCAAGTCCAACACCTGACCCGCTAGACCTTCGCCTCTGTGATTTACACAGAGGTGTGATTTTAAATGAATAAAAAATCTCTAAGTAGATATAAAGGGGCGGGAGAGGGGTCTTTTATTGAGGAGGCGTTATTGAACATGGTGGAGATGATGATAGAACAGACCGACACTCTCGACAAGCGCTATTGTGTCTGACGTACAGCTCTTCAGTTCTACAACTTCATTTAACCTTTTTGTTTTATTACTTTTTTATGCATAATGTAACTGGTTTTTGCTCCACGTATCGATCCCATTCATTTATTACGATTTTAGAATCAGAATCAGAGAAATCTTTATTCACATGGACCATACAAGTGGTACTTGTGCGCGTCGACATTTTAATAAACTACCACCGGATCGGAATCGCGGTCACACACTGAGAAGATCCGGCGAAAGAAACAGCGGGCTCAGACTTTTTGTTCGACTCAAAATCGAGCTAAATGTTGTTAAAAATGGAAGACCTTGAATAATTAAAACTAATTTTAGTGTGAAAATAAAAAAAATGAAATCAGTAACCTTTAATAATGATAAATTGTACCTCAACCGTTTAATTTTTATGATAATGGAAGGCAAACAAGCAGACTGATTTCCTGATGGTAAGAAATTCACGCCGCCGAGAGACACCACAGGTGTTAATGCAAACCAGAGACCGGGATGTTAGGCCTCGAGCAAAGCAAGTTTACCGGCTACCTTACCCTCTAGACCGGAACACGTCAACGGCAAGACGTTATGTAGGCAGGAATAGATAGGGCGGTGGTACTAATCCAGGCGAGTCGCTGCAAAACTCTACCACCTATTAGGATGTATGAAGTAGGTGTTCGTGACGGTAAGCCTAAGCTCACCTTTTACAAGCTGCCTTGCAGGAAGGCAGATGGTCTATTCTGCAAAGGAGACCGGACCAACACGGGGAAAATGTTAAGTGAAAATTTTGATTGCCGCTCTGGATCCGAGCGGTTGCGTTTTTCATGGTAAACAAATAACAGAAGGCTCCCGCCGTTGCCTCCACTCGCCGTTTTTATGAAAACCGACTAAATGTTTAGTGTTTATCGATTCACACAAGTTTCAGAACAGATCGAAAATTCCTATTGCAATTTCTTTGTTTGCCAAATTGCAGGTAGTTCAGGTGTTGAGTTCTGATAAAATAAAATCAATAACAATAAAATTAAACATTTTCAATTCACCCCTGACAAAACCTCCATGTAATGTTTAGTTCAGTGTTAGTGTGAGTTTCGCACGAATTTACTTTACTAATGCGTTTGCGTTTGGACGATCCTAAAGTATGGGATAATTTTGTTGCTTCGACTGTCCGCTAGAGGCGCTGACAATAACTCTATACATCAAGGTCGTCAAACATAAACGCGATAGTAAAGTAAATCAATTAAAAAACTCACACTAGGCACATAATATAGCACATAGGCACATAGCACTAGGTATCTAAACAACAAGTGGGGAAGTAAGCAATGTATTCAACGATGTTAATAAATGAAAACAAAAAAAATCTTCACAAATGTGATGATACTGTAATCTTTAAAAAGATTTTAGATTTTTTCATTAAACACACTAAAACTGCATATACAATTCAGTCTTCGTCTCTCATTGATTATGCTTTGCCAGTCGAGCTACTGAGACTTTACATTCCTATCACATAGATGTGCTTCGCTTATGCCTACTTCTCGCCTCTTCGATGTGGATCGCCTCTGTAGTGTAGCATTCTAATGTTGGACTTGACTTCATGAAATTTTGAGTTGGATCATCGGGTAAATTAAAAGAAAATGTGTTTTTTCCGAATAAAATAATGCCGTTGCCCATGATTGGATATGTACCCGGTTGGCGATAGACTTGACGCCTTCTACATTGTAGGACTTTGTCTTCGGCTAGCCATGGGTACACTGCTTATTCTACCTCTACCTCTGCCTAACATCTTATGGATACAGACGTGAAGATGATTTTTTATATAGACGTGCAATACTTGTTTCTATAGAAATCGATAGTTTAGTTCCACACTTTCACAGTTCTATACAATAAAAATAAATTTATGTTGAGCACGAAACTAGCGCTAACACTAAAAAACCTTTTCTAATTAAAGATTTATTAGTGCAATTGCTTCCCTAAAATTCATTTACTTAAGTTTCTTTTTGTCTTTTCTTTTATTTATAAATAGCAAATAATACTCCCTGGCTTACAGTCAGCTCTGGCCACGTCCGCCATATATTAATGTGGGTAGTCCTACCTCCATATTGTAAGTCAGTAACAGTAAACTCACTATTAGATATCACTGCAAAAAGTTTCTTGGGTAAATCTGCACAATAGGCCTAACATTCCGGTATATGACTATTATGTTTCGGTTCGTACGGTAGGGTAGTCGGTAGATTTGAACAATTATCCTAGCATACCACTGGATAACGACACACCTATGACATCGTTGGTGTTTATACGCCATGATTTTCATTTACTATCAGAAAACCTGTGTGTCTGTTCGCCGATCGCTCACAAAAAAATTTATAATCAGCCACTATCCACTTTCATAGTAAAGAGTGCCTCCAACCTAAAGTTTTTGTAAAATATTTTTGTATCTAAAACTCGTCCATTTGTTTCAAAGATCATCCTCTTTTTATACATGTATAAAAAGAAGAGTTTTCTTTTCTCGTAAAAACTTCTAGCTTTAAGACAGTTTTATATAGCTTATACAGGTTGGTTCGTTTTTTATGCAGCAGTGGAGTTAGAATTGCGGGCGCTACGTAAGCGCTTTAACTTTTTGCTAACTTTTATTCTACATGAATTTATACAAAAGCCAGGCTCGGTGATAATGTCTTCCATTTGTTAAAAGACGAGAATTACATCGCCGACGACAAAGGATGAAGGCGGCTTGTTGGTACTAGATAAATACTCTTTGAAGAATCGCTAATTAAAAAATTATAAACACATCCTCAAACCAAGTACTGAGTAAAACAGTAATATGAGATTTTAAAAAAGGTACGTTCTGGAATTTACATATTATTTAAATTTTTAATAAATAATATTCTTCTTCTTTTTTTGTAAATATGTATGGCTTTCGATCCTTTTTCACGACTACTTTGCCAATGTCAAGTCAGTTAATTCTTATACAGTCATTTAGTCACTATGTACAAAGTCATGTTAGATCAGGGTCTTGAGTGGGGCTTCGTTACTCAAGCTCATCTAGGAGATTTGACGGCAACTAGGTAATAGACGATACGCTAATTTCTTCATGATTATTTCATTTGTGCACTTTAACTGAACAAAATTAATCTAATTCCCACCTAAATTAACCAATTTCACTCAATATAAACACGAAATTCAATAGTAATGAAAAAAATACGCCCACCTTTATTCAAGATGGCGTCAAAACTCCCTAAATAATATTAATATAGATAAATCACGTTATTTGTCCGCGAAGGACTCCTAAACTACTAAACTGCAATCAAATTCACACCGTGTGCTGTTTGATTTAACTTGAAAGAACTTATTTATTGCAAGCAAAGCCGCGGGAGACTGCTAGTTATATATAAATTTGAATGGTAGAGTGCAACAGCTTGCTGTGAATTATACTTCTCTATTCCTGCTACCATAGCGTCAGTGTTTGCGCTGCTGATAGGACCAAGACACGGTGTTAAAAATCTGTTTTATATACTACGTACCAGTAATATCCATGCTGTTCAGCAACGACGGCTGCCATTTATCGTCAGGAGAGACGTCTGCTCGTTAGCTATCTTATAATATAGATACACCAATATTGCAAGTTAGTATTAAAATATTAATTAGTAGGATAGGGATATTTTATTTTTATTTTTATTTATTTATAATATCAACAAAAAAATCCACAGCACAAATTTCCAAGTAAACTTAATCTAATAAATACATTAAACCTAGGCCAATTATGGATTTTCATTTTGTTTTCCATACAGTTTGCTAATGTTTAGCGGCAGAATGACAGTCATATTATATATATATATATATATGTGCCCGATTGGCGATAGGCTTGCCACCTATCACATTGTGGGATTTAGCATCTTCGGCTAGTAGTGGGTGCCCTAGTTGTGCCTCTGGGAATATGGGCGTGAAGATACTTTTATTAAAATAATACTGACTTAAGACTTCACGTTACAGCTCCTGCCAGCTGTGTCCGAATGCCGGAAAACCAAATTAAACTGCCAATCGGGTTTTAAAAGATCGTTTTCCCATTCGGAAGTCGAACTCATGGCGGACTTTATACGTTGTTCAAGTCCTAGGATCCCTGACTGTAGATACTTCTGACTAAATACGTCTTCGGAAATACGGCTACGAAGTTTTTTTTAATTATTGCAGCTTGAGTATATTTGTGTCGAAGCAGTGAAAGCATTCCCCGAGGATTGGTTATGAAATCTGCCCCACTAGACATTATTACACAACCGCGTACGTGACAACGAGGACGAGAGGCCCAAGGTTCGGAAGTGATACGGGAGACGCCATTCACATCGAATTGTCTTTAATATAGGGTCTTCAGCTCGAGGGTCGGGCCAGCTTCCCTTTATAAAGGCAAAGCTATATTTAATCTTTGGTATATCTAAACGACTTATTCACAATAAGATTCAGTCTACTCTTTATGTAGTCGTGGCAAATAACTTTAAATAAGGAGAAAACGCTACAAAACTGTTATATAATACCTTTAAACGAGCAATTTTCATATATTTCTATACTAGCCCACCCGGTGAACTTCATTTACTTGGTAGTCAATACTCTCTGCCTATATTGCAGGTGGACGTGGCGTGAAGTGGTGTATGTATATGTACAGTAAGACGACCTGCGCGTTCTAAAGTTTCTCTACATTCCAGATTTCAAGTTATTCGGTAACTGTATACCTACTGAGCATTGTAACTTCTATAATGTCTTAACATAGGATTTGGAAAAGAATACGGGACAATCTGTAAATGATATTTACAGATTGTCCCGTTTTCTTTTCCAAATCACAAAACGAACAAGTATCCTATATCCTTCTTCGGAACGTAAAGTAGACGTGAATCCCGATCATGATGTCTACATCATACACATATACATGTGTACATCATATACATGTGTACATCATATACATGTGTATCTATACACCAAAGACAAAAAAATTAAAAATGTTAAAAATGTGTTCTGCTAAGTACCACTTTTTGATCGCTGGACCCATGTTTTAAATATCTTCAATGTACATAATTCACTCTTCTATATTTTTTTTTGATATTGGAAGGCAACAAGCAGACGGATTTCTTGATGGTAAGAAATTAATGCCGCCTAGAGACACTGAAGGTGATAATAGTGCGTTGCAAACATAAGACCGAGATTTTAGGCCTCGAGCAAAAGTAAGTTTACTGGCTACTTTACCCTCCGAGCCGGAACACGTCAACGGCAAGCACTGACGTAATGGCGGCAGGAATATGTAAGGCGGTGGTACTAATCTAGGCGAGTCGCTACGATACTCTACTACCTAGTAGGATGTCACGGTGCTAGTGACGGTAAGCCAAAGCTCACCTCCGGACCTGGACCGACCGGACGGATATATACTCGAATTTTCTTTATCACGGAAAAGGCTCTAGCAATTTTTTATGAATTTTTTTTGCAGGGAGTTTCGGGGCAATAAATTGTTCTAGAAGTCGTAGTTTCTTATGAATACCGAGCAAAGTCAAATATTACCTCTGTACTTTTACTAATCCCTGTTAGAATTGATAAAACTTAAAAAGGGTTATTTTAAATTAACTAGGTGTAAGTATTGGTTGTATTTTTTTTGAACCTCACTAAACTAATTTTAAGTTATTCAATAAACATACATCTTCAACAAAGGAACTGAAAGAGACAAAACACCTTTAGTGCTGCCAAATTAGACCGTACACATAATTTCTACTGACGTTTAATCTATCACTAGGAACACGTTGATTAGAAACATCACAATTTGACATGTCCGGACTAATATGACATGTCTAAAACATTCCATCTCTTTAGTTTTTGTTTCATTTGCAAAAGGTAGCATGCATCTACAACAAATTCAGTTTGTGAACAGCAGAATTACCATCTATAAGGTAATATTTAAATTTACACCAACTTACAATAAAATTAAAGTCGAAGTCAAGGTACCGGAAGTTTAAGCCAGTACGCTTTCCTTTCGAAACTCATTACACTACTAACTACTCTGTTTCTCGAAGCCGGAGTTTTCTTGCCGGGATTAGCAGTAATCTTAATACAAGCGTTTGCTGCGAAATATTTAACGGTTGTAATTAATTCCATTTTTAAACAGTACTTAAAAAAAGGAAACTTACTTTTGCTCGAGGCGGAACACCCGGCCTCAGGTTGGCAACGCAATTTTGGTGTCTCTAGGCGGCGTTAAATGCTCATTAAATGTTAAGTGCTAAGTAATTAAGATCACATAAATACGTAACATTTGTGTTTTTATTACTGTTTTTTTTTTGAAATGGTAAGTTTATTAAAACACAATCCAATTTTTTTAATTAAAAACATTGAATTGACTAATGAAAGTTTTGTTGTGTTAATTATTTCCAGGAGATGATAGGCAAGACAAAAATATCTTCACGGCCGTATCCTCCAATACGTAGGCAGCTGATGCAACCAGGGTATTAATTATAATAAGCCGAATACACTAACGATCGTACTTAGAGACGTCAATTGTCTTTTAATTTGTCTTAATGACAATATTTTCTATGCAAAACTGAACTGTAACTAACTTATTGTTTCAATGTTAATACTGTGATGTGATAAGTGACAAACCAATCATAATCTGGGCACGTATCCAATCCCGGGCGACGTCACTTCCTTATAAAAAAAATGAAAACATGTTTTTTTTCTTTGTTGCCGGTCAAGGAATCGAACCCGTGACCTCATGAAGTCAAACCCAACGCTGTACCCAAGACCACATAGATGATATTAGAATAATAAACATGGAGTTAGAATTAATTTAGGGTTTTTGTAATTTAGTATTCATAGTTAAGACGTGACAACATTAATAGCTTTAGTTGCTTTGTATTACAATTTGGTAGTGGGCTGCTTACCACATTGTACCATCACATTACCACGTATGGCATGATGTCAGTGTGACGGTAGGGATTGGGAACTTCGTTAATTATTATAAGCGAATCTTTGATGTGATTGTACAAAAATTGATGACAACGATCAAACTTTTTACTAATGGCAATATACCTATACTAGTGCTCGCCCGTTGGTTGAAATTCTACCATAATAAATTTTAATGTCTTGTTTATAAGAACGCCATCTTCATTTCTCAAGACCAACTACTTTGTTTCCAAATTTTAGTGAGCCATATGTGATCATTTTTCGTTATTAGTTTGACACAGACAAACAAATATATTGTTTTATTTATTGATTTAATGTACTTTATAAACATTATTATTGAAAAACTCCTAGACGTAAACTATAAGTGTGGCAAATTTTATGCTTTTGCGTTCGCGCAATTTTCGTAAAAAGGGGTCCAAAGTTTTAAGCATCACGTACTTATATATAGACAACATACAGATAATTCATGTACGTAAGATATACTCGTACATAATATACGTACTGTTGGAGACGCAGAGGTTCATGAATGTAGGCCTCGGCTCATTAGGTTTGCGACACAATATCTAATGACATTTATTGTCGCTTGGGAGTCGGCTTGCTCAGTTATATTGTGTTTCTGATATATGTTAATGGTCCTCAAATGTCAAGTAGGGTCACCGACAAATCATGTGACTACAATTCTAGAATACAAAAGAAAGAAAGTATTGAACATAATATTCAGAAATGGTCTTGGGGATACATAATACAAAAATATATAAGTGCCTAAATGGATTTGTTATTGTTGAAAAAAAATGGAATTGACAAAAACATTTTTAGTTTCAGTATTTTTTGTTACTATTGCGTAAGATATAATACACACTTTTTTAAAGTAATACATAGGTATGTATTTATGTATAGGGGATAAGTACAAGTGTTTACTTCAAAAAAATGTGTATGCAATGAAATTCCACTTAGTGCCGACGATAACAAGTATGAAGTAAAGATTCTATAAAGATATAATAATCCCACTTTAAGGCTTTCACAAGAGAGGGGCTCCCACAATAAAGACAACGCCCATTAAAAAAAAATGTTATAAAGTTCATAAACATTTTTAACAGGAAAGATATGTTGCATTGAAAGAAGAGTCACTCAGCGCTGGTTTTTTGCACTTTGTTCCTTGCATTTTATTGGAAACGAACATTTTTACTATATTTAGTTAAAATATTTTCTCTTATATACTGTTTTTTTTTAAATAAAAAGTACCTGTTGTTTTTGATTTTATATTTGTCTTCATTTTGCAAGTACTTTCGAACTGTTTATTTTATTAAAATATCCTGAAATTTTAGTCGCCTCTGTAGTATAGCGGTTCAGTTGTAGGATTTGACTGCATGAGGTCCGTATTTGAGAAATTCCGTATATGAGAAAAGTTGCTCGGTATTGGATATGTGCCCGATCGGCGAAAGGCTTGCCACCTATCACTGTTACAATAACTCCTTTTATTTAATTTACATTTAACACATTTTTAAATTTATTTATTGGAAGTTCTTTTACATAATTGAGAAGTATATCGTAAAACTGTATACATTGGCCCATGACATAATAGTTTACTTTGTGGAGGCGAGACACATGCAAAGCAAGATTGTTTCATTATTTTGTTGACAAGACTAATGGAAGTACAGTTAATATTTTAAAGAAGTGTTATTATAAAATTGATATTGACATTTATTAATGACACTAATTTGAAACGGATTAAACCGCATCGTTTCATCCAATCTTTAGAAATAAAATTAGAAAGGGTCAGCTTGAATATGTGTCTGAGAGATGTCGCGATGTCATTAAGCCCTGAATGCAAGGACCCTTCATGCAATTCAATTTGAGTATTTAATTAACACCGTGTCTTTAATTTGGTTTGCCACTTTTACAAATTATTACAGTTTTTATTTTTATTTTACATAAAATAGACATCCGCCTCGTTGGCCGAGCGGCTAGTGTACATCGAAAGCGAGGAATCAGAATCAGGAAAAACTTTATTCACATAAACCATACAAGTGGTACTTGTGCGTCGACAATTTTTGTAAACTAGCATCGGATCGGTCTTTTTTACATAATTTAATTTTATACATATTTTTAACTTGTTTAAAGGTAAATCTCTAATTACACTGTGCAGCCTATTGTATAAACGTATACATCGACTGATAAAAGGTTTACTAATTTTGGAGACAGGTTTGGTACTAGTTTTGTACCCTGTTAGATTTTATTTTCTCTTACTTACATCGTGAACATTGTATTTTTTTTGTAAAAATTTAGTTTTTTAGCATACATTAAAATTTCAAGAATGTATAAGAACTTGAGGTTAAAATATTTACTTATTTCTTTGAATTTTCTTGGAGCTCTTTTTTGTAACACAAATATATTATTTGTATTTGCAGAATTTCCCCAAAAAAGAATCCCATAAGAAATTAGACTATGAAAATAGCTGAAACACATTGGCTTGATTCGGGACTCAGCTCCGGTTTGATTTCCGAGGGGGGCAGAAATATTTTATGTGAAGAACATAATTATTTGTATTTCCAGTCTGGACATTTATTAATTTAAACTGGTATCTATTTCGGATATTTCTATGCATAAGTAAGTTTAATTGTGCACAATAAAGAGTTCATTCATTCATTAAGTATCGTTGTTTAACATCACTAACACAAGCAAAGAATTTCCTTACTTTGGGCTTAGATCAATATAATATGTAATTTGTCCAAGTATTTATTTATGTATCTACAGACAGATTACAATTAGATTTTATAGAACTTCTTAATATGACTGACCTAATAATAATCTAGTAATAGAAGAGAATGGTCTATTTCGACTAGAAAAATATATATTTTTAGTAGGAGGACAAATCTCTCTGCATGTATGTGTATATAGAGAGATTTGTCCTCCTATTAAAATATGTCTGTATCAAAACTGCAATTATATGCTCCATGTATATTTAAATTTAAGTTCATTGGAACATTTAAGTTTTCAAATCAATGTTTTGCGTATTGGCGGGAACA
>NJDD01002417.1:36755-66910 GCA_002245505.1 Calephelis nemesis
GGCCGGCGTAGTGGTTTTTGAGATCTATTTGTAATTAGCGAATATATATTTTTCCATGAAAATGCAAAATGTAGGCGAATCCTGATGGGAAGGAATGTATGTCGACTCTAAGGTGTGTCAAAAGTCTTACATGAATTTAACCGTATGAGATTTGGCAATTTTGAATTTAAATGAAATTAATTAATATTTTTTGTATATATATAATTTTTGGAACTTTTATATACTTGGAAAAGCTTTTAATACAAGCGTTTAATTAGGCGTACATATAACCAAATTTAAATTAATCTTGAAACTTGTTGGTCCGGGCTCCTTTGCAGAATCGACCATCTGCCTTCCTTGCCAGGTAGCTCATAAAAGGCGATAATAGGCTTATCATCACTAACACTGTGACATCTGACTAGGTGGTCGAGTTTCGCAGCGACTCGCCCGAATTGGTACCACCGCCTTACCTACTCCTACCGCCGTAACGTCATGACGTGTTCCGGTTCCTAGGGTAAGGTAGCCGGTCAACTTACATTGGCTCGAGGCCTAACATCTTGACCTCAGGTGCTAACCAGGACAATGGTACCAACACACCATTACCATCTTTGGTGTCTCTAGGTGGCGTGAATTTCTTACCATTAGGATTTACAAATCCGTCTGCTTGTTTGCCTTCCTATAACATAAAAAAAAATCTTCTGATTTTGTTTTGAAAAAAATATATTGAAAATTATCTTAAAATGCATATCATTGTAAAGAAATCTTGGTCGCTTAGAAGTTTGGTAAGATATTTATTTTCCTTGAGTAATTATTCTCCTAACAAACGACAGATTTTTTAATATTACATTATGATATTAGCACACTACAATATTATAGTACTTACGTTAATGTGGTAAGGTAAGTACTTAAATAAATTGCTTGCTTTAATAAACAGTTACTTTCTGTAGATGTAATATTTCTAACTATTCCTACTTGTATTTTTGTGATGGGGCAACGAAAAAGCATAGTTCTCTTGTTTTCAAGATAAGGAAGTAAGACGGCTTCCACGAATTTATAGAGTTATGCAAAAATTTGATATAACCTAATACCTGATAAACTGAGGCTGAAAACTCTTCCGTAATTTTACCAACTTCTCTATATCGATACAATACGAACTAGATATAACTGAACGATCCGTCGTTTTCCACATATCTGCGGGAGTTATCTAAATGGCAATACACAGCACATTATAGTCATTCGATGAATCTACGTTTGATTGAAGACCTATTTTTGTATTTTTATTATTCAAGGCCGGTATCAAAAGTTTTTAAAACCAGTGCTTTTGTATGGAAAGAATAATTAACGTGGAAGAAGTTAGGCAGGTTCTGTAGAAATCGTGACACTTGGTACTTGAGACTTGTAATGGACTTGGCGTAAAGATATGTATGTAATGTTGGCCACTGCGCTCCTACTAAGCAGCTTTTAACAGATGGTACGTAATTTTACACCAGGTAACACTTTGTAGTGTAATATAGATTTTGCAGCTCACGAAGATGAGCTGGCTTTACTTGTGGCACACGCGTCTTTGCATATGGGCAGAGTACCAACAAAACTTATTTGAGGTGTATGATACTTTTTCCAAGTCAAAAAAGAGAAAATAAAAATGAGTCTAATATTAGACATGACAGATTAGCGTGGACACGTCAACTCGTGACATTTTTAATCAACAATTAACGACGAACAGATTAAAAGTCTCTAAAAATGTCAAGTCTGAACCAATCTAATAGGTTTTTTTAATGATATTAGACGGCAAACAAGCAGATGGATTTCCTGATGGTAAGAAAGTCACGCCGCCTAGAGACACCAAAGGTGGTAATGATGCGTTGCTAACCTGAGGCCGGGATGTCAGGCCTCGAGAAAAAGTAAGTTGACCGGTTACCTTACCCTAGGAACCGGAACACGTCAACGGCAAGCATTGGACGTTACGGTGGCAAGAATAGGTAAGGCGGTGGTACCAATCCGGGCGACTCGCTGCGAAACTCTTACACCAAGTCAGAGTTCGCGGTGCGAGTAATCGTGAGCCTATGCTCGCCTTTTACGAGTTGCCTGGCAGGAAGGCAAATGGTTTGTTCTGCAAAAGAGCCCGGGCCAACATTGGAAAATTGAATAGAACTGGAAATATTTTAAAATTAATCAAAAATGCAATCGACACAGATCTCATTATAATATTACTATTTATGATACTGAATATTAAAAACATTTCTCGTTATTCCAAACAAATACAAAGTGAATTTATCTGTACTTCGTAATGATACAGGGCCTTTGTCATACAATTTGAGGCTTCTTTGAGTAACTTATCGGGGAATATTTGTATAAGCTTTGTGGGCAGTTGAGAAGAAATTCGGTGTTTAATTTTTTGTCAGCTCTTAAGTTCTGCTTCAATGGCCATTAGGGGCAATAGAGGTAATAAAGATCACCTCGACGAGAATTGAAATAGATTCCAAAATGATCATCTGTATGATGCTTCAGTTTTTTTAAAAAATTTACTTATTTACTACTAAAAACATCTTAAGTCATTTCAATCAGTGTCAGCTAATCAATTTCAAAACAGTAAATATAAAATCAAAAATACTGGTATTTCCATATTGGTAGAAATAGAGAAAAATTTACCAACTTTTAATCTATAATTTCTTTGTTGTGAGTCTATTTTTTTTTAATTCGTATTTCTTGTTTAGTTATATTAATAGTTAGGACATATACTGCTGTAAATAGTATACAAATATTTGTTTTATTTACATTTAAAAATATATTTTTAAATCCTACTTTAGTCCAAGGGGGTTTTTAAAAGGGAGAGTTTTAACAGACAAAGTACGACAAAATACGGACAAAGACAAGAATACGGATTTTTCGTATTGACCGCCACGTTGGTCGAGTGGCTAGCGTACACGCCTAACTACACTGACCAACCGCGAGGCTCGGGTTCTTTTCCCGACGGGGACAGGCATTTATGTGATGAACGTTTAGATGTCTGCATTTGCGGGTCTGGGTGCTTATTAAATTTATTCTGGTATGTATTTAAGTATTTTTATGTATTAGAATCGTTGACTAACATCCATAACACAAGCATATAATTTGCTTACTTTAGGGTTAGATTCAATTTGTGTAACTTGTCCAAAGATTCACCTATTTATTTATTATTATTTTAAGAAAAATAATTGAATATAGACTTCACACAACTGATATACATAAATGATTTTTCCTTTAAGCAAAATGTAATGGTAATATAGCTAAGGACGTGGCTTCGACCACTACTACTTTTTTATTAGAACCTATATTTTCCATTTTAGCCAACTGGTATTTGCACTACTCGAAAAGGCAGGTTTAATACCAGTGCCCTCTTAGGTCTTAAGTGAATTTGCGGTTGTACTAGTGTTCGTTTCGGACTAAATAACCTTCTGTTTAACATTACCCTGTAAGTGGCTATTGCTCTACCCCCGAAAACTGTAGGGTTCTAAATGATTCCAATAACATCTAATATGTAGTAATATCTAGTTTTCCTTCAAAATAGACCTATTTAGAAGAAGAAATTTTCTTTAAGTGAGATACAAAACCTATTTTATTTTAGCCTATCATTAACCTATTACCTATTTTATGGACATAATTTGAAGGCACCTGATAGTGGGGACTCTTATGTTTTTGGTAAGAATAAATTATCTTGATCGTGCGGAATTAGACTTCATCGAAATCGCCAATATTAGATATTTGAGGGTCAATATTATTTCTCAATAATATATTGAAATTCTTGTTGTAAAACTAACGATAAATGTTTTTGCTAATTAATTTACTACACTATAGGTAGCAGCTGCTCCTGTCGTCGTCCTAGTTCTTAATGATGTTTAAAGTCAGGGTTCCGTGCTGGCCAGCTCAAGTGTAATACTAACTTTTAGAAAATAGCGAAACATTAAGATTTATATGTGTGCAAACTTCTTTTATAATAATATAAGCACAACACACTCTAAAAACCGACTTCGATTTCAATTTTTTTGACAAAAAGTATCCCCGAACAGGTAGGCAGAGGCACAACCAGGGCACCCACGACTAGCCGGACACTAAGTCCCACAATGTGACAGGTGGCAAGCCTATCACCAAACGGAAACATATCCAATCCCGGGCAACATTTTTTTATTAGAATATTGGAAAAACCAAATTTTCTTTTTGTTGTCCGACCCGGGATTTGAATTCGGGACCTCATGCTCAAGTCCAACACCTGAATCGCTAGACCACAGTGCGACTAATTAATTTAACCAAAATAAGCAAATTATGTGTTTGCTTATGTTATGAGTATAAGACAACGACACTAATACATAGAAATACTTATATAGATACCAGTATCAATTTAATAAACAAACCCGTGAATGAAATATAGACGTCATTCGTAAAACAAATGTCTTCCCCCGTCAGGAATCGAATCCGAGCCTCGCGGTTGATCGGTGGAGCTAGGTGGGTCCGCCAAGCCCTCGGTTAACGGTCAAAATCATGTCATTTAAATACATAAAAATCTTGTATTTTTTACGATTTCCACGAAATTTATTAGCTTATCTAGATTTAGTGGCAATGGGAAGTAAACAAACTGGTTCAGAAATGGCAAGGATGTCGATTAACATACATATAAATTTTGCTCTCAAACGTAAGACCTCCTTTTTTTTGAATTCGAACAAAATCGATACTCTCGCCCATGTTCACTAAAAATGGACCAACGTTAGTTATTCAGAGTTTCAGTGTCATATCTTTCTGCAGTTAAAGTACCATTATCTACCGCCAGCTCAATGTGGCTCCCTGAAGAAATCCCAGCCTACACCTAAATAGATCCGCCGCACCTTTCTACTATGTAGGCTTTGTTACAGAGCTTATCCAGTCTTTTGTACACTCTTTTCCTTACCGTCATGGTTGTATAAAAAGAATAAAATATAAATCATCATCTCAAAATATAAGTGGATCCAAGCCAAGTTTTTATTGCGTCTTTCCAGTTTTGAATTATTTGCAGGTCTAGTTGGCGTTAAATTTGCTTCAGCTAGACTCAACTAGATTGTCATCTCCAGGTCGGAGGTGACGATTCTTTACTTTATTTGCAGTAAAAACCGATTTATAAAAATTATTCCTAGTCATCCTTCCACTTAATCATGCGCCTTGCACGGCTTGTTCCTCGTCTGCGACTGCAAAGATTGGATACAGCTCTATGAAAACTCTGGAGCATTCGCTGAACTGTAGAAAGAGTCACATCAGTTGACGCTGTATTTTGCTAAGTGCATCCTTTTTATAATATAAACACTTTCAGTGTCTTTGTTGATTTATGTCATAACGTTAAAAAACGAGAAATAATTGATTTGGATATTTTGGACTAAATTCAAACGACATTTATTTCACTTTTATGTTTTACAAAAATTTTAAAAATAATGAAAAGTATATAATTATTTATGCACTGGTAGAATGAATTCTGTAGCAAATACCCCGTGTAGAAGTATTTCCTTTTCCTGCCGCCATAATGCCGGCGCAAATTGACGAGTTCTTATAGGTGTGTCCTGTCTTAAGGATGTTGCTATTGTGATAGTCTATCGGCTGGCCTATCCTTCGAATTAGAAAACGTCGTTACCAAACACCATAATTCACGCGGCAGGAATAGGTAGATCCCTGCCTTGCGGTGGTCTTGTTTAATAATTGTTTATTTGCCAAAAGTAGGTGAAGATTAGACCTATTCCTATGCTCATCATTTATGACCTACCGGGCAAGGAGGCAGTTGGTTAAGGATTCGCACCAATACTAGAACAGGTCAGAATATTTAATTCCAAGCATATAATCGAAGCTTAAACGCTGAGCAATAAATGATAAGAAAATCGTTGAGTCTCAATGAAAGTCATTTCCAAGACAATTGAACTATAAAAACTTCTCATTATGTGGGCGTGCGGTATAATATGTGCCAAATACATTACGATAATTCCCAAGCTATGGGAAACAAAGCTGAAATCAATATGAAGTCCAAGTGAGCTCGGAAGGGTGAATTTACTTTACTGCCCGTAGACGGTTAATCGGAAAAGCGTTAATTTATGAGTACCATTTCCATATAGATAAACTACCTTCTTGAGGATACCGACCTAATTCAATGATTCTTGAATTTGTTGCCATAGAAACTTGTGCTTATTTACTGGGGACAAAATAAGCTAAGTATAAAAATCAAATATATCATATGATTCAAATATAATCGTCTCTGTGGTCTAGCAGTCAGATGTTGGACTTGACTTAATGAGGTTTCGGGTTCGATACCCGAGTAAGGCAATAAAAAACAATGTATATTTTCAATTTGCTGATAAAAACAATATCACTAGACATTGGATATATGTCTATTACATTGTGGGACTTAGTATTTTAGCAATTCGTGGCTGCTCTGGTTGTGACTTTGCCTATGTCTTTAGGGATATACGCGTGAGGATGCTTTTTGCAAATAATGTGAACCAGATAAGGCAAAGTACCCATTACTTTTATTCCTAAAACTTGAACTTTTCAGGTACTTTTTTTTTATCGAACAAGAAACAAGCAAACAGGCGGCTTAACGCTACTCTCAAGCAACAAACAGGACAAGTATGAATACTGACGTTAAGGCGGCAACAATGCTGGCATTCTACAACCCAAATTTTACCTTCACATTCAAATCATAATTTTATTATTTTATTCATATTTTAAAATTTGCAGTTCTTTAAAATTTGTTTGCTGCCCCCAAAATTTTCCGCCCTGGGCAGCCGCCCTATCCGCCCACCCCTGGGGTCGGCCCTGTCAGCAAATATGACTCTCCTGCTGGTAAGAGACAATCGTGGCCTGTAGTCACCATAGATGTTATACGTCACACAGGACGAGGTGTTATGTCTGAAATGAATGCTTTACCAACTACAGAACACGACAATTCCAAACATTGTTGCTATAGCAGCAGTTAATACAAGAAAGTTGGTAGAATACTACCCGGGCAAGTTTCTGCACACGCTCTGCCTCTTGTGTCCTTTCTCGGTAATGACCAGTTTAAACTGTGCTCGCCTCTTACGAGCTTGCAGGTAGGAAGGAATAGATCGGAATCTGTTCTACACAGAGCATTTTATTATTTAACATGTAAGAAATGAAATTCGCCACCTTAAAAGAATTTTCCACAGCGTCTATATATTAATACATAATTTCTAAACTTTAACAAAACAGGAGCATAAAATTTGGCACATTTAGAGTTAAATCAATAAATACAAAAATAGCCACACTACCATGCATTTGACACACACAAACACATATATTAATGATAACGATAAAAGATCACAGATGGAGCACTAAAAAGTTTGGAAACAAAGAAGTTAATCTTGAAAAATGAAGATGACGTTCATATCAATAAGATATTAAAATTTATTGTTGTCACTTTCGACCAACGGGTGATCACTAATTACAATTAAAACGTCTTCAAAGAAAGCCTAAATAGACACCTGGCTTAGTATAATTCCATCTTCGAACATTTCTTTACATCGAGTGCTAGCCTATTAGTGATAAAAAAAAGAAAGACAGATTTGTACTCAATATTCTGAGGTATTGACAAAATGTCGATGATAAACGATAGAAATAACCTAAAATAAGTTTTGTTATGCCAAACGGAATAAAAACACAGTAAAACTCAAGCTCGAATCCGTTCCTTGGGTACAGTAAAACACATTTTACTGTTTTCTGTTTCTTTATTATACGCTTTTCTAGCATTTTGTCTCATCTTAACTTGTTCAAAATTGAGCTTCTCTTTTTAACTAAAAGGAAATATACCAGTAATTCCAAGATTTTTTCGGAGTTAATAAACTGATATCATATAGGTCTATATGTCAGCTTAACTGTGTGACCATTATACTGGTGTCGTCATATGTCATCCATTTCATCCAAAATTTAACTGATTATACCTACATCTGAACCTTGTACTTAAATCACTCTATCTATCGATGCAAACACGTTCAGTATTTTTTTAAGTTGTATGTTAACTATGAACTGATATACTCGTACATAAATAATTAAGCGCTACAAAACTGCAAAGCCCGACTCTTGTTATTACGTTGTGTACCAAGTCGCTGTTTGATGTCCAATATTTTTTTCGAAAAATTGCAAATGGTAAATTTAATCAACATCTTGCGAGTAGTTTTTGAGTTCCAACTTCCACTTTATAAAGATGAGGCCGTCAAGATAAATGAAAAATGTATGAACTATTAAGTACAACTCAATAACCACTTGTTGGGTCATTATAAAAGTAATATTGGACTACTTTGGAATCATGACGTCTCTTTCAAAAACAGTACCATCAAAAGTCGGTTGGTTATTGACCGAGTAATCATACAAAAATATAGTCGAATCGGAAACCTCCTCCTTTTTTGAGTCGATTAAAAATCAATCGCTGAAATGTATGCAAGGGCATAACTTTCGAATGACTGAACCGATTTGCCTATTTTGCTTTTGAATCACTGGTGGAAGTCTAAGGAAAGTTAAAAAAAATAAAATGTAAAAACTATTAGCAAACTACACGTAGAATAACAAAATTTAATTTGGCTCAAACTGAAGGAGTGGAACGAAGTTCGCCGGAGCAACTAGTAGATAATAATATTTTCAGTGTCGATATTGTGATAAAAGTAGCTTGAATGCCACACGAAGCTGAAAAGGTTTCAAAAACTCAGCTTTCAATATCAACTTTAGGTGTTTTCTCGTGTGTGTATTATTCCAGACGCTACTCTTAGATGTAGATAATTTTTAACTACTTTAGTAGAAGATTGTGATCTAGAGATCTCCCCCGTTCCATGATTACTATGAAATATTGCGTTTAAGAAAACGTCTTAAGCGTCAAATCACTATTTTTGACACTAAGTATAAAAGTAATTTGAAAAAAGTATAATAACACTAATCTTGTAGGTAACTTATCTATGTTTATGCTAAATCTGGTGTAATTATTTTCATAATTGAAGTAGACAGTTGGGTTTTGGTTTTTAGAAAAGGGTTAATTTTTGATTTTTTTTCTATAGAGCAAAGTGAAATTAATCGTGTTTTGGAAAGACTAGTCTTATAAAGCATATTAATGTTAATCTTGTGTATTTTTGTCATCAAGATCTATTATTAATTTGTATGAAAAATAAAACATCATACTGCTGACGTATTTTAGCATACATGGACCCTTAATGATTTTTAACGGAAATCTACCTTTTGTTCATAAAAACTAGTTTTAGTTTAACCAACAAATAAAATATTAAAAACAAATGACTACACTGCAAGACGTAAAAATGTTTAATTACCACAACACGTTTTATAAAATTTGTCTGTAAGTGTCTACATACCCTCGGCGTACATATTTTTGTCATAGTTCTAGTGATAGCAAACATTATAAATAATTATCTGACAGACAAAAGTAGCAAACTTACATTACAAATACATATAAAAGTCGTCACGCCAAGGTACTTACGATGTAGAGAGATAGTACAGAGTACCAAATCTCAAGTCCTTGCCAACCTGTCTGGCTTCCTCCTCATCCATTACCCTTTTCATGTAAATAGGCCGGTTTTAGAGACTTAAAAACAGCCTCTGATAATATCCCAGCGATTTGATCGTGGAATGTCAATCTTCTCCCCTGGTATCTACATCCATCCACATTCGCATTGCAAACTTTTCAGTTAAATGCACAGTTTTGGAAAATCTAGGTTAGGCTTTCTAATATGAAAGTTCTGCTATCGATGAAACGATTTAACGGAATGTTGCTTGAATGTTAGTTGTATGTAAAAAGGTTTACAACCTCTCGCTCCCCGGTGAGCAGTCATATCGACTCCGTTAGGTTCGCTCCGTCCTGGGTATTATTCCAAACTATCTAAACACAACATGTATACCTATACTATGTTTATATCGGTTCTGAACGTTTTATGATACAAGTTATCAGACATTTTTACCTGGCATTTTATGTTCGACATACATTTTTAAAATGAGGAGTTTATATTATTATGTTTGAGACGAGTTTTTGTACATGTCAATCTATTCTCCGTCATTTCTGGATCGATTTTAAATAATCTTTCTATATTTAAAAAAGCGTACTTTCGAAGTGTTCCCGTTACCACCTAGGCTTTCATTCATAATGGAGGAAAAAAAGTATCTTCACGCCCATATCCTCGAAGAGATAGGCAGAAGCACAACCAGAGACCCACAACTAGCCGAAGACACTGAGTCCCACAATGTGATAGGTGGCAAACCTATCGCCAACCGGGCACACATACAGCAATGTTTATTTTTATTGGAAAATTGGTAAATCCAAACTTTCTTTTGTTGTCCGATCCGGGAATCGAACCCAGGACCTCATGCAGTCAAGTTCAACGCCTGAATCGTTAGACCACAGAGACGATTCATGATGGAATGACAGGGAAATCGAGGATATTACATTTTTTTTGTATTAATTGTAGAAAATTGTAAAAGTCAGTCTTTGCAGTTTTACTGCGCTTAAATTATTATTAAAAGTAAATAGTTTTGGTGATTGAGTTTGTTCTTTAATAACATAAAATAAGGTTTCCGTTATTGCCAATGGGATGGATACGAAACCGTAAGACTTAGTGAACAGATCACACGAAAAGGGGCAAACGGCAAGTACTTAGACAAAATGTTAACATTTATAAATTACGTGTCACGTTGTTTGCCCATGATGGACTCCTATACTACTAAACCCATTTCAATAAAATTTTCACACCATGTGCAGTTTGATCTAACTTAAAAGATAGGATAGCTGAAATCTCAATTTATGGTCAACAAATTATCATCCGAGCGAAGCCGGAACAGGCAGCTAGTTATTTTATTTACAGACCTATTAAGCTAGTCACCAGCTATCCCTGAGACTGCAATATGACAGATATTATGGTGGTATGAATAAGTAAGCCCTAGATCTCTACCAGGGCAAGTTCATTTAATGCACTCTACCATCAGTCGTCTTAATTAAAATGACATATTTCACTTATGCTCATCTGTTACAAGCTGCCTACTAGGAAAACAGATGGTCTTGTTCATAAGAATCAGATCCGGAGTATCTGGAATAATTTTAAAAATGGTTTCACTTGAGGGAAGCTGAAGCTATAAAACGTGTAATTTCATGCGTGATGGTTCGGCTGTTGTGTGGCGGCCTTCGTAACAGTGAGATTAAAAAGGGAAGGAGTGAGAGAGGGAGAAAGAGAGGGGAGATAAAACTATGTGTTCGTGTAAAAATGAGATTTTGCTCTGATGGTTGGATCATGTGAAAACAATGGCAGATATGCAAGCTAAACAACAGTAAAACAATTCAAATGTGGATTTATGTTAGTAGATGGAGGCAAGGGATGATCCTAGACGAGTGTCAAGAATTCCAGAAACCGATGTGTTTGTATGGAAACACTAGTGAATGTGAAGTAAGCCAATTTCAGGAGTCGTGACACCTGGCATTTGATAATAATCTCTGACTACTCCGCAAGGGACTCGGGACGAAGATATGTATTGTAGAAATTGGAAAAATCTTATTGGTAAAAAGCAACTAATCAAGAAAAAGCAAAAGAGAGCCGCAGCTGTCGGGTTAAGATCTAATATTAAAGGTACTTAGTGCTTGGAACTTTCGAGAAACCATTTCACAAATTCCAATAGTTCAGTGTTTAGCTTTGAACTCAAACTTAGTCGGAGGACTTGAAAACTTGCGTAATAATTGGTTTTCTTCGAATTTAATATCTGTTATTACTCTGTTTTTAAACGTCTCTGGGTTAGTTTTAAATTCTATTGATTTAATTGGAATTTCAACAAGTAAACGGATTTAATAGAAAATAGGTAATAAAATTTCAAAATCTATTCGAGAGTTACCAATGAAAACTTTTAAGACAATACTGATGAGATGTCTGAAAGAAAAGCGTTTTTCCGACTATATTTTATAAATAAAACATTCTTTTAAAACATTTAAGTATTCGTGTCTTAATTTTATTTTATGAATTTACAAATTGACATTGATAATGCCATTAATATAGAAAAATTAATTATAACTAAGCGTAGTGATTTTTTTCTACGTTTTATAATTTGTTACTTTAAATTTATTAATTAAATTAATTACTTTATAACCATTACAATAAAAAGCATTGTGATTTATTTTAAGACTTAAGTTGACGTGTAAATTTTTTATTTGAATGTTGGATAGTTTTTATTATTGAATGATTTGTGTTGTTTATTGTTTCAATTTCATTTAGGTTATAATGTGTATGACATAATATTACTAAGCTAAGAGTAATTTGCATGCCAATTAATTGGTATAGTAGGAGTACTGTAAATAACTATAAAACCTCAAATGTATATCTTGTTAAAAGCAAATAAATATGATTGATAGATTTATTTGCCGTTGAGATAAATGCAACACACACGTACATACATACAGACCTACATTAGTACTAGCAATTATTGTGTTCTATGGATGTCAGCTGTAAGATTTGGAAACTTGAAGCAGATCAGATTTATACTATCTTGGGTGTCTACAGACGACGTGAATCTCTTACCGTCAAAACATCGGTCTTCTAGTATCTCTTTTAATTCTGTATGAATAAAATTAACTGCTCAGTTTTCATGTAATGTATGACAATTTAACATTACGTTATGGCCTTAGGGACATCTATCAGTTCTATAAAAAACTATTTTGTATTTGTGTTAAATTTTACTAAAATAGCGGGTAATTTAAATAGTACATTATGAAAGACATTATTGTTATTCATTGCTTAAAAGCTTCATACGTTGTAAATATTAATTTTGTGTTGAAAACTCCCTTTACAGTTTTGTAAATAAAATTATTAACTGTTTGCAGGAATGTGTTCTGGTTTATGTAAAATTTTGCCCTTTCCACTCTAACTCATTATTATATTTTTATATATATTTATACATATAAAAATGAATTCTTATTGACATATAGTAATGTTGTACCAGCTGTAGTCAGGAGAAGGTTCCTATGAAAAAAAAATCGTGTTTAAGACAGATCAACGTCTGTCGGCTTAGCTCGTCTATGCTTATAACAAAACTAGCATATGCTTATAATAAAACTTTGGGAGTAAAATATCTGGATATTGTGTTAAGTGTTAATTCTTAGGATATAACAATTTTAGCTAAAAGTAATTCCAAAATTTATTCACTACCATATTTCACAAGTGCCGTGAAAAAATCGCACAACGTAACAAAAAATTTGGCTTCACAACCTTAATAAAACCTTCGTGAGACTTTTCGTGTTACTTAAGCAAATCTAATAAATAATATATCGTAGTCTATCGGTCCGGTCCGGTCGGATTTGACTTCCCGAGGTCCGGGTCCCGGGTTCGATCTCCGGGTTGGGCAACATAAAAATATTTGAAAATGTACATTTTCAATTTTCTAATGAAACTAACGATGCCCGGGACCGGGTTTGATTCCCGGGTCGAGCAACTGAATGTCTAGAGGGTCTGTATTTTTCAATTAAAAAAAATAACGTTGCCCGGGAATGCATAATATGTGCCCTATCACATTGTGGGATTTGGCTAATCGTGAATGCCCTGGTTGTTCTGAAGTTCTGAGTTAACGATACGAGTTCTTAACGATAGCCTTAATTTTAGCGTGAACAACACGTAGTTCAAGAACAAAGAATTCAAGAACAAGTTGCTCGGGTCATCCGGAGTTAGCTACAGATAATTTCCATAATCAGGAAAAAACAAATAAATCTCTTATGTGCACTATATTACAGATAGATAAATAAATTTATCTATTTTAAAAATTTAAAATCGTTAAATTAATCTTATGATATAACATCTTATACTCAACCTTTTTATTATTGAGGATTAAAAATCTCAAAGCTTTTTAATCCAACCTTTTTAATTTATTACAATATAAGGTTTCTATATAAATGCAAAGCTTTAGTCATACATGCATACAACATAATGTAAGTGCAAAACACATACGTCCCTCTTAAAGCTGGACAACAAAGCGATAGTAATAAAAGTTTGAAATAAACTCACAAACAGATTACTTGTAAATACTCAACAATGACGTCATTACTCTGTAAGCCCGTTTTCCGACTAAGCTGGAAAACATCCGACTACAAAGATACGAGCTTACCTTTCTTAAGTACTTTATTTTTATTGCCGTTGTTTTGCACTGGAGTGCCATAAAGTAAGGAATAAGTTAACTTGCGTTAGTTTCAACTGTCTCACCTGTTTTATTTTTATACAAAGCTAGCCTCCTGTCCGTGCTTTGTCTACTGTTTATCAGGAAAAATTTCTGGATAGTTGACTTACAAGGAAAAGAAAACTCTTAGTACTTTTGTACCTAATCTATACGCCATGTACTTATGAAGGACTGTCCCCATCATGAATCAAACGCGAGCTTCGCAGTTGGTCGGTGTAGTTAGGCGTGTACGCTGTATATTATTAATACGGTGTATTTGATGAAATATTCTTATTGTAGTTCTTATTATAGTGTATTCTTATCTTACTTCCTAGTATAAAAAATTCTGTCATCGTACACGCTTTGTCTCTCATAGGTAGCACAATGCTCAATTCTTTTACTATAAAAACCGTTCGGACGGGCATCAACAAAAATTTTAAAGGCAGTTTGGACTACGGTATGAGCCTCAAACTCAAGCTGTTTCAGTCATATTCGAGCTCATCAACGCCAAGCCGACTAGGAGTCGAAGTCATTGCAGATGCCACTCGTGCCGAGATTGAACAGTTCTGGTATGCAAGTTAATGCCTATGAATTATCATATATCCTGAAAATTAGATCCCTATTGAAAAAATAGATTTTATCCGCTAAGATAAATTGTCTTTGACTTATTTATTTACTATTCGTGAGGGCGTATGAAATACTTTTTATAAATATAATTAGTGTTCCAGAAATGTTGTTAATTAATGGAATATTACGTAGGAAGTGGAACAAGACAGTTCTGGTCTCCCACGCGATATCTCAATTGTCAACAATGACGAGAATAGGGTCTCAGACTTTAACGTTAACAAACGTGCTTAAAATAGGAAATTAAGTCTTAGAGATTGAAAACTTTACAGAGAAATATATTGAGAGTCAATGTTTTTAATAACATCTCTTCTTATACAATAATACGGCGAACAAGCACTCGGCTCTCTTGATAATCATAATTATTATAGACTAGCTTCCGCCCGCGACTCCGTCCGCGCGGATGTCGGTCTTCGCGTGATAAAATTAAAAAATTAAGATTTTTTTTCTACGTGTTTTTCCAGGACAAAAAATTATTCCATTTTATGCCCAGGATAATAAGGTATAATTATACCAAGTTTTATCGAAATCGAAGCGTTAGTTTTCACGCGATGCCTAAGCATACAGACAGACAGACAGCCAAAATTTTTTAATCACATATTTGGGTTTGGTATCGATCCAGTTACATCCCCTGTTATTTATTTTTTCAATATTTTCAATGTACAGAATTGACCCTTCTACAGATTTATTATATGTATGTATATGTGTGATTGTCCTGTAGAAGGAGCTTTAGGAAACGTGTAAAAAACTCGTAAAAGTGCAAGTCTAACGCTAACAGAGCCTTTACCATGAGTTGGTATAGATTACCTTCGTTAAGTTACGTGTCGAAATCTACGACGCTTTTGATCTGAAAATGTGTTTCTCTTAATTACCAATAGAGGCGCTGTTTAAAGTTTTCATACAAATAATTTACAGAAACGGTAGCGAGTGTAGTAAATTTGAAACTCATGGTAAGGGCTCAGAAGTTTTGTTCCGAATGGTACTAGAACAAAGCGTAAATGTATATTACAGTATTTATATATATTCATACTCTTAATGCTCATCTATAGTTATACATTAATGAATAAATATAAATAAATATCCCTGGACAAGTTACACAAATTGAATCTAACCCCAAAGTAAGCAAATTATATGCTTGTGTTATGGGTGGTAGTCAACGATACTATTACATACTCGTAGAAATACTTAAATACATACCAGAATAAATTGTTACATTATTTTCTTCTTTTTTTTTAAGTTCTATCTTTTTTTGTTATGATATTTGTCTTTAGGTACACATATTTTTCTTTTTTGTGTAACGTTTAATATTTGTTACTGTTAATAATTATATCTGCATACTCGTATCGTAATCATAATGTTTGCTAAATGTATTTACTACGAGTTCGTGTAATTTGTCCAGATATATATTTATTACAAACTGTACCCGCAATTTCATTCGCGACTATTTGCTATGATTTACATTATATAATCGAAATAAATCATTATCGACCAACTTACACATTCATTAGATACATGAGTATGATTGGAATTTATTACGAAGTATTTATTACACCACTACTTGAGATAACCTGTGTACCTAGTGTAAGGTGATGTTCCTTAAATGTTTCTCTACATTCTGAATTTCAAGTTATTTGGTTACTTTATGCTAAGTGTTATTAAGTCTAAAACTTCTCTACTACAAAACTAATGACTCAAAAAAATATGGGACAACTTATAACGAACACAGTATACTTAGAACAATAAAGATATTAGAGAAAACTGAACCACATGCCAATTATATAAATCCCCATTATCTTTTACACTTTGTGAAACTCGATTAAGTGTCAATTTTTGTATGAATAAACTTGCACTGTCTCATTTGTTAAGTTTCTATTTTTAGTAAAATGGATAAAAAGTAGTATAATCTATAATCTTTCTCATAATATAAAGTACCTACATAACACATGTCATACACGGTATGAAGCGCGTTTGGGATACAGATAGCAGAAAGACAAAAATTGTAACTCTACCGCCAGGGGTCTTGCTGGTAATGACCACTTTAATTTAAGTTAATTAGTAGTCTAACTTACACTCCGGACCTATACATGACTGAGTCGTTACGCCGTCTGGAATAGGTGAGGTGGTGGATATCTAGGCTAATTGCTGCACAGCACTCTACTGTCAGTGGTTATTAAATGTGGAGAGGATAGTAAATAATATTGATTCGTCGGAAACCAAAATGCCTTATAAAAATGGTTTATTTTAATATTATTTTTACATGTGAAAACCACCAGCAATTGTGCAACATGAATAAAGGAGTGTTTATTTCAAATGCTTGATTTCAAAGCAGCTGTATATATTAAACTATGAGGTTTGTAATGAAAAAAAACTTAATCCTTTAAAAATTAAAATATTTCACACCACAATGTGGCAGAACTTAATGTTTTTGCAACGACTTCTTAACACTCTTATTATTTTATGCAAACCAAATTATTTTCATTATACTTAATTTCCCCTGTCATAAAATGGAATAATAATGTTTTTATATACTAAGCCCAAAAATGTTAAAAAAAAGAAAACTTATTTTATAATATTACGATATTTGTTTTTTATTATTAAAAAAATTTCCGTCAACTTGAACATTCTTATTCGTGAGGTTACAAGTTAGTATCGTAGCGGCGAGAACTTCGACATTCTCCAGCAAAACTTTGCATATTCTAGATTTTCTACTTTGTTTTATGCCATACAATGTTTTAAACGACTTGAAATAATGGAGGTTATCAGTCGGATAAGTATGAACGTATGTAGTATAAAAATGTCTTCTTACGTCTTCTTACGGTTCTTACGGTCTACTACCGTCTTATTAAACACGGACTAACGGAGGAGTAATATTAAGTTGGTATTATAGTCCTTATCACATTGTCATAAAGACTATTATTGTACTAGGCTAAACCTTGGAGTACTTCAAACCTGGGTGGTAATTTTGCTGTTCACAAACTAAACTAATTTTAGATGCATGCTGTCTTTTTCAATTGAGACCATAGTAAAAGAGGTAGAACATTCTTGTTATGTCAGGTTAGTCCGGGCAAGACAAATTGTGATGTTTTTAATCAACGTTTTCCGAGTGATAGATTAACCGCTAACTCTCAATTAAATAATAAACCTCATTGAAAACGTTTTGTTAAAAAGATTAAAAGCCTTTAAAATGAATGAATACAAAGGCTGAATATGGGCGCGGAACCAAGATCGAAGCAAAGTCTACATTTTCATACATATTATGACAAAACCAAGATACATCACTTCTCAAAAAAGTATTTTTTTCTCGTAACCAATCACGAAAGTAGCGAGCACTGAGACTATCATAGTAGGCAATAAACATATAGTAGTTATACATTAAAAGGTAGTATCAATGAACATGACTTCAGACGCCATTTTAGCATTAAAAGAACGTCTCCGCTATGAAACGACTTTCGATTCAGAGTGTTCTTGACCTATTCCGTTTCTCCATCTAATTAGCTGGTCTTTGCAAGGACAGTAGTTACCAATAAAATACCATTAAACTCGCTCCATTTAAATTCATTTTATTGCACTAACGCTCGAATAGGTTAATGTTTAATAGATCTAAATGGTTAAATTTACGACAAACTTTGCGGGAGTATCTTTCACAACTGCTGCCTATTATTGACGAAAGTCTAAAAACGAGCCTTGTTGTCCTTAAGTTTGAGAAGCCAAGAAACGTTTGAATGTCTTTTTATGATACCCCTATAGAGGTATATTGAGTTTATGCCTTCGACACGCTGTCGTCAAAACTTGTATCACTTAAGGGTCTGACAACTGCCGAATTTTATTGTATTTGATATGACATTACAGATTACTCAGTTAAAAGTTAATAGTATTGCTAGGTACTATGCACTGCTATACTTACATTATAAGTAAAATGTTTGTAGAATAACTACTTCCTAAAAGGCTCAACATTTTTAATGTATATCGTTTTCATTCCTTTCTTGTTGTTAAGTATTAGGTAAGGTTTTATAATGTTCATTTTGGTCCTTTAGTGTAAAACAGACCATTTGTCCTCTCGGTCAGGCAGTTCGTAATTCTTTAGTCATGAATATAGGTTATATCTATAATTACCAATAAAACTACTGGTGGCAGAGTGTTGTGAAGTTTTTGCGTGAAGGAGTAACAAACAAATGAGCAAATTTTCGCACTTAAATATAATTAAAAGTTATGGTACTCGTATAATTTTATAGCTTTTTTCAAAGAAAATTGAGTTTTATACATTAAAAAATGTGTTTATTGAACATACAGGGTGGCAGTCCGTGCCTTAAAAGGTACCCCGTTGTCATGGTATAAGTGCATGTCTGACTTCATTTAATAAAGTAATGTATTTAACTTGTTTATGTCCTCCATACTTCATGCAAGTATTTTGTCAAGAAGTAACATAATAAATCTGAAAAGCTTTTGAACTTAATCGCGAATCTGTGACAAACATTTTGCTTTTCGATTTTTAAAGAAAGATAGAGTAAATAAATGATTGAATATACATTATTAGGCATCATTTATTCATATTAGTAATTAGACACTATCACAGTTAAACGTGACATTGAGATGACAGACAGAGGCAATTGCTATATTTTATACACCGTATTAATCCAGACCACCATGTTGTAAAACATGAAAGTATTCAGGTGACCCCTCTTTCATACATTATCACGGCCTATTATCTTTCTACAGCTTCACTTCTAAATTTACAAATCATGGGAATTGATTAGATTTACTTTTAATTAAGCACAGCAAATTGCAAAAACCGAATTCAACTATTTCATCGGATACTACGTCGTTAATCCATAGTTCTTTTTTTGAAAGAAAGCAAATGGTTTTGAAATAGTCCCAAATACATTTTATGAACATACGACAAGTAGTTTTTGATTATTAAGTATAACTCAAAAATCACTAGTCAGATCATAATAAAATAAATATGGGACTACTTTGGAATCATGACATTTAAAAAAAAAAACCATTAAAATCGGTTTGCTGTTGACGGAGAAATCGCGTAACAAACATACGAAAAAAAAGTTAAAAAAAAACATTCAATCGAACCGAATTGAGAACCTTCTTCTTATTTTGATTTGGTTCATTACTTGCTTACGTTGCGGATGTTACCCAGCGTTTGTAACCAAAATAAGTAATAATCATTCAGACTCAGAAACACAAACAACCTATGTTTTTCGTCATAGTAAGGACTCGAACCCGACTCTTGTGGTAGCGTTACCCGTATGACGATAACAGGACTTCTAGACGGATGTAATCAGCTTCAGCTACTCGGATAAAATTTTAGAATTAGTTCCACTTGCCACTACAATATTGCCAACTTAACGGATTTCCTGTCACGACTAACTGGTTTGGATACGTTAAGAAATAACTTAAATTAAGATGCAATATTTTGTTCATAGTTGTTGTTGATATTAAGAACATTTTAACAAGATCCCAAACAGAGAGATACGTTTACGTTTTAAAAATATTTCAGACGGGAAGTTTTCCCAATGAAACACTGAAATGTTTGTTTATATTCGAGAAATAGTGCATAGATTATTATTATTTTTTTATACTTAAAAAAAAAATATTTCAGTCGAGTCCGACAACTGAACCGCTAGACCACAGAGGCGACTTTATACTTATGTTCTGTAACTATGTATATATTACTTATAAGCTTGTTTGCAACTGGGGAACAATTGAATTTTAAAAAAATAGATAACCCTTTTTATCTGGAACTTACTAACTTAATTAGATGTGCTCACCCGCTACCTTTCATTAAGCAATTGTCTTTGGGTAGATGTAATCTGCCGCCTACACGGATGTGCTCTACGTACTTTTGATTACATCTAGCTGTGGATGGAAGATGCGGGCCTTATAATCCGACTGCAATGAAGGTCGTATCAAATTTGGGCCATATCTACAGTCTAGACGGGGTTGACCAGCAAGATTACATCTAACAGCATTAATTATTAAATCCGTCTGGAATTTTTTTATTCTAGAATCAACAAGCTGATTAAAATTAAAAAAAAGAGCACCGATGTTTCTCTCAATAACTCGATTGAATTCTGTGAAAAAATGAATACTTAATTCGAAAATTTGAACAAAACCGCGAGCATCAGTTAGTTATAAATAAATATTACTGGCACTTCTTTAACAAGTGGGGAGTAATAAAATATTAGAGACATGAGAACTTAAACATTACGAAATTGAGGTTGATTTCTTGTTGCGAGGTAATCTTGTGGGAAATCAAGACAACCTTATCCCAGTAATCTGTTATTTCTATGACCAGTCTAGAAAGGTCTCTCATATTGCAGTCGTAATTGGACCACGTTACGCAATATGGACTCAATCCACTCAATACTCTGTGAGATTATGGATTTTAACTTCTTTCCTCATACTTCTTTTAAGAAATGTACAAAATTAATAGGTACTGGAAGAATAAATCACCAGTGGGTTAAACTGTTTCGTATGATGTGCCAAAACTGAAAAGATCTTACATTGTAATTGCAATTGGACCACATTTTACAATAAAGACTCAAACCACTCGCGGGTATAACTGTTGCTAGTGCTACTTATATATAAAACCTTAAAAGAGTAGACTCTAAGTAGACATTAAACATATTATTAAAAAATAGGCGAAGGTGACTAAAAATAGGAAGTAGAACACATATTTAGATTTTTGTGTTTTCTGTATGTTTATCTAGACCGTGATGGTCCCCGGATTGACTGAATCTATCGTAACCAAATCTTAGGGTAAGTACTTTATGTTTCGAGAAAGCCTACTTTTTACTACGTTCAGTAAAGGGGTTCCCGTGAGAAAGAGTTAGAAGCCGAAATGTAAGTGGGCTTTAATTAATTAAAAGTAAAAAAAAGTATATTCAAGCCCATATCCCCGAAGAGGAGGCAGAGGCACAACCAGGGCACCCGCGACTAGCCGAAGACACTAAGTCCCACAATGTGATAGGTGGCAAGCCTATCGCCAACCGGATACATATCCTATCCCGGGCGACATCGTTTTAAAAAGTTAGAGGTAATTTATTGACGTGACAACGTTTTAAATTAGGTTGTGGCTCGGAGTCACTGAGCACATTTCCAATCCCGACCAACATTTTTTTTATTAGAAAATTGGATTAATCCTATTTTCTTTTTGTTGGCCGACCCGGGATTCGAACCCGGGACCTCATGCAGTCAAGTCCAACACCCGGACCGCTAGACCACAGAGGCGATAAATTAAAGATTTTGTTTATTCATTTTTCTTTTATGGTATGTGATTAACAAAGTGTCTCGTAACTTTTTCCTTAGTCATGTGATCTATAGTTCAAAAATGAAAGACAGTCCGGGTTCTTTGCTCTACAACAATTTCTCTTGTAGCAGAGATAATTCAAGGTTTACTTCTTCTGAGGTGTAGTTACCTTTACTTTTCTAAGATGCAGTTCTAGTGTCACTATGTGGAGAGGTCAAACTTAAGGGTTAAAATTAAAGTGTATTGTTATAAGTTAAGTAATAATTAGGTAGTTTGAAAAACTTAACATGGGTAAGTACTTAAAAAGATTTATTTTTATATTATGTGACCCATTGTAGTCCATTACTGTTATTTCAATGACTGTTAAGCTTATATTTAAATATGCATTTTTTAAATATTTTTAAAAGTTATTTTTATAATTACATTTGCAGTTTGGTAAGATATTAATTTACAATTTTATTATGATGTACTCCAGAGTTCGAAATATAACAGTAATATTAAAAAGCTATAAATAAGAGTAATATTTATGAAAAGAAGCTACATTATAATTCCTCATTACATAAGAACATTAATAGAGTTGACATAAAATAAACCATTAATCTTCGTTTCATTTCCGTCATTCAAAACCGAGGATTATCAACTGAACAATTTCATGCTTTTGAGTATTAAAATTTATTTTGAATAAACTTTTCAAAGTTGGAAACCGTTTCCAAAATGATTGTACCGTGTAAAGCTAATGTGTCACATTCGCATACGAAAATATTTTATAATATAATATAAATATTTTGTTTGAATAGCCAGTTCGGCGAGGTCCATTTTGATATTTTGATGAATACGAAAGGATTGCTTATTAATTGGATCATCGTGCTACATTGTGGACAGAAAAACGCTGCTTTCAAATTGCTCTTAGTTCGGCAGTCCATGGATATACTGAAAAAAAGAAAAGGTGTGTGTGCGATTCACACGCGATAGAAATGAAACTTCAGTGAATCGACAAAAGAAAGAAATGAATATATATTTATGTCTTTTACCGGTAAAAGAATGAGATGAATATATTATATTTGTGTCTCTTACCAGTCGTTTTTCCGTTGCACCCGTTTTGAAATCACAACGATTCTAAAGAATTTTCACTTCAAAAAATTGTTGATATTTTATTTAAAATCATCAATCAATACACTTGGTCAAAGAAATGTATCTGTTACTGTCGGAAAGCCCACATAATGAACTTGCTTTACATTATTTTAAACAGTAATGGTTCTTTTTCATATCCACAGGAATGTTTCAGTACGTCCGTCTGTAGTAACTGTCGTATACGTCAATCCAAAAAGTAAACCTACTTTCTGTGACAACCTTTAACACCACATATTACGGCGGTTCATTCACAGTGTTAGTCTGAACTCCCCAGTCACATACAACATTGTTTAACATTGGACTCTTTTAAATATAAAGTTAAACAACATTGTCTATCCGAGATCGTGTAAGATTAATTGTTATTTAAAATCTGTTGTTATTGAAAGTAAATTGTTATATTTTTTGTCTCTTTGTCAGTCTTTGCGTGTTATGTCAATATGTGTCATTGGTTTAGCTATTTATGATTTAGTTTGTGCTAAATACTCATGTACAACAAAACCCGCATTGTGACAATCTTCCTGCAACACCAATTTCAGTATTGGTTTGGTGGGAGAGATCTCTCAAGTAAATTAGATCTTAGTATATAATTGAAAAATAGACAAATAAAAGTGAATAAGTTACTAAAATAGTTCGAAACCAAAACGATTTTGATATTAAATTTTTATTTGTGCATATTACTGTGTGTTTGTACATTTAAAAAAACTGATGTTTCTATTTCTGTTCTCTTTTATTGTGATAATTTTTAAATATTACTTTTTGACGAGTTAAAGAAAATGGACAGCACTATCGAAACGATTTCAGTGATCGCATTCACGTTGAAAATGTTATCAAATATAATGTGAATATTTTATCTGAATAGCCAGTTCGGGCCTCACATTCCACATTCACAGTGAATACGAAAGGTTTGCATATTAATTGGATTGTCGTGCCACACAGTGGTTCTGACGGAAAATAGCTCGCCCCGGATTGCTCTTAATTCGACAACCTGTGGTTAAAATACTGCAAATCGAATGACGATTCTTAGGATAGATTTAACTTCAAATTGATATACGATTTTGACGAAATATACTAGTTATGGTTTTTTATATTCGTTATAAATTGTACGTTGTATGTTTTTTGTTGTATCAAATAAATTTGACACTGGATTTAAAATAGAATCAGAACAACAGCAGTTGGTGTACTTGTGCCTACTGGAGTTATAAACTCGGACTGAACAGAAGGATAAAAAATAAAGCTACTCCCCCTTTTTTACTCCTTTAAGGGCACTGGGAAATTAAGTCATAATTCGTTTATTGTATGCAGAATTCACAGTTTTTTTTTGATGCGATTAGCTCTCCGGTCAGTAGATGAGCCACCACTTACTGATACCATTTACTGACGTCCGTGGACATTTGAAACAAAAAGGGAGCTAATAGTAACTTACAGTGAGATAAGCTTACACTTAAAAAAGGAGATTGGCGTTCCCGCGACTTATGTGATAAACTAGGTCAAGAACAGAGTGTCGTATTTTGGTGCATGTCCCGCATACCTGCACGAACAAGTATCCTGGAGAAATGAACAAATCGTTCAATAACTTTACTTACTATACAGAGCGTAGAACTTTAAGGGATTTTATCAGAAGACACTGCGAAGAAAATACGCTGAGTAATATTTGCAATGTGACGGTATGGGAGTCGCTGAACTTAGCATCTAAAAGATGGTGCTTTGCTAACCTGAAATACTATCTTTAGTATCGGATAAGTAGAATAAGCGGCATATGTTTTGTTTGCAAAAAAAACGCCGACATGTTTGTCTACCACAATAGTAGTATAGAAATCCTTAAAAAGTATTATATTCACATCTCTATCACCGAAAATGAAGACACAGGTACAACCTGGTCACACAAAACTAGCCGAAAATACGTCCCACAATATTCCAGGTGGCAAGCCTATCTCCAACTGATAACATATCCAATCCCGGCAACAATGTAAAAAAAAGTTAGAGGTAATTTATTTAAAATCAGGTTGTCGTCAGCAATTACTTGGGCACTGTGGCAACCCTAAGTAGCGAAAGTTCAAATTTAAATGAATTGGTTTCTAATATTAGGGTTTAGTTTGGGTTTGTTAAAGCAGTGTGATAAAAGGTCGATATAATTCTGCTCATATAAATATAGATTGGATGTCGGCTAGAAATAAGTGGTAACTAGTTAAATCTAATCCCAGTTTATAGGGCGCTTGTGTGGATAAGGGGTCAAGTTATTTTTCTCTTTATAATAAAATTGCTGATATGAAATCTTTTCCGACTGGCCCCAAGCATGTTGTTTCGTTTCACTAGTTTCGTGAAGTTACATTACGTTGAATTTGTGGATTTAAAATTTCAAAAATCTAATTAAAAGCTTTGGTTTGATAATGAAGTGATGTGTCAGATAGTTTTAAAGGAAGTTGTGTGTGATACGAGTATATATGCAGGTAAATATTTGCAGTAATAAATATAAATAACGACTTCCGTCCCAACACCTTAGACTATTTAAATTAAATTTGATTGCAGACAAACGGCACTCGTTACACATATGTATACGAAAACTTTATGAGCTGTTTAAAAGAATAGTTTAGGTCGGGAACTTATGTGAATCTAATGTTCAAAGTAAAATGTTGCTATTTGTATTTTAGCTTATAGTTTTCTCCCTTTGGAGGAGATATGTGTTATAATTTACTAATAATATATTTATATTTAAATAGGCAGAGACTGTTTTTGTAGTGATAAAGTCCTCTTTTGTAGTTTTTCAAGTGTTTATCTTATCCTGACACTATTTATGCGTCACTGGTGAGTAAAAAAGTGCTAATATTTTTTATACTTGAAAATAAAATTTTGGTTTTAAATTTTTCTTTAGTTTTGATCTATTATCGGAAACAAAATGAGTAAATCTCTGGACAAATTACAAAAATTGATAACACTAAAGTAACAAATTATATGCTTGTGTTATGAATGTAATACGTAACGTTTAACACGTAATACACGGTATACTTAAATAGATACAGAATAAATCATCATCCAGACATACAAACATCTAAATGTCCACTATATATATGCCTGCTGCTATCGAGAATTGACTCTAAGGCTCGAGTACTCGGTTGCGTCACAGTCTTAATACTAACAGTCGGCCGACTCATGTACTTGCACAGAGCAACGCTGGGGGGAACGCGGGGAAGCGAGCGGCAGGGTCGGCGAGCGCAAACTCCATACAGTTTGCGCTCTCTATCTAGAAGGGTTTGCACTCGTTATTTGTTAAAAAATATTATATACCTAGTGTGTTTTATTATAATGTAATAATTGCTGTCTTGTAAATTTATAATGGTTTACAGGTAGTGTTCCGTTTTTATTCGTAAATAAGCCATCCAGCTTGCTGACGTTTCGTCTACAAAATTTTCATCCACAATGGATAAAACGACACGTTTTTAATTTATTATTTTTTCACTGTCGATTCGTGCACCTTTAAAATATTTTTTTATACAGTCAGATACAAAGCTTTAACAAAATAAAGCGATCAATTTAGGTATATGTTTTAAACTTTTATATATAAATTGATACATCAAAATCACCAATTACTCAAGATTTAATTAAATTTTTTTACACGTATGATGAAGTTTAGCACATAACATGAATGAAAGAATGAATACACTTTATTATGCACCAAAATTTACAAAAAAATACATACTTTTCACTTATAATAATATATAACTTAGGTGCACAAAGGTGAAACATAATAGTAATTAGTATAAAGTTATAGTGGGTAAAACAAATTCAAATTGATTATATCTGTGATTAAAAATAGTAAGTAGGTAATGCCAAATCAATGTAGCTGTTGTCACATATATATTATGTTTTTTTTTGTTATTATATTGTTCATTAGCATACAACTTTTTCATCTGACTGTACTACACAACTTCAATAATTTGATAGTGAACGAATCGTCGGTGAAAAAAATCATAAAATAAAAGGTGTCGTTTCGTCCACTGTGGATGAAAATTTTGTGGACGAAACTTCAGCAAGACCATCATCGGTTTCATTATTAACTTCTCATTTTTTTTGTTTGCCATTTTAAAATAAAACTTTTAGATGAAATGTTTAAAATGTTATTATTTGACAACCCTGACCCTTGACTGACTTGCCGTGAGTAGGTATATAAAATGTCGGCATGAATTCAAGAACAAAGGAGTTGGACTACTGGTAGGTAGAATTCTTTATACTGCGGTTGCGTTAAGCGTGAACTGATCTCGATCAAGGAGGTGGCGCTAAAAGGAAGCTTATTCTCATTTTCAACAAAAAGCTTAGTCTTAAAGAGAAACTTGTCTAGCATGTAGGTTTATCTCTAAAATGTGTGAATTTAGGAAGATATTAAGCAACTTGTTAATAACACAGAACGTTAGCGAGTAACTAATACAAATAATAATGTATAAGAAATTATACAAATAAATCTAAAATTAGACAATGTTTCAGTGAAAACCATCCTACCCATAATTAGTTCAAAATGGTACATTACATACCAAGGGCAGAAAAATACGTAAGGTCTCAGATTACAGATAAAAAAAATAGATCTAAGGCTTTCTTTTCGACTACCCAAGGTGTATTCCATTTTATGCTAAATGGAGCCGGAAAGTTGTAATTAAGGCCCAGAGGATTGTAATTAGAGAAGTTGTAATTAATATTATAAATAGCCTTATCTGTGCCAAAATACATAAAAACAACACTAAAATGACAAAAAGCAACGAAAGAGTCTTATACAATGTTCATTTCCATTATTTTTTAATTACACAGGTTATATTTCATGGCTTTCATTCTTATAAATTACGTGTACTAAGTAAAATTCTTATTACGTGACACAGTCAAAGTATCGCGGCCAATCGTGTCTCTAATTAAATCGACTTGTTTAATTGTCACGTTTGTGGGGAATAGCGCTACACAATCCTCCCAAGAGAGCAGTGTCATGGAGAGGTCCAATAAAGTCGAAGGGATTACGATGGCTCAAAGTTTTAATTAAATAGTAACATCTGCGTGGCCCGTCGTGACACGACCATTATTGTTGGCAACACGGAAATATACGGACTGGTATAGTTCACTGTCACTCTGCACTTTCCTTTGTTACTTAAGACTGAAAATGAATTAACTTATACAATCTTAAACGTGGTCTGGTTTGATAAACTTACTCCAAGTTGAAACAAGATTAAGTTTAACTAAGGGGAATAAAGTCTAGTTAATTTAAACCTTTCTTCATTTTATTGCTATTTTATCATAAATAGATAAGTCTGGAAATACTAGTTTAGGTGAATTCTAGCAGGCCTAGAATGCGCCGCGTAGATATGAGACTCACTGTTTTATAAGAGGTTTTTCCTTCTGTAAATGTCTTGAATGTCCGTATTGGATTTTCGAGACTAACGTTACGACGGCACTTACAGAGTCTATCATTAAGTCACAATTTTGAACTGAAAATGTCAAATTAATGACTGTTTAACAGACTATTGACGTCTCTGAGAACGGTCGTTAGTTTACAAATTATAAAAGCGTATATACTAGTAACTTAGTGTATAGTAGTATCTTGATGTCCATATCCCCAAAGGGATAGGCAGAGACAAATGACTAGACGAAGACACTAATTCCCAACATGTAACAGGTGGCAAGTCGCCAACATATCCAATCCCGGGCAATTTTTTTAAATTAGAAAACTGAAAATGCACATTTTCTAGTTATGTTTTGTTACCTAATCCAGGGATCGAACCCGAAACATCAAGGAGTCAAGTCCAACGCCGGACCACTAGACCACAGAGGCGATTAGCTGTATACTTAATAGGATTTCCAGCAAAATGAGAAACAATACGATTATCTCTTATTTAAGTGGAACAATGAAAAACTTCTATCTATGGACATATTCTACGCATACTAGCACTTATTCAGTTGCAGTGATCACTCTTACAAAAACGAATAAGTCCTATATTTTAACTATCAAATCTTTAAATGAAATCACCGATAGGCTTCTGTTTTAAAAATCAATAGCCCCGCCTTTTATCGATTCGCGTGTATCCGTTCATATTCCGAGTGCAGCAGTCGGTTCTTGCTTTACATAGAGTCTGTGAGAGTCGCAACAATTTTCCGGAACATTTCCGAGCGGGCTAACGAACGGAAACGCAGGGGACGCGGCCAATTGGCGGATAAATGTACCTCAATTACTATATTGTGGCTTCATTTTTCGTTCTAATGTCCCTTTAGCTGCAGTTGCGAAATCTGTTTGCCTTTTTGTAACTTTTGCGAACTGGTTATTGTGCTGAATGTTGAGCTCAAATAGCTGCATTTTGGAGTAAATGCTATTCTTTGTTTGCGTTTTTTCACGATTGGTTTAAGCAACTTTTATTCAAAACTAATAGCGTCTTATTAATAAAAAAAAATTTTCACGCCCATATCTCCAAGGACGAAGAGGCACAACTAGGGCACCCACAACTAGCCGAAGACACTAAGTCCCACAATATCAACCGGGCACATATCCAATCCCGAGCAACATTTTTTTTATTAGAAAATCGGGAAAACCAAATTTTCCTTTTGTTGCCCGACCCGGAATTCAAACCCGGGACCTCATGAAGTCAAGTCCAACACCTGAACTGCTAGACCACAGAGATGTCTTATTAATAAGCATGGACTAACGTAGGAGTAAAATTAAGTTGATGATATAGTCTGTCACGTTGTAGTAAAGAACCAGGTTGAACTTTGGAGTACTTTACTCCATATTTATTGATAAGATAGTGATTAAAAACATAATATTGTCTAACTAATAAATAAACATTAAAATTAGTATTTGTGTTGCCTCTCGGATCGGTGTTTGAGTTGGTTACATGAGGTTCCGGGTTTGATTCCTGTGAAGAGAGCATCAATTTTTTTTCAGTTTTTGGATCATCACGATAAAATGCACTTACCTGAAGTAACTTTGGATCTTAATTATTCAGTAAAAACAACGTAGCTA